>CM029550.1:34615134-34998487 GCA_017141385.1 Sogatella furcifera
TAATGGTATTAGTAGGTGTTGCCCTAACCGTCTTCTTGTATATACCTTGACCATTCCAAACGTTTGCAATACATTTGAAAGAATGATTTCACTGATACTATTTACCTGTAATAGACGATCTATTCCTCAATTTGCTTACTTTTGAACGCCTGTCTAATTTGATATACTCTAAAATTATGCTGTACACCACCAGTTGTTACATATGTAGAATGAATACATACTTGAACAAACAGGATACAATTGAAAATTCTATTAATTTCTTGAGAATAGGTAAATGTGTCAACCGCAGTCAATTGTTGAGAAACTAGTAGTTCTTTCTCAGCAAGAAACAAGAGATGTTTTTCTCTTTTAGAAGGTCTCTCCAATAGTTTGCCATCCAATTTCATATATTTAAAATTCAATAAAAACAGCATTGTCTATAAGTAATGGATGATTGGAATTTGCATAGCAATCTGCTTATGATTAAAATATTTCCATTTAAAATGAATACACATCCAACTTATCAGTCTGAAATTCATTGAAACCAACAAAGGGTTGATGAAATTGGATTAATTATTATGAAACAGATATCACATCAATTTTTATCAAAACTCATTGAAACATATCAGCCACATTCACATAGAAAAGCCATGACTGTATACATTGAAATGAGCATCATCAGGAGAGGTACATCAATTTTATAAATAGTTTCCACAAAAACCTTGTGAATGATACGTGAGTATTGAAAACATTACAAGTAATACTTGTGCAACTACTATAGAACCCGTCTGAGATCTCGTGTGTAATCGATCGAAAATATACAAATATCTTCAATCAGCTAACAGTTACATCCTGATTTTCTCTTCAGTTTCACTTAAATATTACCTTAGTCTAAAAAAGAAAAACCTATGCATGTATATAAATAAATCATAATCGAAAAAATATTAAATGAGAAATGTATTTACATCAGAACAAGACATGGAGTCGATCCATCCAATTTTACTTGAGTTCAGTTTAGAGGGGGGAGGGGGGCATTGTGCACTCTATCACATCACTTGGCGGCGGCGGCTGCACTGGTTGGTGGCTTTTGATTGTGTCAGTCTAGGACGACCACCATGTCGTCGACGCCCTTGGCGTTCAGCTTGCGCCACGGTTTGCGCGCCGCCCGTCGCAGCTCCACTGCCGTCAGCTGCCGACGAATTTTCCTTAAAACAAACCGCTATTATTTATACGAGCACACAATTATCACACACCATAGAGCAAGAATATAGATTTGGAAATAAATCAAATCAAGATAAATGAAAATATTAATAAATTCATAGAAACTATTAATTATTCACATAAAAACAGACCCTTGAAAAAATGGATTACTCCTAGTTTGATTTCAGCTATTCGGAAAAGGGATAAAAATGCATATCAAATTAAAAAAGCAACCTTTCAATATTAAACTTAAACAGGACTATTTAAATTATAGGAATATTTTGAACTCATTAATAAGGAAAGCAAAGAATGATTATTACAACAACAAATTTACGGAGTATAAAAACAATTCCAAGAAAAGATGGGAGTGTATTTCTGAATTGATGGGAAAAGAGAGAGTATATCAAGAACCAAAAATTGATCCAAAAATTTTAAATAGTTATTTTGTAAATGTAGGAGCTGAGCATGCAAAAAAATTATTGGACTCTGTAAATTATATTGAAATACCGGTACCACAATCATTAAATGCACCTCCAGTAGATAGCATGTTCCTGAATCCAACTTGTGTAAATGAAATCTTAGAAGTTATTGGTGAACTAAAAAATAGTGCTTCTCCAGGGGTAGATGGTATCAGTACTCATTGTGTCAAATTAATAAGTGAACATATTGTTCTGCCATTAGAACATATCATAAATAGATGTTTTTCAGTGGGTTATTTTCCGAGGGTGTTCAAGTCTGCAAAAATTATTGCATTGGACAAGAGTGGTGACAAGGCAAATCCAGAAAATTATCGACCCATTAGTATTTTGAATAGTTTTTCTAAAATTATGGAAAAGATTATGAAAAGAAGAATTTTAAATTACCTAGACACCAATAATTTCCTAGAGAAAAACCAGTTTGGTTTCCAGCACGGAAAGTCTACAACTGAAGCAATTATCCTCCTGACTAGATTGATAGATGAAAACTTCAACTCCAAACAAAAAACATTGGCTGTATTCTTAGATCTTGCAAAAGCGTTCGATACAGTCCCTCATAGTATTTTATTGAAGAAATTAGATAAATGTGGGATAAGAGGCTTATGTAATGATCTTCTAAAATGCTATCTTCAGGACAGAAAACAAACATTAAACTTGAATGGTACATCAGTTACAGATCATTCATCTAGTTTCGGCCTACCACAGGGTACAGTACTGTCCCCGGTATTATTTTTGATCTACTTAAACGATGCTCTAAAATTAACAATACCACATTGCACCCAAATTTCATTTGCTGATGATACAGCACTAGTTTTTTCAGGTGAATCTTGGCGCCAAGTCTACCAATTTGCTAATGAGGGTTTAAAAATTATGAAGAATTGGATGGATAATCATATTCTAACTGTTAACTTGAAAAAAACAAAGTATATCACCTTTTCTCCGACACTAGCGGGTCAACCAGATGATTCATTGCAATTGAAAATGCACACTGATCCTCACTGCTTGAATACTGGGTTGAACTGTTTGTGCCAACAAATTGAAAAAGTTAATTCTATAAAATATTTGGGAGTGGTGGTGGATAGATATTTGAAATGGGATTTTCATATGAATTACCTATCTTCTAAACTTAAATTTCTCGTTTATAGCTTCTACAAAATAAATCAACTGAAAGACCTTGATGTGAAAAGATCAATTTATTTTGCGTATGCCCACTCGCTGTTTCAATATGCGATTGAAGCTTGGGGTGGTGCATATGATTGTCACTTTAATAAAATCTTCACATTACAAAAGCATCTTATAAGGGCAGCACTGGGTAAACCAAGACGATACCCAAGCAAGAAACTTTTGAAGAATTAAATGTACCAACACTTAGACAGATGTATGTAACGAGGGTTGTTTTGCACTTAAATAAGGATAGAAATAATCTAGAAATTAGGAATATACCTTATCAGACTCGATCATTAGCATTAAATAATTTCAATATCAACCTAATAAAACTAGTAGTTTGTCGACACCAGTTCACATATCTTTGCAATATATATTCAAACAAAATTCCGATAAAATTCATTAATTCAAAAATTACTAAAGCACTAATCAGGGAAATAAATTTATGGGTTGGGCAAAATATATATTCTACAATACCTAAATGTTAATAAGTCTGTTCATGATTCATTTGAGTTTTGAATGTCTTTCTATCTTCTATATTTACTTTTGAAAGTTGATTAAGCACTGGGATGTGCCCATAACTGAAAATTTATTATTTTTGTATTTTTATTGATTAATTTTCATTTGGGAGAATAAACATGATTTGTTTTTGGTTATCACCGGTATATTGATCTCAACACGAAATTATTCAAATTTTATCATTGTATTAATTATAATAAGCATTATTATTGCAATTATCTTCATTTATTTTAAGTCTTGTTTTTTTTTCATTTTTGGGTATTGCTTTACTTTGTGCTGTTCGCTTTATGAACTCGCAGCTAGCGCACAAGTTTTCTTTGCTGGCTGTGCCAAATCATTTAGATATATTTTAATTTAAATTTATTATGTATTTTGTATGTATCATTCATATTTTGTAATCAACTACTGTATGTGTTTTTTGGCGAAATAAATATATTATTATTATTATTATATATAAATATTTCATCTTTAAATCGTTCAATCTCATCTACCACAATTGTTTATCACACTATCGATTCAATTATTATTATCGTAATATATTTAAGTTAATTATTAATCTCAAGTTTATACAAATATTTTGATCAAACGTCTGATTCAATTCCTAGGACGTTCGAAATGATGAGTAATTATTAATCTCAACTCAATATTCTATGTAGTGAAGAACGTTTTACTGAGAACGATGGCCGTAGACTAAGCTTATGTGTGAGTGATGAGAAGGGTGATAATGAAAGATTAATTGAACCATTTTTTATTCTATTCCATAGAATTTTGAAAATTTACTTTTTCGATTGATTCTCTCATTATAAAAATCCGTCTTTCCGAGGAGACATAGAACCGTCGGTCCCGAATACCAAGAAAGCAGTCATCATCTCTGATAATCATTATCACCTCTCTCATACCCTTAACGTGCTTAGAGCACATGTGGGCATCACCCACAGAAAAAATGTACCAATATCCAAGGCAGGCTCAAACTGATGGGACATGATGCTCTAGTATTTTTTTTCTGTATGTTGTGAATTTTTTCATTTCTGAAACATACCTCATTAAAAACTGATTGAAATTGTATAAGTACGTACAAATGAGGCTGACTAATTAAGTGAGTTGAAGAATTTGCCAATTACATTTAAAATAGAATTTTACATGTCAGTAGTGAAGTGGAAGTGTACCCACCACAGTTTATAAAGAACTAATTAGCTGAAGAACTAATAGTTTTTAATAAAGAAGCGCTCAAAATAATGAATGAAAACAAGCATTTTAAATTAATATGAGGGAGAAGGGCAGGAAAACAATAAACTAAAGCGCTCTGTAGACAGTGATTGTAGTGTCGGATTGTGGACCAAGCAAATCAAGGCGGAAAGTGTAGTGGCATGACAGTAGGCCTGTACACGAGGTCAAGTACTGCCGGACAGAGATACTGGACAAAAAAGGAATTCTACTAACCGTTTCATCGATTTTTAGTTAGTATACACTATTTTCGTAACTTGTCTTGCTTTCAAACACGTGATCGTTGTTGCTTATGAACCAAAAAGTACCAACATAACCTCAGAGTTGACTAAAGGTCAAAGGTAGACTTAGGTCACGTGACCCACTAAAATCCGTTTAGGCGCCACTAAAATCAAATCGGATGATTTACACGGAGACAATAGATGGACAGTTAGTTACACGCCGACGCTACTATCTCCGTCTACAAGCCGATCCCCGTCTACAGGGCGCTTTATATTAGGTTGTTATATGAGCCGAGAAAAGACTTACTTGGTGGCGTCAGTTGAACGGAAGTAGACGTCATCGGGAGCGTCCATCCACGAGATGACCTGCTTGCGTCCGGTGCGAGCCATGGAGGCCACACGGCCCTTGACGCCGCCCCCGCCCACAACTGCAACACTGCCCCCGTTCAGGTGGCTGATAACGGTGCGCGGCCCCACCGGCCCACCACCCCCCTCTTTGTGCGCGCGCTTCGCTGGCGGCGGCCCCCCTACTACCTGCCCACCCTGCCCCTGCTGCTGCACTGCTCCGCTCCGCTCCATTCCTACCATTGCTAAAAGGCACACCAAAATGAATAGAATAATTAATCGATGTTTTTAAAAACAAAACATAACCGCAATTAGAACTTTCAACATAAATGCAGAACTGAATTACCTGCTAGGAAAAATCCTGTGCGCAGGTAAGTATTTTTAAACCTACAAAATAAAGTCAATGGAAAAATATATTGCGAAGAGAAACCTAGAAAGATTTGAGAATAGTGAAAGAAAAAGAGAAAGAGAGGGAACGAAATAGGTAAGAGAAAACATAAAATTAAAAAAGAAATACAAGAATCATTCAAAACGTTTTTCTGAATTTTAAAGGACAAAATCCAATCGAAAATTATTCTCTTCTTTAAACTTGTATAAGATTTTCTTCTAGTTTGTTTGGTAAAGCTATCCGGAATATAAATAATCAATTAAAAAATCATAATAAAATGAATACATAGAAATATTGTTTTCTACAATATTCTATTGTATTAGTAATATTCATATTACTAATTAAGTCATCAATTTATTATTATTGCAAGTATTTGATATGTTTTAGTGGTAAGCCCCTAATTCCCAGATGTTCCATTTTTTCCAAAAAACTGGACTGAAGAATACTGTCGAAGGCTTAGACCTTGTCTACGAAAATTGTAAGCGGTTTATTTTTGTTATTCAAGTTAGTTGCTAACTGGTCCAAAAGTTTAGACATAGCATCTTCCGTTGACTTTCCTGCTTAAAAACCAAACTGATTGATATTGATAACTTTGAATTCCCCCAAACTCACTAATCTCAAAATACAAATAGAAATTTTTTTGTTTCTAATAAAAATTGATGCATACAATGTATAATTATTTTGTTCAAACTTAATTGTTCGCCTGAAATCATTATGAAGCATAACTAAAATAAAATCGTATCAACTACTCAGAATACAGTATTATATAATTATTTTCCAAGAGTAGACAGTAGTAGTCGGTCATTTGCCGAACAAAAGAATCATGTCCCATAAAAACAATGTAATTTTTATCAATGTCTCTGAGCATAGAGCGCCATTATTAATGGACAAAAATGCATGTTTTAAATGTCATTGGGAAAAGAATTCAATTCTCCAGGGGTTCACTTTTCACTTGAATAATTTTAAAATAAAAATGTCATGAGTGAAGCCCCTGAATAATTGAATTCTCTTTCCAATTACATATAGAACATGAATTTCAGTCCATAAATGACAGGGATATTTATGCTCCTAGGCTGAGGCCGCACTGCCGGTGGGTAGAGCGTGGAGGGTGGAGGGTAGTTGGTAAATCTATAGAACATACACACCATCCACAGTAATACATCGTATGAATGGTATGACGTCATTTTGTTTTTTGAGGTTATGTTGTTCATATTTAAGAATTTCAAGATGGCGGCTGAACACATACCATTCATACGATGTATTACTGTGGATGGTGTGTATGTTCTATAGATTTACCAACTACCCTCCACCCTCCAGGCTCTACCCACCGGCAGTGCGGCCTCAGCCCTAGAGATTGATAAAAATTACATTGTTCTTATGGGACATGATTCTGCTGATCGGCGAATGGCCGACTACTACAGCCCACTCTCAATACTGGAAACTCAACAGGATTATCAATGAAAGAAAATTATTCCAGAATATTTCAATCACTTAATTCAATCACAATGTGATTCACAGTATTCATAAAATTAACGTCACCAAAATCATAACATATTCATATTATCTATTAAAAAAACACCAAGAATACACCATAATATACAAAAAAATCAAATATATATTTTCAATGAGATCTGCTAGTCTACAATGAAATCTGGTTACTATTATCTCACCATCATCCCATTCCATATCTGGTCAGCAGAGAAAGAGAGAAAAATGTGCAATTAATTTTAATGATCATGTTAAAGCATTCGATAAGCATAGAAACATTCAATAACAAATTCCAAGCAATAGATTCAAGAAGAAAAATATCTTATCTAATATGAAAAGTATTCTAGGGTATACTATAAAAAGGTATTTCTATTATTAAACACAATGAAGGAATGTATTTAGCAATAATATAAACAAAAGAAAGATCAGTATTTAATTTTCAATAAAATACATTTCTTTAGGGCAAAGCCTCACTTTCAAGAGCTCTATATCTGAAACAAAGAAATGAAAAAATGGGAAGTTGATCAATTGACAAACTTTTACTTTAATTGTGTTAATTTTTTTAGACTTGTGGCATGGTTAAAATTGAATTGAATTCTAATTGATTGTAGAATTGACTGTATAATTCAAGCACATTAAGTATTCTTACTATAGCTATAGAGTAGTACTGAGCAAATACTAACCATCTACTCCGTTCATTTCATCGAATGTCCTTCGTTTGAGCGACGGAGATACATTGTTGAGGGCAGCTTTTTCGGCTTCAGGTTTGTTAGGTATCCTCTCATACAATAGGCTACCATCTGAAAAACAATTTATTTTGTCAAATCTGGTCGATAATTGGTTTAATATACTCAATCTGATGCTTATATCTCCTCAGCCAAATATACTCAATTCTCAGGTAGACCCGCTCAAGAAAAATCCTGTTAATAAACAAATCAATGACGATAATTAAAAAAAATCAATTGAACGCTAAAACAAATTAAATTTCAATTTTTTGTTAGCATTTATTAAAATATCCAATACCGTTCCCGGTTGTTTCCACAATTATCAATCTCTTCATTCTCAATCTAATATTTCCCCTATCAAACTCTACTGTGTGTTCAAAATCCATCAATTGATTTTTCTAAAAATTCCAACAACACAATACTGTTACCATTTGGTCATTGACCATTATTGGTCAATACAATAAACCATCAAGTGGTCGGTATCCTACTGCAGTTAGTGGTCTGATGAAAAACTCTGATGACAAAGATTCCAGTTTCGATCCCTGTTGACAGCACTAATTTTAAGCACAAACGGCCACTCCCATCAAAAACCAAAGGCAAGAAACATACATGACAATTTTTGGACGTCCAATTTCTTGTCATACTTATAAATCCTACTAGATTGAAAAAACTTAGCAAAGACAGTGATAAACGGATCATGTGTTTGCCAAGTTCTGCTAATGCAGTAGGATTTATAAGAACAGCAAGAAATTGGCCGTCCAAAATCTTGGTGTGTGCAACAAGGGTGAATTTTCTCATCATGGTTGAGTGTTTATGGGACTTTGAACAATCAATAATTCAAATCAATGCAAAATTAATATTTATATGTCCAAACTCGCCATTTTATGTAGATACAGCACTAATTTATATTACCGTTAGCTGATGGAAGCCCATATCCGAGTCATTTTTCAATCTCACAGTATAGATTTAAAACAGATTTACTGTATTATGTAATCTACACGAATAAAGTGATTGAAACTGAACCTGTATCAGAATAATCAACCCTCTCATTAGCCACACTTAAACTTACAGACAACGTGCACATAATGAGTAACTGACCTGGAGCCTTGGGAGGCTTGGGGAAGGCGATGCGTTCAGAGCGCGGAATGGCTGCGTGGTCGGTGGGGTAGAGCCACTCGGGCACCACCAGTTGATGGTTGCGTGCCACACCCAGCCGCGTCGCGATATGCGTCACGCTGCCGCGCTCCTTGCTACGATAGCACAGCAGCACCTACAAATTTAATTTCATTTAATTTTCATTCATTCGTCAACAATATTAAGGAAAAATATCATTCTACAATTGAAAAAGTATCGGCATTTTATCAGAGGCGTAGTCTCGAAACTTACTTTTGGCTAGCTCTCCTTAAAATCAAACCAACTACCCCTCCCCTACTCACAAAATTAAAAGTGCCTCAAATGCGTCCAAAGATCAACAGAATGTTGAAGCGAAAATTAATAACGTAGATTCATTAAATGCACTTTAAGAATACATATCAAATAACGTTGAAAAAAATAACAAGGGAACATACTCGAAGCTGTGGTGGTCTACCGGTAGCCACCCGATAAGACCAAAATGCTTCGGCTGCAGTCGGCTATGATCGGAAATGTTCATGCTATGATCGATGCGGCATCTGGCTTGTAGGTGAGGAGCGAGTTCCAAATATAAAAGAATCGAAATTTATAATCATTCTCGAACAATATACAGGATGAAATACAAACATAAACAAGTTCGATAAGAAATAGAACCGATGTCAAGATTACGATAGAACGGAAATTATTATTTTCCCACAGCTACCTCACAAAGTTGCGGTTTCTGCATTGATTTCAATACACAAACTCTACTTTTCCGCATAGTATGCGGAAAAAGTTTTTTCCGCACACTTAGGCTTGCAACTTAACATCAGTTTTGTGGAAAGTTTCAGGCCTGAAAAGTCTATTAAGCACTTGAAATCATGTAGGCATCACTGGCAAAAGCTAACCTAAAATAACCCATAACAAACCGCGATGGCCGAGTGGACTAGTATTTCACTGCATACAGATCAGGGGAGGTTCAAATCCTGAGCAGTTCCTTTTTTTTTTTTTTGACGATTGTTTTCAACTTAGAAAATCTTCCAATATTATTCTACATAGAAATAAAAGTGATAAACGACCTTTTGAGATTCTTTGATATGAAAAAAATTGAAAATAAAAAATGAAAAATTGAAAATTGAAAATTGAAAATTTAAATATCAAACATTCTTGGTTGTCTGAGAAAAACATTCAAGTACCACCACTGTGTTCTTCAAGTTTGTAAGAAACAGAAAATGTCTCTGGTAGAATGCCCTATCCTATGTTCTCCTGTTATCCACCATTCTATTTTTCATGATTTTACATCATATCTTGTTAATGGATGGACACTCCCTTATGAAATTTGGCGGGTTCAATTATAAGTATCAAGTCTTCAAAATAGTTGCCTCGAAAATTTTCAATATTTGAAATTTTCAAAATGGCGGCCAACTGAAATATTAATTTCGAATTTACTGTTAAGAGTTATGGTTTCATAAACTTCTGTACCATTCAAAAATTTAGAGCTTTGAATTCTGAATAAAATGGTGCCTGATTTGTCAGGATTCAATGATGAATAACTGAGATATGACAAATAAAATTTCAATTTCAACCTTTCAAATTCACTATGGTAACTGTAGGAAAAATTTAATATGTAATACGGGCGCAAAGTATCTTTGCTGCACTCGAGAAAATATTCCGCACTCGCCTGCGGCTCGTGTGTAAGTGTTTCTCTCATGCAGCAAAGCCACATTTTGCGCACTGATACACAAATAACTATTAAGAGGTAGCCCATTTTAAAAATACAATATACATGATAATTATTATACTAATAAGATTATTATTAAGAATTATTTTGAAACAATTTATATAAATTATGAAATACAAAAGTTGTCCTGAATGTTCCCCCACCATATTATAGATTAGATTTAATTAAAGCATAATACCTTCCACTCTTGCATGCTTTTGCCGGCCATCTGCAGCTGGCACTGCTGTTTGATGGCGGCCACATTGATTGGCCAGAACGGCGACCGGGCCGCGTGGCGTGGCATCATGATGTTGCGGCAGAGGCGGCGCGAGACGCGCGTCAGTGGCGTCGTGCACAGGTAGAACGCGTTGCGCGTCTTCATTATGGGCCGCGGCGAGCCAGACCTGATCGCCAGGCCGTGCGCCGTCGCGTAGTGCCGCGCCAGGTGTGCTTTCAGCTTGAACTCCTGTAAAACATTCACATATGTCAAATCAAAATCATGCCAATACAAAAATATGCATTGCCTCTCATAGGTAATCATAAACTGTGTAAATTGACAAGTGTCAAACAAGCGATTTAAAAAAAACACACACTGCTCGCGTCCAAGTTCAGATGGCTAAAGAGGAGAGACGAAAACACTAATACAAATCAGTTTCAGAGTAAACAAGCCACTGGCAACACTCGTACGCACGCACACACTCACAATTGCATTCATCGTAAGGTTTTGAGCTTGAACGCGACCAGAAGAAGTGCATAGAATTGTATATCCTACAAAATTCCAAGTGTTAGTGTAATTGTATATACTGATTCCAAGTGTTTTCAAAAACAACACCTCATTTTAATCAAATCCATTTTTAATTCAATCAAATCTATTTTGAATCAGATTTTAGGCAGAGAGATGGCTATAGCAAAGCCTGTTTTCTAGCTCTCAAATAATTTTATGATTATATTAAGTGTTATGTGTTTGTTCAAAGAGAATGAAACATAAATTTGTTTTATAATTAAAATAATATAATAAATATAATTCAATTTTATTCTAGTTTGAATTATATTCAATTAATAGTAAACTATACTGTTTTTTCAAGAGTTATTTGAACAATTCCTTCTATTATAGGACTTCCACATAACATTATAAAATTGCATTAATAATGATGATTGAATAAAGGAAATAATTACCTTCCCACAACCAATAATACTGCATCTGTGCGGCCTATGAGATGTGAGATTGGATGGAGCTCGTTCTGTAACAAGAAATTAAAAAAAGTTGACTTACAAATAATAAATTCATAAATATTTTACAATTAATAAAAAATTTCACACAACTCCACTTCATTTTACTTCAATGGTATTAATCACTTTCACTCTCATCTTCAATTAAAAAATTTCAGTTTAAATACTCACAATAATAAAATTAGCATAAATCATCTACGTGATAACGTATGCATACTACATCTAGAATTACTAGGATGCTGGAGCATTCCACAATACTTGATCCATCATTTGGACCTTTTATTAATCCACATGGAATTAGCATAATGCAGGATGTACAGAGTGACACAAAAAACGGGAACTTTTGAAGTAACACGTACGTGAATAAAGGGAATGTAATCATTAGTTTTATTGCTGAAAATGTGAAGTAGAATAGTTGCCATTTATAGTTGTATCAAGAAAAATGCCAATTTCTGTAGATGAATGTATTTTTTCTGTATTTTCAATTTTTGTATTTTTCTATACGGATGTGTAGATTCCTGGAAGCGAACAGTGAGATTTTGCACGGCAATTGAGTTGAACCACTGCAATGCGAATCTCAGCGATTTCTTCGTGAATCCTTGTTTTCAACTCGAATAATTATTTTTGAGCGTGAAGCTTACCCGTTTACCCCACTCACGGATCTATAGTCTATGTGGGGAAATATTTATTTCCTATAAACTTTGTATGATGTACTGGATTTTTGATTTTTGTAAAGAATATTTGTTTTAGGGAAATAAAGAAATGAATTGAAAAAAAGCATATGCTTCACTTTTTAAATAGCCCCACAAGAAGAAGTTAAACTTAAACACAGTGCATTGACATTCCATGCTTACACGGGAATCTCACTGTTTGCTTCCAGGAATGTATTTGAATGATTGTCATCTCAAAGACATTGTCCATGAATATTGGCATTTTTTGTTAGAACAATAAATGGCAACTATTCTACTTCACATTTTCAGCAATAAAACTAATGATTACATTCCCTTTATTCACGTACGTGTTACTTCAAAAGTTCCCGTTTTATTGTGTCACCCTTTATTTATAAATATGTTAATTGAACTCACCTTCATCAGAAATACTTCCGGATTTCTTTTTCACAACTTCAATTTCACTATCACCTGGAAAAAATATACAAAATTCATTATAAAAAGCAGTAAAAATGTTCAAAATAAGCCATGATTTGCAAAATAGAAAACCCAATAATAATATTTTATTCTTATTACTTCATACAATAGATCCGTGTGCTTATCTATTCATTGTTTTCATTGTCTTCCACCAGAAATTTATTTTCTACACTTGAACAGGCTTCGAATTTTATACAAGTTCACAGACTACGTAGTTGAGGAGATGATATGTTGTCATGGATTTCTTTTCAGTAGAAAATAGTCTTTAAAATCTTTCATTTAATATAGTAGCATCCTTCTTTATAGCCAATACCATATTTAATGCATACTAATTTATCATCAATGCATTTCGGTAAAGGGACATTTTTTCATATCACATAAAGTAGTAGTTTAATTCAAAGTAGGACTTGGAAGTTTTTTATATTGATTGTCGGGTAACTCTGACACATGAATTCAAAGCAATTTCTAACCAATTGTTGTATATTGTTATAGTCGAGTTACATAAATACTTGAGTTGTCAAGTTGGACAATAGTAGAAAAACACAAGAGTACAATGAATAATTGTAATTGTTCACCTATTCTGGTTGGTACTTTGAGACCACCATACTTTTTCCAGTACTGCCAACAATTGTGACATAGTTTGCACATCATGTGATTGGGTCCCCAAGAGTACCACTGACTCGAAGCGGTCGCTGAAATAAAAAAACAACAATTCAACAAACTTAATTATAAATTTAGAAAAATTTTATTTAAAATATGAATTATTCATAATCAAGGATTTAGTTGAATGGTGAAAATTAAGCCATTATCATCAAGTTGTAACTTGAATAATACGGTACATGTTTCACACCCATGTAAGTAGAGAGTTCCAAAGAATTGAGTATAGATTTGAAGAGCAATTTAACAAAGTTAAGTAGTTTCTCATTTTAACTCATGTAAGTTTAGTGTTGGAAATGAATGATTTTTCAATTACTCAAAAATTACGTGAGGGAATGTCTCATATTATTAGAGCTATAGGATAATAATTGAGTTCAGTTAGTTCTCAATTTTTGAGTGATACTGAAAATTTTCACTCTTATCACACTACACCTTTGTTTTCCCTTGCCTAAATTATAATACTGAAAACTTTTCAACATTTATAATAATGACAGAGTGTAGATTTTACTTACCATTGCAAGATTCACAACCTTTCCCGCAGACTAAACTTTCTCCATTGCTATTGCCATTCACAATACTTTTATTATTATTTATTACAGCTGGATTTGGTTTATTGCTGCAAAAAATAAAAAAAAACATGAAATACAAAACGATCGAGTCAAATCAAACTATAATACATGAATATTTCATTTAGCTTATCTATATCTATAAAAGCGAAATGGCACTGACTGACTGTCAGTCAGTTCATCACCAGAACTAAAAATCTACTGAACCGAATGCGTTCAAATTTGACAGGCATGTTAAGTTGGACGTTTAGACGCGCGCTAAGAAAGGATTTTTGAAACTTCATAAGGATACGCCAAATATTTTAGTTTTTGTAGAGTTTTTCGGCGTTTTCCTCATTCTTTCGAGAACCAATCGGTAGAAAATGTTGATATTTGGTGGGCAGGTTCAAATGAGGTCTAGAAATTTCGTGTTGAAATATTTTTGCAATCCGTTCAAGATTACGCCAGTAATCAGGTTTTCAAAATTGTAAATGTATTGAGGGTTGCATATCTTCCGCCTTGATACGATCAATGCTTTTTGTAAAATCAATGATTCAGCGAGATTATAGATGAACTAATTTAAAAGATATTGAATCAAGTTTCAAACTATGTTCGATATACTTCCCAAGGTTACGCTTAATATAAACGTTCAACTATTTTTCGGAGTTTTTCTCACATTTTTCGAGAACCAATTGGCAGAAAAATTTGAAATTTGGTAAACAGGTCCAGATTAGGTCCAAAAATGCTGTGTTCAATAAATTTCGAACCCCTTCTGAACGGAATTTGCAGGCGAGCGAAGCGAGTCTGTTTGTCTCACTTACACTGCCGTTACAGTCGGGGGTCCAGGGGCGGAGCCAGCCGGCTAGTAAGCTTATACTACAAGGTCCATTCAGTAAGTATCGAGACTGATTCTCTGGAGTCTCAACAGAAAGGTGTAGGGGGGTTCAACTGGTTGGGCTTAGTAGCAATGAGCTCAGGAGCTCAGTAGCTACCGTTCAGGAGCAATGTGGTTCAGCCTTCCAAGTCCATTCGTTGAGACAGGAGGTCGATTTTCGCGCCGAGTGTTTTGAGAGCGCATCACAGCTGTTTGGAAGCCAAAGTCAAGCCATCAGAGTCAAACACCTGCACTCACAGCGACCTTTTCACTTATAGGAGTAAGAAAAAAGTCAGCTGAATTGTTTAGGGGGTTGATATGACTTGGCAACGCAGAATTTCGCCAGTAGATGCTGCCCAACAATCGCCCTGTGGCACAGCGCCACAGTTGGAAAATTCCTCACAGTTTTTCTCATCGCCAAATCAACTGTTTCGATAGTGTGGATGGTTTCCACTACAAGACCATTCTTCTCACTGATGAGAGCGACTATTATACGCCTGTAAGAGAGCAAATTTTTTTCAGTTTTCACCACCCAAGCCCTGTTCAAGCGTTTGTCACGCGTCCGATGCCAAACTCGACTTCAACGAGTTCTTGGCCTTCCTGAAACGTTTTGTACCCCTTGAAAAACTCTAGCGCGACTCAAGGAGTCTTCTTCGAATGCCTTTTTAACAAGGGAGAGGGTCTCCGACGCAGATTTTTCATGTTTGAAGCAAAAATTTAGAGCGTAAGTTTACTCGATGGTAAGTTCCATGTTGGTGCTGCGACGCGAGGTAAAAACACTCGGCGCAGAAATCGACCTCCTGCCTCAACTAATGAACGTAGGCGACTGAACCACAGTGATTCTTATTCGTAAAGATCCCATCTATCGATCCCCACTGGTCGGATCCCCCTATAAAGCTCGGTTGAGGCTACAGCTAACCAGTCTCGATACTTATTGAATGGAGTATGTATTCACATGTGATTATTATTTCTAATCACGTTAGAATTCATTACAGAATGTATCAATCAAGAGTTATTCAAGAAAGAGTAATTTAAAAGTTTGAGGGAGAATATCTCTTGCATAGTTTGAATTTGCTCCAAAATTATTAGTATTGTTGTAACACTACTTAAATAACAGGCTACATGTAGCCTAAAACGAGTAATACACTGATCGCGCCATGCCATGCAAGCATGACGTATTTTTGTATTAGCTTCATAACGTGCAGTATTTAATATGGGGCGTGGAGCAGTATTATATAGATAATTATTTAAGACTCATTCAAAAAATGACATGATATTACAATAAATGTAAAAGTTGCTTCACAGTGCATATTATTATTTTAACAAATAGTATTTGCAAATGTTTCTCTGACTATTTTTTCAAATGATGAAAATGTTTATTCATTGAAAGGTAATGCGATAATAAATCTTACAGGGGACTCAAAGACAAATTCCATTTGGACGTTTACAATAAATTTCAACAACTCCAAGGCAATTAAATGTCAAATAATGTAATTGAGTTGTTTTATGCTTTGAGGAGCGTTCTTTCTGAAGCAGTCGTTCTCATTAGGCTACATATTAATGAATTATAACAATTTGTTTTGAATATCAAATCAAATTTTTGATAAATTGGCTAAGACTACGTGAGACTTGACTCAGCGTTAATGAGACTGAGAACATTTACAATATAATGTCTGAATCTTCACCTTCATCGATTTTATACTGAAATTATAAATGTCCTCTGTAGGCCTACATAACTCTTGTATATATAAATACTAATGAGATTGGAGCTCAAAAATAAACTTTATTTGGAAAAAATCCACAATATGCAGTGAATTTATAAAACAATTAAGAATAATATGTAATTTAGCAAGTACAAATTTAGAATCTAATTGAAAAACAAATAGCTAAGATCAACTTACTAGTTAGGAATGTAAACTTGTTTCAACTTGGATTCTGCCTCGACAGCTTTGACTCTTTTCTGTTGTACATATCGGTCTGTCGTTTTCCACATATAATAGTATTCTATAATATTCTTCAGCGTTTTCCAAGGTAACTGCAAAAGAATAATGTAAATTCATTAAAACATTGACACACTACCGTACTGTGATTGATAACCTGCACTATAGAAATGTTATTATTTTTCAAAACTATCAAGTAAAGCAAGTTACTCAACGTGTGTTTTACGAATACAAGAGAAACAACCCTAAAATGATTGCTTCTTCTTCTTCTTTCTCCAACCCTTAGTGCCTTACAGCGTCGGGTGAAGCTCGGACCATCTCCTCCACTCTCCTCTGTCGCCAGTCAATCTCCTAATTTCACGTAAATTCGTACCTCTCTTTAAGCCCGATGCAATCACACCATCAAGATAGGTTTTCCTGGGACGACCTCGACCTCTTTTTCCTTCAGGTACGGCCTCCATTATTTGTTTACATTTCCTATCTTCTGACATTCTGATAAGATGCCCATACCATTTTAGCTGCCTCTCCTCCACTATATTCATCAAATGTTTCTGTTGGGTCATTTCTCGTATTGCATCATTCCTTACCCTGTCCCATCTTGTTTTACCAACTGATTTTCTTAGATATTTCATTTCAGTGGCTGTGATCCTTGATGAACAAGCGGTTGTGATCGGCAAACTCTCAGCTGCATACAACAAGGTTGGCTTATATACTGCCTCAAAGATCTGCATCTTTGCTCTCAGCCCAACCTCTTTCTTCCCTATCAGGGTATTCTGCAAATGGTAGAAGATATTGGTAGCTTTTCTTACTCTATTAAGAGTTTCCTGTTTGATCTTGCCATTGCTGCTTAAGACGGTTCCAAAGTACTCAAAATGATTGATTTGCTCTGATTGCTCGCCACCACTCACAATATTCATTTCTTCATTATTTTCAGTTTTGCTAACAAACATGACCTTGCATTTCTTAGCATTAAGGACCATGCCTCGTCTAAGCAGCTCTTCATACCATTCCGTTATGCAAGACTGTAGATTCTGAGTTGAGTTGGCCACTAAAACTATATCATCTGCATAAAGTAGTGATTGCAGGTATATGGGACGCAGCCTCCAATTCCCTATCTTGACTCTGGCAGTTCTTCTCTTGCACATTTTCACAACCTCATCCATGATGGCTATAAACAACAATGGGCTTAAACTATCTTCTTGTTTCAATCCTTTTCTCATGTGAAACGCATTAGACTTCATTCCTCCAATTCTTACTCTTCCTTTTGGCTCCCTATACACAGATTTGACACATCTAATCAATCTTGGTGAGACTCCCTTCCCTCTCAACACGTGCCACACCTGCTCTCTGTGTACAGTATCAAACGCTGATGTTACGTCCAAGAACGCCAAATAAAGATTCTTTCTTCTGTCCAAAGATTTCTCAATGGCTGTTCTGAGGATGAATATCTGGTCCTGGGTCTGTCTAAGTGGTCTATATGCTCCTTGTTCATCCTCCAAATCGTCTTCAATCTCCGTTTTCAATCTGACTTCAAGAATTCTAGTATACAGCTTGTACACAACCGATGACAAGCATATGGTCCGGTAGTTTTGACATTTATGAGTATCCCCCTTTTTATGGATTGGTACAATTAAATTTTGTTGCCATTCTAAGGGGATTTCCTGCTCATTGCATATTCTATTGAATAGGAAGGTGAACACTTCTATCAGCTTGTTACCACGATATTTTATGAATTCGGGAGCAATGTCATCAATTGCACTAGCTTTACCACTCTTCATCCTCATGATAGCCGCCGCTTCAACTTCTCTTTCTCTTCTCAATGCCATTCTGCTCAGCAGCTTCATCTCCCTTCGTCCTTCTCTCAGCTTCGTCCCTTCCTTACGGGTTCTAGCTTGGCATGGGGCGATACTACCGCCTCCGCGGCACGTGGCTCGCCTCCGCCGGCTATCTAAGTGTTTCTCCTTGCTATCTCAGGCATGAGGACGCCCCATTGCCGCATTAGCAAGTAATCCGCCTCTGCCGGAGTAGCTTATTTGTGCTTCTATCTATACCTAGCGTGGCACGGGGCTAATCAGCCGCCCCCGCCATCATTCCGACACCCCTTCCCACCTTACATCGAGGCAGGGGAAAACGCTACAGCCTTCTATAGGCAAGTGGCCATTATCACTGCCCTGGCGCTTTCCTTAACCATTAGCGGGGGAAAACTCTACGGCCGCGTGAAGCGCGCGGGCCTAGTGGAACATTCCACTGCAGCAGAGGGCAACCGCCGCCGCCGGCGGCAAGGCAAGTGGCTATCGGCCCTGCCCTTCTTTTCCTACTCTGTTTGGCAGCCCCTCCCGCTATCAGCCTGGGACGTATATCAGCCCTAAGTGTTATATGTAAAACCCTGGCATGCTTGACCGCCACTGCTCGGCGCAGCAGGGACTAACGGGTCGGTCCATTCCCTTAACCTGAAATAGGATTCCACATATCGCTGCCAATGGGGCGAGTGACCTGCGGGTCATTATTTCAGCCCCGCCAACGGTCATACACTCGCCGCGGCTCTCTGAAACCTTTTCTTACTGGCCCCGCTGACTTACTGGTAACGTCAGAAAGGTGGTTGCAAGTAAGAAAGTAAGTAAGTAAGCATTACTTTTGTGTTTAAAATTATTCCCAAACGCCTTGCACAAAAAGTTTAATCAGGCGAAATCATAAATAAGTAGTACGAAAATCTCCACAACAGCCAATAAAACTATTAAAATTTTTTTCAACACGATAGTATCTGCCATAATATAATACATACTCAGAAGAAGAATTAAGGATGAATAATGTGGACTCACAAAGTCTTGTCGGATGTCGTTGAAATCCTTGCCGTACTTTTCTAGCGCCTCCTCGAATAGGTTGGCCTCGGATGCGGACCACTCCTCCATCTCGTCGCGACAGAGCACAGGCCCCGTGCTGGGCACCAGCGAGCTGATCGCGTCTGCCAGCTCGTATTCGTGCTTGTGCAGTGTGTCCATCGCGTGGAACAGCGTGATGTCGCGTGACGCCGCCGCTGCGCTCATGTGCAAACTCGGCTGTTTCACCGAACTCGAACAGTCCAGCGCG
Organism: Sogatella furcifera; assembly: GCA_017141385.1. NCBI lineage: Eukaryota > Metazoa > Arthropoda > Insecta > Hemiptera > Delphacidae > Sogatella > Sogatella furcifera. The sequence continues at coordinate 34,635,172 of CM029550.1, forward strand.
CGAGCAAACGTACCCACGGATCTAAAACAATCATTTATTCAATTTATTATTTTATTTTTCATTTTATATTATTTATTTTATTTACGGTATAAATTTTATGTTATATTTTTTATTCATTTTATTGTTTATTCGTACAATATGGGAGCATACAGAGAAAAAACTGCTCCCCCATCACATCAACATAATTGAAATACAGTGAGAATGTTTAAAACTAGAGAAAAAATTCATCAAACTGAAAAAAAACAAAAGCGACTAAGAATAATAATGATAATAATCTATATAACTGAATAAATTGATTGGAAAATTTTAAAAATCGTAATCAAATAATTTGAAGTAATTGAAACAAGATCTTACTTGAACATGGAGAGAAACAGATATGTGTTTTGGATGATGGTAATGAATCATTATTCAATTGACTCGCAATTTTATTTAAAAGCTGAGTATCAGAGCTAGGTTGAAGAACGTAGAATTTGCAAGTTTATATCCAGGCTTTTGTCTAGAAATTGTCTGGAGTTTGGCAGTCTTGCAAGTTTAAATTAACAGAATTAGAAGATCTACCGTTCCAACTTCATGTTTCAAAACCATGTTTTGTAGACTTGGTTTGAATGGAGATGGTGCATACACGGGCCTCAGTCATAACTTAAAGCTGCAGCCCATTTTGGTACTTATCAAGAACTTATTTAAATAAGAGTATACGTAATTCATTCTAATTTCATTCAAATTAATTCAGAATAATACATTTTCGAATTCATTTCAATTTTAAGCTGGAATGCTAATAAAATTAAATTCATAGGACCTCAATATTAATTGTTAGTAATAAAAAAGAGATAGACTCGAAAATTCATTCGTTTCACAACTGTATAGACACAAAATGACGGAAACAAATTGAATAGGAAAATCAATAAGTCAACATAGGAGGATCAACATTTAAAGACTAGATCGGATTGAGAAGCTTATTTAAAGGTAGAGAGCGTTCTCAGTGCATATGGGTAAAATTTAGCTCTTCTCAAATAGTAATAATATGAAATATATGTACCTTTCTTGTATTTTTAGTTACCTTGAAATAACTAGAAATTGGTCTATTTGTCTATCGGTAAGATGATGGCCTGGCGTCCATACTAAGGTTTCCAACTGTTCGTTATTTCTAGTATCCGTTTCATCTGAAAAATACAAGAGCAATATCAATTACGAGATAGCATAAATCATCTTACTAGCGCAGTGAAAGTAAACAGTGAATTCGAATCTTGATTAAAGCTTAAATTGAATTAATATCTATTTAGTGAATAATAATATAGGAGAGCCTAGGAATCAATGGAAATATAACAGGTAGAAAAATATTGAGCATTTAAAGATAAATTATCGAAGCAAAATTAAATATTATATTGTAATGTATGAGATTTAATGTAAACTGATATGTAAGACCATTCAACTAGGTATTGATTTAATCTGTTTCAATCATTGCACTAATACATTTACACAATTACTCATCATTTCTCGGAGAGGAATTTCAATAAATAATCCGCTTCATCAAACAATAAAAAAAATCATACCAGTGGATTATCTTAGATAAAGGTGAAAATGACAGCCCCTCTAATTGGATTGACAGAAAATGCAATCTACTTGAATGCTTCCTTTCAACTTGGATAATGAAAAGTGAAAAATATCTTACCTTCCCTAAGTAAGGGGGTAGGTTCGGCTTGGTATCGACTTCCCACTCGAATTTCGCCTTTGTCCGCTAACAAAGTCTTTTGTGCTGGATCGAATACCAAACAATAAAAGAATGTGTCCTGAAAAAGCAAATACAATATTAAACATTGCCTTGAAGCTTTTAGGAAACAAAACTGCTAATATAAATATGTTCCATTAATTACAAATCCATCGCCTGCTTACAATATTGAAATTGAATTTCATAAAAGATGAGCGTGGAAAAAGGTTTACATTATGTTATTAGAAAAGATTTGAAGACAATTGTTTGCTCAAACATAGATTAAACTACTCACATTACTCACTGTGGCCTATTATGATATAATATAATTATTAAAAAATGTAAATTATCCGTGGGTTATATTGTTATGTAAATAATTCGAATTATGTAATCAAGCTGAAAGATCCGATGAAATCAATTGAAAATTTGCTATTGCTTTAGCTTTGGAAAAATTTCGATTAATTTTTTCAGTTTCAAATCAAAATTAACTATTTACTCTTGTAAATAAGAAACTACTCTTTACAATTCATTCATTTACATAGCAGTGCAACATAGATTTATTGCACATAGTTCTGTCAAGCTTAATGTTCAATAACAAATAAAATTATATTTTTAATTATTGATAGATTTAAATTCACTGTATTATGCAACCAGTCCATAGATTGTAAATTATTAGAAAATATGCAATCATCCGCTCTCTCCTTTCAGGTACAAATAATATTTAAGTAGCATAAAACGTTTGTTACAGCTCTCCCTCTTTTAACAAGTTATACAGGGACAAGCTTGGCTTTGCTGATGCAACATGCAAAGGTTCAAGTAGACGAGTACCTCATCTCCTGCATTTTTATACATGTATGCGAATATTTTAGTAAAATTTACTAGTCAAAATTATCGCATTTCTGATAATAAATTCGATTCATTGTTTTGTTCAGCAATGTAAAACATATTGATGTTTCATGAGGTTCACGCACAAAATTGTGTCTTTCCCAATTCATTACAACAGACCAAATTGCATGTATCTCACTCTTTCATCTTATACTTTCTTGTCAATTTTGTATCTTTTAACATTATTGTACTTGATTTGAAATTGGTGTAATCGTTGAAATTTAATAAATTAATGAATAAACTTATCAACGGTTAGCAAAGGATGAATCATAATATATTTTTAATCGTGAAATAAAAACACAAAAGTTTTAGTCAGCTTGAAAATGTGACCTGTGTGGTCATGAAACCATGGTCGTGTACCAAGTAAACAGTGTAGAAAATTGACAAAAGCTGTATTTTTATTTCATCATGGAACGTTTCTACAATATCGACCACAACTCAGTTGAATTTTTTTTCATTATATGTTTTTCTCTTTTCAAGTTTTTCCACTTCTACAACTCAATCGTAAAAATTGTATTTTTCAAGTTTATTCTTGAATTTCATGTATAAAGTGCAAATGATTGCTGTTTGTTGCTTACATCTTTATTAAGGTAGCTGAGCAGTGACTCGGTTTCGTTGAGTAGTGTGACAGAGCACTTGCCCCTGATGTGTGTGGCAGGCAGCGTCTCCACCTGCCTCGACAGAAACAGTTCGCGGTGCTTCAGCTGGTGGCGCTGTTTCGTGTTCAACTGGTCCCGATCCATTGCCTCCCCTGTGCCCCCGCCACCGCTAATGGCCGCCGCCCCCGTCCCCGCTCCCCCTCCTCCTCCTCCTCCTCCGCCACCTAAACTCGCACATTCCACTTCTAAGGCACCTGCAAAATATCAAACACAAATATTAACATCACGTAGTAAATCCACAAAATACTTGTAAATACAATAAAAATTTCAAAATTTGAAAAATATCAACATAGAGGAAATATTAACATAGTTGAATTATCAACTATCCTCTCTCTATGATATTGAGGGTATAAGTTATCTTTTTGTAGTAGTTTTATTGTTAATTCTTACAAATGATCAAATTACAATCATAACTATGGAAGCAATAAAATATTCAATCGAATTTTCAAATTTATAAAAATTATTTCTCAAAAATTGAATTAAATCTCTTTAACAATACAGTTGAGGTTAAGTGAAGCTTCATGTGTCCATGAAGCCCACTCCATTTCACCCAACACATCCCTACGTTTCCTCCATAAGACCAGTTCACATTCACCAGTTCACCAGTTCACCATTAGGCCTAACACACAATGTTTTACACAAAATTGACCCGATTCCTCCTAGAGAGCATTTTGAAGTTTGTACGGAATTGAAATAACTTTGAAGAGAATTGAATACAACAACCTTTTCTAGAACAAATTCTAGTCATCGCAAAAAATACTTTTTTTGGTTCCTATTCCGAACACAAATTGAAACTTCAGCAAATTAACTATGAAATATACTTTTTTTAGAATGAAATCTCTTTCTTACACGCTGATAACTCAAGAGTAGAGAATGAGAATTCTTCAATAGAATTATATTTCCTCTGTTGAAAACCAATCTTCTCTAAAGCATCCATTCCACACTTGAAACCTACACTCACAAGAAATACGTTCAATTCCTGCATACCTTCCTGCAACCCAACTCTGACAATTATTACATTTGAAAAGTTTCTATTCGACTTTTTGCATTTTGTATCCTTCGTATTCCTAATATTAATATCTAATGTAATTTTATTCAAGTATATCAAGTTTATATCGTAAAGTAATTAGGCAAGATATTATAAAATGAAAATTTGGTGACTATATTTTTTCAATTATATTTCATAAATCTTGATTCTTATTGGTGGCAACTCAAAATAATAAAAAAAAAACATTTTGGAACTTGTATCGTTGCTAAATTAGGCAAGAAATACGTACAATAAACTGAGATTTTGGTGAGAACTGACTATATATTCCCATTTCATTTTTGTAAATCTCGTTATCTAAAAAATGGTTGGTAGTTCAATGCCAAAAGCTGCCGTTTTGCAAGTGTATTATTTTACAACAGAATCTTGTATCTTGTGTAATTGCTCAACCAGTCTTCAAGTACCAGTATCAAAGCTGATGGCGGTGGCATATCATAAGCGGCGCGGCACGAAATAAAGCAAATATTCGAGTGGAGAGGCGTTATGGCCGCTCACTCAAACACAAACACAAACACACACAACAGTCAGTCAGTCACTTCTTTTCTTCAATTATGGTTGCAATGATCGCAGGAGGATGAGGGCAGGCCAGCAGAGAGCAGAGGACAGGACCAGTACCAGGGAAAGAGAGTCAGTGAACCTGAGCCATCGATGATCACGCTGCTGCTGCTGCTGATGAGGGGTCAGTTGTACGTGTGTCGGCGGCCTCTGGACCCACAGCGCCCCCCCCCCTTGATCAAACTCTTTACCGCTCTTTGCCACTGCTTTTCAACCTCCAGTACTCCAGTACACTTTCCGTTCTCATCAATAAACTCTTTTTCATATTTTTCTCGGTTTTTATCAATTATTTCGTTACTTTTTAATTTTAATCATTTCGTTATCCGTTGGTCCCGACTACCTAAAAGTAGTCGTTAACTATCATCATCATCATCCACCTCAGTAACTACTCACAAGCCTACGAGTTCATGTTGGCTTCACCTTCAGAAAAAAAACTCTTTACAAAAAACCAACCACTCTACCCTCCCACTACTTCATTCCAACTTTTTCTCAATTTTTACTACTGTACATGATTATTATTATAATATTCTACTACTGGCATCACATTTTGTGTTTCTTGGCTTCCTACACTCCTTGAATCCATGCTTTTCATTTGAACTCTTTCTTGTCACAAACTAGAGATAAAAACACGACAATTATTATAGTTCACGCAAGCTAAGAAGACACGCCGTTACATTGTAACTAGGTGTCTCCTCAGCTTGAACGAACTATACCTGATCTGAGCTGCCAACACCCTAACCTATCTCATATATTCTGTCCTAATCTGCCCTTCCTATTCCACCAGTTTTTATTATACCGTTTAATGGATCTCTACCATCTCTTCATACAACCTCTTACTCCAATCCCGTCTTATTTGTAAATTCTTCCTTATTCTCTGTAAGACTCTTATTCTTCATCTAGCTTCAAGAACTGTAATTGAACAAATACAAGTAAAATTTCATCTGATTTTCATCATCATAATCACCTTCGAACTTCCTCTTTTTGTCACCAACTATTTATTTTTCCTTGCATCTATTCATCATTGAATCTATTCATAAGTTTTTTCACTAGTATCAATTCCATTGTTTTTACTGCAATCATAAACTGATCTCATTTTTCTCCTGCAACATCTCCATTTCATCCACATCTTCTTAATAATTATCTTAGCTCTAACAATGCTTTCTCTCTGTCACCAACTCTTTATCTAGCATTCCAAATCCATTTGCTCTTCCAACACTTCTTCAAACTTTTCTCCCACTATAAGCATCTCCACCATCTCACTTTTTACTTTCCTTGCCCTACCTACTAGCCCATAGTAAGGAAAGTATTGCTTTCCAAAAAAATTTAATGTACCCCGATTTCAAGTTTTCTATCCGTTTCAAGGTCCCCTGAGTCCAAAAAAGTGGTTTTTGGGTATTGGTCTGTGTGTGTGTGTGTGTGTATGTGTTTGTATGTCTGTATACACTATATCTCGATCCCTAATTGACCGATTGACTTGAAATTTTGAACATCTTATACCATGAGGACCCAACTCTAAGAAATTCAAAAAAATTCATCGAAAAATGGCGGATAATATGCCAAAAATGGTGTTTTTCAAGATTTTCTCGAAAACGGCTCTAACGATTTTTTTAAAACTTAAACTCATAAGCCCTATCGACTGCCACGAGTCTCGTTCCTGGCAAAATCGCAGAAGATCCGCAGAATTTTTGAGAATAATGGATTTTGCTAGCCGAAGCGCCGACAGGCGCGAGGCGTCATGGGCTAGTGATAATTGCAAATCATACATAATAATTATGATGGGCCGAAGCGCCGATAGGTGCGAGGCCTCAGCGACGAGTGAAAAATTCACTGTTGGTACCAGAAGAAGAGGAAGCAATGACCTAATGCAATTTGCACTTGCTGATGACTGAGTATAAATACTTGTATTAGGTACCGTATGCAAATATGAATGGCAAGGAAAGTTGTGTTAGTGTACCACACCAGATTTTTTCCTGTCGTTCGCTTTCTCTAAAAACTTACATAATCCTTATTCATTTCTTCTAAAATCTTCTATTTCTTAATCTTTGATTTCTCTATGGCTGATATAGGAATATCTTAAGGGAATACAATAAGGGTTATAACTGGATAAGGAATCATAAATTTGTATTTTTCATTAATGGAAGTTGAAGAGAGTCGGATTCTAAAGAAAAAGTTTAATGGCAGCGATTGTGTAAATCTTACCCAAATCTCAGAAATAGCGATCAAAAATCGCAAAATCGCTACCAAACCCAAATTTATCACTTGTGTTATTTTTTGTCAATTTTGCGATTTTTGATCGCTATTTCTGAGATTTGGGTAAGATTTACACTTCAACTTCCATTAATAAAAAATACAATTTTATAACTCCTTATCCAGTTATAACCCTTATTGTTGAAAAAATGGCGTTTTATAGAATATTTTTCCAATTATCTCAATAACCATTGAATTTACAGACTTGGACTTGAGACTTGGTTTCATTGAATTCCGCAGCTAATTTCACATAGGAATTGCTTATTTTAGGACCTTACTAGAACCTCTAAAAATTAGAAAAATTAATACATTTTGAAAAATCTCAATTTTCTGCCATTGTTATCTCGGTAACAAAGCACTTTTGGGGGTTGGTCCCATGGAACTTTTTTTGTCTACTTGGTGTAAGGAATCAGCCTGAGAAGTATTGCACATTCCTCCTGAAACACTCTGTATAATGATACAGTTTTGTCCCAGCAAAGAATACATTCTGGCAAGATGGGAAAATGACTCCAGCCCGGTCAATTTGGTTCAAAAATTATAAATTTGTTCTCAAATTGTAGGGAACATTCTGATCTACATTTTGCGACTAGATCTATAATTTGTTAACCAATATTGACGGAGCAAGAATCATTTTGTCATCTTGCCAGAATGTCTTTTTTTCTTGGACAGACTATATTACTATCGCTACATACAGTTTTGAGCGTGTTCCTGTGTTACAGGAAAGAAGCTGGCCTGTACAAAAATCTAATTAGGGGGCACGGAGGCATGCTATGGAAGCTGACCACAAAACCGCAAAAACATTATTATTCATTGCCACACCATTGCCTAAATTCCCCTAACAAAAAACGGATCCGATCAATCGACTGATTAAAATAATAATTATAAATTATTGATATAGTCTCAAACACAATTATTCGCTTTTATGTACAAGTGCAGCAAACCTTTTTTTACGCATTTAATTATCAAAATTTTTACATAAAACCTATCTCCACTAGCATTATTATCTTTTATAGGTGGGGAGTCCACAAGCCAAGAAAATCAATTTACAGTATACTGAAAGCAACTCAAACCTGAACAATCTATTATAATATGTTCTTAAGAATTCACTCTCTCTAGATGATTACTTTAAATAAGGGTAAAAATATGACACAAAAAAGTGAAGCTGCGGGTTAGCTTTAGGCTGTTGGTTAATACTATACTATGATATAGAAATCATATGGTGTTATATGATATAGATGTAAAACTATATTTCCAATTTCTTAGGGCTACTTTATCAATGATTTCTATTCAAAAAAATTCTCTCCGGCAGCTGGCGGTCGGGAAGAGTGCATTTCAAATGCAATTCTATGATGGCTCAAATCATATGACTTATAATGAGCTATTCAGGGTATGAATTCAAAGGCGCCGTTTTCGAAAAACACAATTTTCGGCATATTATTCGCCATTTTCTCCGCCATTTTTTATTGGATTTTGTCCGTTGATGGCTCAAATTGTAGGGCATAATAAGGGTATTATACACACCAATTTTCAAAACGATCAAGTTATTGGTCGATTTGTAGTGATTTTTTAAAATTTTCCTCCCCTAATTTCACCCCTTCCCTTGGACCAATTTGGCTGGTAATAAAAAATAATATTCGTGTGACCTGGCTGGCTCAGGTCTGGTGTCAGAGTTTTCAGGTCGCTCCTGATCAATTTCAGGGCCTCTGACATGACTTTACGACTGTTTTTAGGCAGCCGGGACCGACGGCTTAACGTGTCCATCCGAAATACGGGAGAGTGGCCTGAGAAAAATTCCTGGTCTGACCTGGGTTTGAACCCGGGACCTTTGGGTTGCAACGCCAGCGCTCTACCCACTCAGCTACGCCACCCCCATTTGGCTGGTTAACGAACTTGACCGAGATATTAACACTAATGATTTTTATGACAAATTTGGTCGCTCTCCGACAAGCATTCGGGAGTTATCGTATTAACAAGAATCTGTACACACATACATATATATATATATATATATATATATATATGTGTGTGTGTGTGTGTTTATTTTTAAATTTTCGCGGATGGATGAATATTTTAACGGGTTTTCCGGGTACATCCGATCTGTGAACTCACTTACTTCAACTTACGTAAACGTCAACTTACCCAAGTAAGTGAGTTCACAGATCGGATGTACCCGGAAAACCCGTAAAATATATATATATATATATATATATATATATATATATATATATATATATAGAGAGAGAGAGAGAGAGAGAGAGAGAGATATGAATTTGAACGGACATCAGATTCGTGTTCTGGGGGCTCGGAAACGCGTAAAAAATATATCGCATCATATATTTGCGATTATCCGGTCAAGACCAATAGTGCACTTTTTTCAAATGAATTGCACTAATAAAAATTAAAGTACTCTTTTTCAAATATTTTTATTTTAGCATAACAGGTATTGACTCATGAGAGTCATTTTCATATCATTGAAAACGGTACTGTGATTTTTATTTCAAATAGAAAACATTTAAAACTATGTAACATACGCAGCCTCACCTTTTTGACATATTTAACACGTCTTGATTGAATTTTATGTAACTTCCAATCCATTGTTCCAGTGGTGCCCTCGTTAGCTCTCATCCTCAGCCAAGTAAATCACGTGAACTGTATCTAAAAATAATTTACTTCTCGAATATTTCCTCTGTTTTGGTTTATTAGTTGTTTGGAGGGTAGGCGATACCGACTGATATGTACGTTCAGCAGCCTATAGAGACACTCAAAGTACTCAGTTTATATTTAGCTTTAAAAACGGAAGAAACCAATCTGAAAACCTATACTACTAAGCGCATTCACTAATCATATAATGGGATTCTCCTTTGCTAGTTCATAAGAGAACAATAACGTGGCGGATTTTCCTCTTTCTTGAAGATTGCTTGGATTGAGATATTCTCATTTTATGATCAAAAAACAAAATTAATAAAAATAATACAGTATTACTTTATACAGATCTATCCGTAAATTTTAAAGGGGTCAGAATCCACAACATTTGAAGTTATAGAATTATTTATTTAGTGTTTTTCTTGGAACTTGAATGTAATCTATATATAAAATTTTTAATTGTATGTATTTTTTTCGGTAGTGGAAGTTAGTTTGAAGTTTTAATATGTGACATAACCCTGATTTGGAATTTTATTATTAATTGGTTGAAAAACTGTTTTGGGCATTATGCTTGTTGTACTCATCTTTTGTATTTAAGCTTCATCTTTACAGGATAAGCTAAATTTCAATAAACATTGGTCCAAGTCCCGTGATGAAAGACATAATACGGTACATAATGAAATCTAGTAAAAGGCAAACCGAAAAAATGGAAACAGATGAAAAGCTACAGCGAGGGAGCCATAATGTAAATGAACAAAGAAAGAAAAAACAGCTAGCACCGTATAATAATTAGTAAAAAGAGACGAGCTGCGAGTGAGTGAGAAAGACGTAATGAACAGAATAGATTAGGGAGGAACAGGATGAAAGGGGACGGGAAGGGGAGGTCTATCCCATTCCCCCTTTTCCCACCTCTCGGCACGGCGCAACACCATTCAAACTGAGCCTGGATCGTGTCAGCTACACGTCTGCTCTGAGTGGCAAAGAATGCAAGAGAGAGAATCAGTGGATGTTCTTGTTCATTGTTTATTAAACGATCCTGGACTTCGGCTTTTTGTCCTTTTCTTCAAGTCCTTGTACTTGTTCAACATCCACACTCCACAGTTTGGTTCTTCTTCACCTGGCTCATTTTAGAAAATGTCCAGCAATTCAACTATAGGCACGATGATTTTGACACAAGAACATGATTCTCCACGGGAATTTTTTCGGATTTCTCGTTTTTGTTACCATATAGAGTAACTAGATCTAATAAATCTAATAAAATCTAATAAATCTCCTTTTTGCTCTTATATTCAATTTTTTCCAACAGGACTTATCAGAAGCCATTTCTATCTTAAAATATTCAATTGTAAAATCTTGTAATCTACTGTACAAAAATGATAGCGGAGCTCATCTCCATCTTATTATAATATTGTATGGTGGACCCAGAACACAACAAATTTATTCATATATAAACTATAAATTATATATATAAATTATATATAAATTATATATATAACCCATTTAGCATAGCGACAAAGGTGTCTCGAAACAGTTAGGATTCGTGGCATGCTTAGATAATGGTAAATATGTGGCTACTCGTATGACAGGTTAGTGAACCTAATTGCGCAATTGGGTTTCCAGGGAGAGGCGGGATGGGAGGGGGCCAGGGGGGCGCAGCCGGCGTAACGTCGCCCCTCATTCAAATCGAATAATTATTCACTGCTATATTCTAGAAGTGTTGTTCTTTTGTGGATCATCAGTACATCAGTACAGAGCAGTCAGTGCATGCATTATTCATACATTTCGATGATGTAGAGTGCTGCTGTAGCCGCTTGCTTGCACCTACTCAGTTGTGATTACGCTCTCTCATCGCAACACATCTTTTGATTAGCTTAAACGACCAGAAATTGATACTCAACAATCAGCTCACAGAAATAATCCCAAGACACACGTCACATTTCTTTTCAATTCAAATGGTGAAATTCACCAGACATCTTATGAGAATAATTTCAAAAAAATACCTCTCTTTATTACATAGTCCCGAAGCTCACATGGGACTCTTGGGGACTTTTAGTATGTTATTCTGGTTATTCAGCGTCCTTCTTTCATCATATCTGCTATTTTTCAGCTGGGTCCTACGTCTTTTACTTTTTTTGCTTAATTTGACTGGACTAATGTGTCATAAAATAAATACCCATTCTCATTGATTTGTCACATTCATGACAAACAAGACTCTTTAAGGACTCATATTTTTCCTTCAATTATGAATTCTCAAATGAAATCATTCGTTGTCTGATGGACTACAAGATCTTCAGAATAACAACAAAATTTGAACGTAAAATAAATAAATTAATGTTATTAATAATCACTTGATGTAATTTATTTATGGCTCATTTGAAATAAATTATCCTTATTTTACCGCTAACTTGCCTTAGGATGGCAATAAACGTTCTAGAAAATGATCTAAATGCGTATATTCGTTCAGTTTCCAAGACTGATGTTTTGATCATCGTGATGATAGTTTCTTTTTATTTCCCATAATTTCCAGACTGGAATAATTGAAAAATATCTTATCCACATAGAATTTCATCTAGAACGAACCTCACAGAGGTAGCAAAGTAGGATGATTGATTTAGCTCGTGTAATGGGCCGAGCTAACACGTTAACAATCAATTAAAGCTTTCCAAACACATTTGGTGAACACATCAATTCTCGAGTGCCACCGAGCCACAAACGACAGTGATGATTGATAATAATTTGAAAGACCACCGCCAATTTAATCCAACCTGATGGAACGCAAATCTGATGTCGTTTCTATGGAACGTTTGAGATTTTTATGACTAACCTGTTGAGTTAGGGGCCGTTAGATTATGACCTCGAATATAAATTTCCCACAAACCATTGATCCTATACTGCTGCAACACAGGCGAGTCAATATTATTCATGACTAACAATATTTTGATCGGGTAGTGGTTGTTATTCGGTGAAATCTGTGCTTTAATTTTGATGAACGTTGCAGATTTTTTCCCTTATCTCATATGTAAGAACCAATACATTTAAAATCAAATATCTGGTACCGAGCTTTGCTCTGAAGCTGCGGCCGAACTGTTGAATTACATAAATATGTTATTGTAAAAAATCAAGGAACCTCCTTGTAAAAAATAAATTCAAAATTGATATGATCAACTCTCACAATTTTTTGACAGACATGAACATGTGTTATAGACTTGAATTTAACTCCATTCACTCCAGCTGGATAGCGTTGGTCAGCTAACAATAACAGTCATTATACGCAGTACTTGGGATTATGCCTGAATAAGGAATATTTTATTCTTTTATTAATCCTGCCAGAGAGTTTTCCCGGACATGAGACCTGGTGCAAACTTATTTTTCCATCACGGTTATATTACATTTCAAATTTCAAGAAAATCGTTAGAGTAGTTTTCTAGATCCGTGGTTCCACATACATACATACAGAAATTACTCGCTTAATATAATAGGATTTAGTGCATTCAGAGGTTCATTCTTCAGCATTCCAGAATGCAATAGGTACAAAACAAACCTCTCATTCAATACATCTCATAATTCCTCAAACATACTTATTCACAACCAATGTCTGGGCTTTCCAATCGATTAGAAAATGAAAAATAATTTAAACTGAGAAATTAAGGTACTTCTCAGATCTCATAACTTCAACACGATTTACCTGAACCTAGAGCAGATGATAATTCCCAAGTATTGGAATAGCAATAGCTGGCAACTGTTTGAAAGCTAATGAAAAGCTTTGATTATTATTTTAATTAAATAGGATCAAGATGATTTTCAAGAATATTCTTTTCATTAATTGATGCCTCAAAGAAGTCTTTATTCATTACAAAAAATAAAAATTAACGATCTATTAATTTCTATTGGAACAACTTATGGAAAAGCTGTTCAATAGACGGAATAGAGGAATTTAAACTAGTGTATTAAAAAAGTTGAAATTAAGCCAAGTCTACTCAAAGAACATGATCGATTTCTTGGAAGAGCAATGACACTCGATAGGCAAATTTGGACACAAACTTAAAGTCGGTCAAATACGTAACTAATATCATGTAGTGAGAATCAACATTACATGACACAGCCTAATGGCATAGCAGTGTTCTTGCGCTTGATTTCAACGCAATTCAAAACGAAAAGCTAGAGCTGAAATACTGGCGGCCACCATATCGGAAAGCTCGATGTTTCCGGAGCCACTCCGACAAATAGGAATAGAGAATGAAGGAAGGTGACGGATGGATGGACGAGGACAAGAAGAAGAGAGGGAGATAGTAGAGGAGAGAGAAAGAGTGGGACAAGCCAGTTGAACATGTCACAGTCAACGACTTCAGCACAGAGCAGAGTCGGCCTCGGCTCGGCATTGCCCTCGGGAATCAACATTATTCAGTCCGAATGTGTTGAATAAAAGCAAAACGATGTCTATTCATTTTGGATTGATACAGCAATTTAAAGTTTCACGAATGATGAAAGTATGACCCTGGTATTCATAGAATGTCCCCACATCCAAAATTTATTTTGGTCTCTCCTGCCTTTGAAAGTCAAACTATTGATCGAACACTACAATAGTATGAACTGGAGAAAACCAACCAAACAAATACATTCCACCTGAGCATGTTGAACATTATCTGAACTAAACGCATCTGCCCAGATTAATTTTTTTCTTGATTTTTATTTTTTATTCATTTATCTTGCTTGACCTTTTCAAATTATAATGTGAAAGTTTTCCTTAAAACCTCTGTTAAATAAATGTGAACTCGTACAAACACCAGCCGGTGGGTCAGATTCATTAGAGGAGTCATTGTCAAACTGACATCAAAATCCTATTCATTTTTCATAAAAGAACGAAAAATAAGCTAGTGGGTTAAGGTGCAGCAAAAATCAGTCTGGCGGCAATGGGTGAAGTAGCATCCTAGAAGTAAAGACCTAAATTCACTGTTGATTTATTAGCAGCTTCAATAAACCTAGTCAATCACTTCACCACAACCAGGAACAGCAGACATCAGTCATCAATCGCTATTGGTTACGGCGGGAAATGATGTCATCTCCGACTTCATTTGGTGTGTTTGCACCCCTGATTCTGTTCGTATCCCCTGATCCTTCTCAACATAGGTAGGACTCTAACTAATTCGATATGATAACAAGAGGATGAACCAGCCACAGCTGTGCAAATGATGAAGAGGACAGGTGATCCTGAATCTACTTACTCGTTGATCCCAAAGTTAATGAGAAAATTCCATTGAGAAGGAACCCTGAGAGCTGCTGGTGATCTCACCTAAAAGGAACCGGCTACTTTTGGGTGGTTAGGGAGGTGGATGTGAGGGTGTGTGGGGAGGTTGTTTATGTGTTTTCCTCATCATCCCTTACCTCACGCACTCGCGCGCGCGCCCACCGATCGATAAGAGAGCAGCAGCAGCTTCACATTTGCTAATTTTCACTCGGTCACCACCATTCTCACCCTCACCCATCACATTGCTACTACCATACACTCTCAGGAAACTCTTCTTCGACCCCCCCTTCCTACAACGACCATCCCCCAACTAAGCGGATCCTGCTTTCATTTCCCTTTTTGCTAAAATGCAAATGCAAGCAAAACCCATAGGAATGATGAAGTTTGATTAAACACCAATTCATAAAATTGACAATCATCAGGACATCTATGGAACAACTATGTTGAAACCATATGGACTGGGAAATGAACCTATAATAATTATCAGTAGTGATGATCATCCAGGAGCCTATTGGTAGGATATCCTTCAGTGTGTAACAAAAATTGATCCCCAACAATTGATGGAAAATCAAGACTCGTATTGATCATGTTTTTATCATTGTGCAAACTGACCAATATTCGGCTAAGCGCATCCATGATACCTTATTGATATTCAACTTATGAATTACCATTAATTAGGATTAAAATAATAATTTGGGATTTTTTTCGTAATTTAGGTCTATGAAATAACTCAAAAATCTCATTTCCAGATCCTTCAATTAATATCAGTTTCATTACAAAAAAATGGTTAGGATATACTCCACTATTTGATTGCAGAATAAACATTAACTTCGATTGTATTTTATACTTTATTGACGACAATGTCTGACTAAAATTCCCAATAAGTGATGCTCAGTGAAGATATCAAGACATGAACAGTTCACCATTAGTTGGAAAAATTTATACTTTTATCCACGAGAAAAAATTGCATGCTTATATTAACTCTAACATTCATAATATTATGGATTATTATGATTGGGAAGAAACCATACACAAACGTTAAAACTCATTGAGTCATGGAGACAGAATATACAAACAAATTATGCAGTAAAACATTTCAAGATATAAATTGAATGTGCAACAAATTCAAGCATGATGCAGGATAAGAAAAATGAAATTGATGAGCAACATCAAAACAACTCAATATTGTAAGGGAGTAGTTCTAAAACAGAAAATATTCTTAACTTGACACTGATTCAATCTTCTTTGAATTCGGAAAAGTATTAGCATTTCGAGATGAAACATAGATTTTTGAGCGTAATAATTTTATTCATTGAATGGCTCAATCAATTCAAATGGTTGTAGGACGTTTTTTTCACCTCACCAATTTCCTCAACTTAATTATGAATTTTGTGGGATTTGCCTAAAAGTTCATAGAGTGATAAATTTATATTAAGTTGAAATTATTAGTTCAGTTTTTGTTGAAGATTAAATCAGCATTATTAGCTAGATATACATCGGACTACCAGTACTAATACGATAGATAATATTGTATTATAATTTATTATTTGAAAGGTCCCAGGCAACAATAGCATAAGAAACATTGGCCGAATAGCAATAGATTCTTGAACAACAATAAAAAAGATAAAAAATTAATTTCTACAGGGAATAAACAAGCAAAAGAATATCCGGGGAAAGCAGCATATCAAAACAATTATTAGTAAAAAATATACTCATAGCCAAATCATAACCTCAACCACGAGTTAAAGGAGGACAGAGACCATAATCAAGCTAGTGCAACAAAGACAACACCAATCAGTTGGGGGTGTTAGAAAGAGAGAGTGAGTGAGAGGATAAAAATAATGAGAAGCGTTTGGGTGTGAGAGAGAGAGTGAGGGCGTACCTATGTTCGGGGTATCGCCGTCATCAGAGTGGGGCGTTTTCATCCAGATCTTCTTTAGCTTCGTCTGAATAGGAGCCTGAGCCTCTTCGGCCGAGGCCACTGCAAAATCACACAAAGCCCCCAGTTAGCTGCTGCTGCTTCAAATATTATATTGCCAAAATTCAGCGTGCACTGCACTAGATGCATTGCATTTGTATCCACTTCCGACACACTTACACATACATTTCTGTGATGATCATTTCACCAACAAAAACAACACACATACTATACACATTTACATATCACACAAACCGTTCAAGCAGATATTTAATTTAATTTATGCCCCAGCAGAGCAGAGAAGTTTTGAATTAGAATAAGAACTGTACAATAATAAACTGATATTAATTCGAGTTCTATTAATTCGAGTATCTATTAATTCGATTGTTTGAGTTCAACTTAATCTAGTAATAAATATTAAAATGCGTAACATATCTAGTTACTCAAAACAAATAAATATACCAGTAAATAAATAACTTGATTACGACTAAAACTTTTCATGGAAATAGAGATAAATTCATGGAGATAAATTTCTGTAAATTATCAACACAATATTATTTTCTCCAATAGTCCGAACATTAAAAACGGCTTCCAATTTTTTAAAGAGGAATTGTGTTAATTAAAGCAACATTTTTGGCCAGCTCTTTTATTTATTAATTTTGGTTTTCTTTCGGGACCAATGAGCGGTTATAATATCCCTGACCATCAACGCTTTTCGAACGAAACTTGGAAGATGCCATTCCAAGTTGAAAATACGCTCAATTGAAACCAATAATCCACTATTACAACACAGACAATCCGAAACGAAATGGCCCATGAAATTGTAAAATAATAATTGAGTAGTCGGCAGCTGAAAAAAGGTGTTATTTGGTAAGTGAGTGAAATGCCGTTAAAATGCTGACTGATAATAGGAGAAGAGGTAGGACGCACATTTGTTTGCGTCTAGTCAATATTTACAGACAATAAGCCCCACGTTGGTGAGAAGTAGTCTTGCAAACTACTTGTTGATGCATTCACTTCCATTCTAGAGCTATCACAACCGTGTGTTTACTGAAAATAATCTATTGAATCAACATTCACGAACAAATTGTGATACCGAACACGAGCTAGTAAGTTTCTGTCTAGAAATCAAACCTAGAAACTGGGGTTAAAAAAATAACGCATTTTGGTTACGCTTATTGGCATCGTATAAACCACGAAAGCACAATCGTTAATTTTTTTTTACCAGAGCTCGATCACCTCTTCTGGCTTGTCACTGTGCAGAATCTTGAGAAGAAATTTACTGATAAAAATGTATGGATTGAATAAAGTCTATTATTAACCTTTTAAGTTGGTAGATCTGTGATTGAAATCATTTCATGTGAAGAAACAGTTTCAATATGGATAAATGATAAACTATTGACTCCAACAGTATTGAGTGAAAATTCCACCTCAACTGTTGAAATTGAATTGGAACATCAATCGATGTTCAATATAATATCGTCGACGTCAACTTCATTTCAATTAATTGCGCTGCAATGCCAATGGGCAGGCTTTTCGATTATTGGCGATTTCCAATTTGGAGAGGAGACCTGAACGCTTTTTGATTGGTGGACTACGAGTACGAGAGGAGGATATTTGCAATTAAACGCTTATATTATACCGTCGATCTGTCACTTCAAAGGACTGATCGTCTACAGATTGCTTTCATTGTGTTGTCAAAGTGATACTCATTGATGGAAAGCAGCAAAGCACAGCACGCAGAATATTGGTGTGATTCAGATAGCAGTACTAGGCCAAGTCCGCAAGTAGCCTGCGGATAGTAAAATGGCTACAATCCTACAATTGGACCAAGCTTATGATTATGAAATTACAAAATTGTATGTTTGATGCTCATCCAATATCAACCTGATTCACGTTACATTCCAATCCAAACTCAATGGAATTTTGTATACAGAGAAAATTTCATTTTATACTTGAATAGATATAACTCCGGTAAAGCACGTATAGAATACTAATATATTCAATTACAAAAATGACATCTAGTCAAGAACAGTACAACCAATTTTTGGGAATGGATGGTGCCGAACTCTACAAGCAAATGTTTTGGGAGAGATTCAGGACTAATAAAAATCAGTTCTATGTTATATCAACAGTATTCTGCAATAATTACAGTGATATTAGTTGAGCTGCTAATACCAGGATAAGCATGACAATACTGAATACTATCTTCCTTACTGGTTTCAGTAGGTCTATGTGAACAATGAACTACTGTACACTGCAGCACTTGACTGACTCTTCAAACTAGAAACTCCTCATCTGGGAGCTTATTGTTCAATGAATAATACTGATTTTTCTTTCATTTCTTATCATTATTTTTCTCGGTTGAGACTAAAAACGTCAACGCACACAGAATGAAATACAGTATTTAGAAGAAAATGCAGTGATCAATTTCAATTGTCTGGCACTGTTTGAGATAGTAAAAAATATTGATAATCTGGTTTTTATTAAATTTTTTAAATATAACAAGATCTCTGATAAACTCTAAGAGTATGGTTTGTATGCTTTGTGGGTTTATTTCTTGTAAATCAAATCAATTTTTTTCTTTCTTGAAATGAAAACCACTTGCAAGATGAGCTTTCAATTCCAATATAAACTCAATTGATACAATGAATAGAGTCTATATCTCTTTATTTCAGATTTATGTGAAAAATCATGAAGAACAAACACGCATATTTGACGGATCCAACAATAATTTCATCAAAAATTACAAGCAATGAAGATTCTTTTTTGTGTGTATAAGCATTAGCAGGTGTTTAGAATATGAATCATACCACATTTCATGCTCCCTCATAAAATAGAATGATTGGAACTTACAAACCAGAGAGCTCAGAAACTCACCTGCAACAAATGGAGAACAAAATTAGAAAAAATACAAAAAATATCAGGAGCATTATATTACAGTAAAGGTTAATAATATAATAGACCTAGTCTTGATCATCCACATCTAGATTCTAGCTTCGGCTGTTAATTTCTTTACTTCATACCATTCTATTCAGTCAGATATACCATTTTCAATGCATTATCAACCACTGTCTACCGCAGTTAGATATTATATAAAAAGTATAAGAATATCCAATTTCTATTTCATCTTGAAATATAACAAGAACAAGATCTTAATTATAAAATTATTACTAGGGAAGCGCATGCGGAGGCAGCCGCAAATTGAGCGGAGCGAGCTTTCTTTTTGTCCAAAAGTTTTTGAAGCGTAGACTCGAAAATTTGATCACGGTATTTTAAGCCTAGCTAAACCTAGCTGATGGTGAAAGTGGCTCATTCTATTACCATGTAATGTTATGAAATGAGAATATAAAATAGGAGCAACAACCTTTAAGTGAATGTTTTCTCAAGTGAGTGTTTATTTTGATAGAATAAGGCAAGATGAGAAAATGACTCCAGCTTGGTCAATATTGGTTAAAAAAATATTGATTGGACTCAAATTGAAGGTCAGAATGTTTCCTACGATTGAGACAAAATCAATAATTTTCAAACAATATTGACCGAGCAGGAGTCATTTTCTCTATGAGTGGTTCAACTTTGAAAATACAGCATTTGACGTACCTTTTTTGGTCTCAAATGTGCTCTGATTGTTTAAAATAATTATTCAGTAGCAAATTATAAGGAAAATCAATATAAACTTGAAAAATCGCGAAAGAATAAGCCTATTGGATGAAATTTGGGGAAAATTATTGTGTATTTCCACAACAAGCTTCCATTGTTTGTTAGCATGTTGAGAAATATTGAATGCATGCAAATAAATAAATAATTTTATTAATAAAGACATCAGGTAAAAAACCCATTTTGCCTCCTTCAACAGTACAATATAGTTATTTGTGTATCAGTACGCATAGAGTGATTTTGCTGCATCAAGAGAAATACTTACGCACGAGCCGCAGGCCGTATTACACATTAAGTTTTTCCAAACTACCATATTGAATGTGAAAGGTTGAAATTAAAATTAAAATAGTCATATCTCAGTTATTTATCATTGAATCCTAACAAATCAGACACCATTTTATTCAGAACTAGCCGGTAGGCTCGCTTCGCTCGCCTTCTCCGCCTAGCCAGGGGGCTCCGCCCGCTGGACCCCCGACAGTATAGGCAGTGTGAGTGAGACAAACAGGCTCGCTTCGCTCGCCTGCAAAACCTCTATCAGTGTCAGCTGAGACAAACAGGCTCGCTTTGCTCGCCTGCAAATTCTGTTCAGAAGGGATTAGAAATTTATTGAACACAGCATTTCTAGACCTAATTTGGACCTGTTTACTTAATTTCAACATTTTCTGCCAATTTGTTCTCAAAAAATCTAAGAAAAACTCCGAAAATTCTGAAAAATAGTAAAACGCTAATATGAAGTGTAACCTTTGAAAAGTATATTGGACATAGGTAGTTTAAAACTTAATTCAATATCTTCCAGATTAGTTCATCTATAATCTTGCTGAACCATTGAACTTACAATTTGGATATGTCATATCAAGGTGGAAGATATGCAACTTGCAATACATCTACAATTTTTTAAAACTTATTACTTGCTTAATCTTGAACGGATTTCAAAAATATTCTAACACAACGTTTCTAGACCTCATCTGAACCTGCCCACCAAATATCAACATTTTTTACCGATTTTTTTCAATTTTCAATTTTTAATTTTTATTACTTGCTTACTTGCTTATTATTACTTGCTTAATCTTGAACAGATTTCAAAAATATTCTAACACAACATTTCTAGACCTCATCTGAACCTGCCCACCAAATATCAACATTTTTTACCAATTTTTAATTTTTAATTTTTAATTTTTAATTTTTAATTTTTAATTTTTAATTTTTAATTTTTAATTTTTAATTTTTAATTTTTAATTTTTAATTTTTAATTTTTAATTTTTAATTTTTAATTTTTAATTTTTAATTTTTAATTTTTAATTTTTTTTTTAATTTTTAATTTTTAATTTTTAATTTTTAATTTTTAATTTTTAATTTTTAATTTTTAATTTTTAATTTTTAATTTTTAATTTTTAATTTTTAATTTTTAATTTTTAATTTTTAATTTTTAATTTTTAATTTTTAATTTTTAATTCTTAATTTAATTTTCTCTTAACCAAACAAATCTTAAAAGGTTGTTTATTTCTTTTATTTCTATGTAAAATAATATTGGAAGTTGTTCTAAGTTGAAAATAATCGGCAAAAAAAAATGTTCTGCTCAGGTTTCGAACCCCCCCTGATTGGTAAGCAGTGAAATACTAGTCCACGTCGCTAACCACTGGGCTATGAGGGTTTCGATAAGGAGCCGATTCTGCCAGTGATAACAACATGATTTCAAGAGCATAATAGACTTTTCTGACCAGGAACGTTTCTCAAAACTGATGTTAGGTTGCAATCCTGCAGTGCAGAGAGCATGAATATAGCATGAATAATGTGTATAGTAATAGTGTGTAAGCAATCCTTTTTTTTCCTTTTTTCGTCCTTAATATGCAAATTTTCAAAATGCTCTATAGCCTATAACCTGGGCGTCCATGTCTACTATCACCATGGCAAGTTTGAATTTAATCGGTCGAGCGGTTCCGGAGGAGTAGTTATACAAAGAGTGACTTTCCTAATCCATTAGAGCTTCGCTTCGCTCCGCTAAATTATTATCAATTACTATCCAATTATCAGGATTTTCATTAATTATTCAGATGAAAATAATCTATTAATTTGTTCAATCAGAAAATTATGATTACATTTACAGTAATGCCATTAAAGTGGCTTTATACCACCTGTAGGTGTTAATAGGAAGTACGATAATATCACCTATTAGAGGTTTAAAAAGTTTTCAACACAATCAAATGGTTCAAGCTGGATCGTAAATAATTTATTAACCAATCATGAATGTAATAATCAGTAGAACATTTATTTTCAGGTTTTTATTTGGCTCATTCAGAAAACTGATGATTAAAGCCAACAATTTAGTTTGGATGTCTGAAAAGGTGGGCTGTGCGAGCAAATCGTCATAGCAACGGGCAACCGTGGGCGGTTGAGACGCAGCTATACGTTGTCAAGTACTATACGTGGAAACAGAATTTCCCTGTGAGTTTTCCTTCATCCCCAGATTCGACCTGCCCTGCCAGTATCTGATTTTCCATTAGCGTTCCTATTTTGATCGCAATTTCTCCATTCAACCCCACCATTCTTACTTGGAAACCAGTTTCTAAGCGCACAGGGCGGACCTTTTAAATTCATGCTTTGTCGACATGCGAGAAATTCTCTGTCTACGCAAATTAGTTCTAACAGTAAAGTTCATTCAGATCCTGTATTTACACTTCCATTGCGTTGAAAAATCAGTATCATAATAAAATAGATTCAGATCAACTTCATCACAAACACCTATTACATGAAGGAAATAAAAACAGACTTTCACATGAAATCCTCGCACATTATCCTTCGCGTTCATGTGAGAGGGAGGATACATTAGACTGTAATAATCCCATAGGCTACATCAATGGGGGAAACGAAGAAGGGTAATGTTTGTTAGAGGAATGAAATGTAGTTTCTCAAAGAAATTATAAACAATTTACCAAGTTATAATAAATTCTACTGAACACTATTCTAAACAACATAAAGAAATAATCATATTATACATATAAGACATAAGAGCATACATGAGCCTTATAATAGAATCTAATCAAATCAAACCTTATTAGATCGAATCAATAGATTGAAGCTTTTCGCCGCTGAAGTGAGCAACCATGTTAAGAACATGTCAACATGCCCAATTGACAAGTTATCATCACATTCCCTGAAAACCAATAAGCTCATTCGAAGAGTGACAACTAAAGCAACGCCAATAGCATAAATCAAGACCCTAAGCTCTCAGTTCAGTAAATAAATGTCACTCTGGCTCTTATCACTGAAATAGGCTTCAAGAGATATTGGACCATGGCTTCAGTCACACTGAATCTAATGGCAGGGAAACAGAGGCATTTCAAAAGATCAACTTTACCATCGAGGACTGATCACGTAATAGTTTTCATGGGTAGATTATTATTGTTATTTTCTGGTATATAAGGTACATTTGACAAGCTGAAGTACGGGATACTTCGTAATTTTGGTGAGACGTGATTTGAATGTACTTCTCTCGCTTTGTTGATTGACTCATTTATATTTTTTCAGGAGGGGGATATACGACATCAATTTGCCAAATATCACTCTCCTCATTCTATTATTCATTGAGAACATTCCGGTTTGCTGCAATGTAAACAATTTTCACGTTGCAAGCGTGATTATGATCATAAATGTCACTCAGTCTATGCTTTTATAGCATGTGAAATGAGCCGGAAGTCACAGGGAGGTGTGAATAATGTGAATACAATCGGAATTGGCTTCAACAAACAGTGAGCTGCCGGCAGCGCTACGCTGTTGGAGGATTAATTCAATTCAGAGGCGCGTGCACACTGCAAACTATGTGCAACAGCTATTTTGACGCTGGCACATTTTTATGACAGCCTCTGTTTGTCCATGATGCGAGGTGCAGTGCAGCCCAACACAGCGGCCTCCTGTCTTCTTTTATGGCCCTTCTTATGACCCATTATTTTAATGATCCTACGAAACAGCCTCCCACCCTTGCCGCGATGTGATAAAACCATGTTCTTCTTAGATTCCATGCAGAACTTTATGTGGCGAGTTGTAATCGCATTGAAGGTAATTGATTAATTCACCTGTTTCTTCAACCTTCAACTATTTCTATATTGAACACATCAACTAGAATTCTAATTCAGTGAATGGAGTTCAATATAAAAATATGAATCGGATCAGAAATAATGGTCTTGAAAGAAGCATATACACATAGACATATACAGACTCTGCAGCTCAAATATTTTTCATAATTTACATTCAAGTGTAACGTTTTTATCAATAAAATTTGGCTTAGTCATAGTCTCATATACATTATCAAATATGTTGGATGCATTGCCTGTTGAATAATAGCGGAAGAACAAGAACGATTTTATCTATTCAATTATCACTTGTTATGCCATTCATATTTGGCAGTCACCCAAACAATATTAACGTTATTTTCTAAATCCGCGGAGACAAAGAATTACTTGTGTATGCAATAATGCGATACAACGTTCTTCTGATTTCAACATCAACACGTCATTTTTCCATTTTCAAAAACTGAGTTTTTTTATCATACTTCATTTTTTATTGGTTTCGTATATTCAATTTATTCTTTCAAAAATTTTGTCATTCATAAACTTTGAAAACTTTGGACTACTGTAGCTCATTGCTGTATGATTGGACATAATCTTTTCCATTCCCATATCGTCATTACAAACTTATGTGGTCATCATTAGCAGAAACTAACAAAAAAAGATGATATAATAAAAATTATATTTTACAATTCACATACTGTTCATCTCATATCAGCCACTGTACGACTGTACTCAATACCTACATCGTGTTTCATCTACCTACGCCACTTCATCCAGTTCAATTTCATAGCACTAGGTCCTAGTACCCCAATACTCTAGAACTAGATGCCAGCAAAGCAGAGGATGTCTCTCTGTCTAGTTTTCCCCCCGGTGGACATTGGCTGTTTGAGGCTAGGTTCGGCGAGGGGGAAGGTGAGGTGAGGGCACTCACACATCACACAGTCAATGATCAGCAGCATCATCAGCAGCAGCATCAGCGAGCACCGAGGAGAGAACCGCGACTCTGCAAACGCGCACTACTTTGTTCCGCGGCGGAGGCGGCGGAAGAATACTTTGGTGGCCCCCAATTCAAACCCAACCAAACTAAGCAGCAGCAGCAGCAGCAGCAGCAGCAGTGGCACGAGCCACACAGACACAGCAGCCCACTCTTCCAATCCCAATATGCGTGCGAATCCACAAATTAGATGAGATGAGCTCAAGAGACACTGATGAACACCACACTTTTGCAAAAAAAAAAGGGGTTTGCTACACTATAAGGGTGGATTTTCCAAATCTAAATTCTAAAATAGGATAAAATCCGAAGTCTATATTGATCAGAAAAGAAAATCTGGATAGCTCATTGAGTTTTGAAAGAAAATCGAAACCAAATGATATTGTTTGGACAGGAAACAGTAACAGTAGTTTCGTGAAGTTACAAAGTACAAACGAAAGAAAGACACGTATTTGTAAGAGAAGAGCGGACACCAGTTGAGTGAAGCTTGGGAAGAAAGGAAGCAAGACAGCTGAAAATTTGAGTAGAATTCAAATATTACTTTGAAATGCTATCACTGCTCCAGTGCCTCCAGTGATTCTCTTTCTTCCTGGGTTTTTTGAATTGCTGGCTTCCATCCACGACTTCACCATACATACGCAAAGATGACGCTAAAGTAATCCTATGTGAGCCAAGAACGCGGATGCCGAAGAGAGCTGATATGATACAAGAAGCAAGATAAAGAAGAGGATATGATGGAGAACTAATTAATAGAACGAGGGGGATGATGGAGGGACAAAGAAAAGTAAAGAAAACTCTGATTTAGGAATGGAATCGAAAATAGTAGTGAAATAGGCCTAGACAATGATACTGGAAAGAAGAACAAGATGATGGACAGAAACAAGAATTTTGAAAAGGCAAAAAGAATAAAGAAAAGGGAGAGGAGAGGGATGAGGACGGGGAGAAAATTAAATTAAAACCATGAATGAAACAGTAAGAGATACAGAGAGAAGATAAGCGCGGAGAGGATGAGCAGAAATATGAAAAATATTGATGAGAAAAGGAAGAAGAATTGCGCGATGGAGAAGAGAAGAGGAATGAACATGATGAGGGAAGTAGAGGTGTTGAAGCTATAGGGAGGAAGAGCGATCTCTTAATCTTAATCATCATCAACATCATCATCTTGAAAATCATTATCATCGTCAAATTTCAAGAGGTCATTAGATTAGTATTATTCATGAAGGCTTTCAAATACATGGGAAGAAGAAGATTGCATTTCTCTCGTCTTACATGATATCATATTATACAAATAAGACATAAGAGCATACATGAGCCTTATTATACAGAGCTTCAACAAAATACCTCGTGCATTGGCATCAAACTACGTAATAATATAAACTGATTCGGAATATTCTTATTTACTAGCGCGCTATGTTTAACATAACAATTATGTACGGTATTCGATCGGAATAAACAATTCGTGAGATTGGAGTGAGTATGGGGACTAGGTCGTTCAGCTGCCAAATATTCATACAGAAGACTAATAAAAATCTGGAGCTCAACATCCGATTATGTACTGAATTAACCCAATAAAAGAGTACAATTTTACAAAGTTAGTTACCGGTTTTATTACACCAACAGCTTGGGAAACAATGAAAGATTAAACTGAAGAAATTAGTAATAGTGTTAATAATATATATTAGTTAATATAATAATAATATAAATAGTTAAATAATAATATATTTGAACTGAAGAAAGTATTGGTCTCGAAAATTAATTTATTACGCAAGTAGAAACTAAATTAATTGGAAGTAGCAGTAACAAATAAAGCTTATACAGCAGTTAGTACAAAGTTTTGAGAAATTCAAATCAAAACTGAACATCGGAAAAATACATCGAATTCTACTGTGTTCCGTATCAACAAAGTGCAGGATTAGTAGGCCTACCGTTTGAAGATAGGGATAGGGAACTGTCATAGTGAAGTACCAGGGGGGGGCCCCCTGGACCCCCGACTGTATCGGCAGTGTAAATTAGACAAACTGGTTCACTTCGCTCGCCTGCAATTTCCGTTCAGAAGGGGTTCGAAATTTATTGAACACAGCATTTTTGGACCTAATCTGGACCTGTTTACCAAATTTCAAATTTTTCTGCCAATTGGTTCTCGAAAAATGTGAGATAAACTCCGAAAAACAGTTGAACGTTTATATTAAGCGTAACCTTGGGAAGTATATTGAACATAGTTTAAAACTTGATTCAATATCTTCTAAATTATATGTATGTATGTATGTATGTCGGCTCAACAGCCCATGAAGGGCCTAGGCCTACCAGCTGGTTGCCAGTTTCAAATTCACTCTATTACACAGCCCGTCCAAACCAAGAAGACACCCGGCACGAAGAGAAAACGGCCTCAGCCCGGCCAATACCGGCCCAAAAGCCATAAATTCTCAATCAGAACTCACAGTCCCCGAACCAACACTGGCCCAGCCGAAGCCGCCCCCTCCACCCCGCCAGAATTCTCCCCCGGACGGACAGACCATACAGCAAGTAAATAATCATCAACCAGGATAGAGGTAACGTGTGGTTAGCACGTTGATCCTCTCAACCATAAGCCAGTCTCCGCAACCAATTGGCGGCGCAGAACACCTCTGAATAACATGCAGTTAATCAGTTAGAGTGTAATGCAACAATTACTATTCCTCCAGAGACGGGAAACGACTGGTTGTCTTTACTAACGACAGCCAATCTCCCAAAGGAGGGTTCATCTTATTACTAATCTAAATTCAAAATTTTCATATTCTAAATTAGTTCATCTATAATCTCGCAGAACCATTGATTTTACAAAAAGCATTGATCGTATCAAGGCGGAAGATATGCAACCCGCAATACATTTACAATTTTGAAAAAGTGATTACTGGCGTACGGATTTCAAAAATATTTCAACACAACATTTCTAGACCTTATATGAACCTTCTCACCAAATATCAACATTTTCTACCGATTGATTCTCGAAAAAATTGAGAAAACGCCGAAAAACTTAAATATTTGGCGTAACCTTATGAAGTTTCAAAAATCCTTTCTTAGCGCGCGTCTAAACGTCCAACTTACATGCCTGCCAAATTTGAACGCATTCGGTTCAGTAGATTTTTAGTTCTGGTGATGAATGAATGAATGAATCAGTCAGTCAGTGCCATTTCGCTTTTATAGATATAGATCATAGGGAGCTATAAACTATGTTCAGTAATAGATGTAATGCAGAACTAGAACAGAAACGCAAAACAGTAATACAGAACTAGGATATCTGTCACTCAGCCCTCATTCTTGCTCACTACAATTCTACAATCCCAAGAGAAATACGATAGTAGTGAAATAGTACACTAGAAAATAGAACTACTTCTCAATAATAATAGAAAATCTTGTAGAAAATGAGTAATATTAAATGAATAGCAAAAGATAGAAAGTAAAAACTTGAATGAAATTGTGAATCGACACAAAGGGAGCCATTAACTTAATCAGAATGTAATGAGCAAATTTACACACAAAATAATGAATCTAATTAGATTTAATAGATATTTAAAAGAACAGCCTATTTGAACTTGGTTTGATCCTAGCTTTAACAAGCGATCTATCGGTTAAGGTCTAATAAGAATCAACTGTGCTTGTCCTCAGATCAGCATTCAGTTGGCAGCCTTTCCACACCAATGCTAATAATAAACTATCACTACTTTACTGCTTTTGTTTGATGGTTAATTTGATTCACGTAAAGATATCTATGCAGGATGAAATACGTTTTAGAACTATAAAAATCTGTACAAACCAAGTTCAGTTAAATGATGAAGAAATCTTTAGACATATAACCAAACAAATTGAGTAAGCACACGCATAATCAACTGAAAGATTATTATTAAAGTGTTCTTTCAAATACTGTAGAACGAAATCCATGTATTCAACACTGGCGGCTCGTACCCACGAAACAGGTGAAGTGCCCGTATCTTCAACTGTACAGCACATCACCTGTTTCGTGGACACGAGCCGCCAGTGGTATTCAAGAATCAAATTGTAATCTGATAGAAACAATTTCATACTACCAGAATATATAAAATTAGGAAATAGATTTGAACAATAAATTAAATGCCAAAAAAGCTCTCGAATAGACAAGCAAGCAAAAGAATATAAAATAATTTGGGTGGAACGCTAGAGCAAGTGACATCGCGTCGGTCTGATAACCAGAGGTTCGTTCGATTCTTCATCAGGGAAAAGTTTTTGATCACTGCACTATCACATGAATATACAATCACAAAATACGGCCACCTTTTCGGAGGAGACGATAAGCGATCGGTCCCGAGTGCCTAAAAAGTAATTTTCATATCTCATTATCATCATTCCTCTCATTACTTATACACAGGCCTTGGAACCCATGTGGGCATCACCCTCTGAAAAGAAGTATTCTCACGTCTGAACCTCATTTTTTAACTGAAGCAATCCTGTCAGACCCTTTCAGTATCAGGCTTCTTTCAAGTAAAATCAAGCTTTTGGTCTGCTTTTTTATTACACGATAAGATTTCTACTCAATTTACATAATTAATTAATTTAGAAAAATTAATTGCAATTTTAAAAGTTTCGAAAGAAGTTAGTTGAAACCAAAGTTGAGCTTAAATTGATGATTAATGAAAATTCGAGAACAGTTGCAATGAAACGGGTGTCTTCTTAATGAGAGAAAGAGGGTCGCAGCCGAGGGGGCGGAAGGGGGAGATGGGGCGAATGGACAGGAAGGGGATTTGGATCGATAAAGTCCGTTGGCGATGCAACAACAGAGAAGCATTCTGCTTCCCCCTATCCAAGCCCCCCCCCCTCATCACAAAAACACCCACAATTACCGGACGCGAGGAGCCCTCTTCTTCGCACTGGACATTGGCAATCCGCTAAATAAAAGCATTTTACCTTAGAGAACGAAAAAGACACTTGGTCCAACATTAAATGCTCAATAACCAAAAATGACAAATTATAGCAAGCTCTCACTTTAATTTGGTTCAATCAAATATGGGAAAGATCAAAAGAGATTCTCAATGAATATTAAATTATCTCTAAGAATGAATCTGAACAATTTTTTAAAAGCAAATTGCAATTGAAATCATAGTGGAGACTGGATTAAAAAATCTAACAGCATAATATTATATGATTTTTTCAAAATTCTTCGACATGAAATAAGGCTGTTTCTAATTTTTATTATAAATTGCCTTGGCCATTCTATTCAGCTGAAAAATGGTACAAATTCAATATAAAAATGATCAGAAAGTACACGAGTACATAGTTTCAAATGAAAGCAATCTTTGTGCTGTAACTGCCATGTTAGATGTAATGTGTAGTGCTTGTTGTTATTAGATGAAGCAGTACACACACAATAGAGTGAGTGCGTCCTGAGGCGAGGTTGTATTGCAGCTGAGCGAGTAGCCAGTAGAGCCAGTTCACAACTCGTCTGCAGTTGAGGTAGGTCTAGGTCGTTACAACGCTGTTGGCTGGCTGGCAATGCTACTTCAGTACAGTGGATGAGAGCTACTTTAACGCCATGTTGAAATTTGGCAGCTGCCAACAGTAAACACATCTTGCCACTTTAGCGCATGTATTAACATTCAAATTAGGTTTTTGCACTCCTAACAACTGTTGAGGCTCCAGGTCAGTATTGCACTTTCCATTTCGGCGATATCAGCTTATCAGTAGTAGAAATGCAAAGACTAAAATTAATTAGTTGAATAATATCGAAGATAAATTTGTATTTTCAATATGACTAGAAAAAATGAGTGTTAAAATCTTCAATTTTCTATGTATTTTTAACTAATTTTTCAATTCATATAACTTCATATTTTCGAGTACTGAAACTACCGAGCTCTTCATGAACTCTTTTATTAAAGTCATACAATGATAAAATAATAATAAAGCAATGTTGCAAACTAAGTCGGTATCAGCAAAAATAATCCGAATCATTCTGTCTTTTACTATATCAGTACTATTTCATGTAATGTAATGTGCATTAATCTGAAATAACCTGATGTCAAAGATGACTATAATATGACAAAAATTATCAAAAAATTATTTCGTATAAAAAATTCAAGTACTGTAATTCTTTCCAATAAAATACCCATTTTATTCATGGTATTATGTGCAATATGAAGTTCATAAAGCTGAAATTCCAACTTTTCAATACGAAACCTTTGAAATTATTGACACGTGCCAGGAATATTACTTTTCAATAAAGAGGTGATGAAAAATACCGAATTGATTAAATTTACAATATTGAACTCTCAGTTCCCTTTTCTATCAATATTTTCTCAGAGCAAATAAGAAGAATAAATAAGCGACTGAAATAATGGAACTCTTCGGAAAATATCTGATTTTCAGGGAAATTCGAAATGGAGCCAACGAGGAAAACGCGAGAAGTATCATGATAGAGGGAATTCTCTATATTAAAATAGGTTGCCAGGGTAACCAAAAGGTTTCCCGTTCAGACAGGTCATTGACCAGCCAATCCACCAAGAAAGAATATCAAAGCCAGAGCCAGCCAAAGCAGTTCTGTCAAAGCCGTTTCCGCAATGCAAATTCATCATTATAATAACTAGCATGCTACATAGGCATACCCCCACCCACAACATTCTCTGGTGATTAAATTTGGGAACCAAAAATCACAAACCTACAACAAACCTACAGTCTGGGGCCGTACAATAACCGGTGAATACTGGTGGATTTTTCACCTGTGATTTTTAAACAAATTGTTACTATTCCAAATATCATATGCTCTATGATGAAAGCAGCAAATCTCCCTTGTCATCTGTTGAATTTCAAATAATTTTCAGTAAAAGTCACATTTTATTTCTGATGATAATCAGTTATCAATAAACGTTACCAAAAGTAACAGGTGAAAATCGAATAAATTTTCACCCATGTGAAGAGCTAGGTGAAATATTTTCACTAAAGTTGAATCCAGTGTGGCGTGATGTAATGCCACGTGTAGGCTACACCGGAATATGTTGATACATTTTTTGAATAACGTATTATTATATATACTGATAAATAAAATGAAAAATCGAATACCCTTTTAAAAAAAAACTTTAGAAGAATTATTTTATAGACATGTTTCGAAACTCAGCCCATTATTTGGGCTGAGTCCCAAAAAATTATTTGATTTTTCATTCTTTTAACAATTATTTTGAATAGCCCTAAGTTTAAAGTTCAATTCTTATTATATAGACTTTTATATTATTATATAAAAGTTATTAACATTCCTGTGTAAACGTGGCTTAACGTTGCCAATTCGTAGTTGATTATAAATAAAATGAAAAATATATATTTTCATGTGTTCAGATCTAGTTTTTTCAAAGCTTAGGTCTCTTCAGACATATTTGTTGTTTATAATCGGTACTTTGAAAAAAATTAATAATAATATTATCAACTAGCCTATCTACTAGAGATTTGAAGTTCATTTATCAAGCCTTGTTTCTTAGATTTCATTCTTGTTTCTTATATTGTTCTTCAAGTATTATTAGTTTTTCAAGTGTTTATCAAGTGTTCTTTAAGTGTTATTAGGTTTTTATTGAAGTTCTCTATTAACTAGGTTGTAAAGTTAGGTTTATTAGTTTTATTTTATGAAATGTTGGAGGTTTGGGACCAGTGGCATAACAGTTTTTCTCGGGCCCCCCGCAAACATATTTTTGGGCCCCCCAAAAATGACTTTGATTTTAAAAATTTCCCACTACTTTAACCAATGTACCTTGTTTAAATATGGATTGGGTTGTATCACTGGCGGCTCGTGCCCACTAAAAAGCTGAATTGCTTCACAGCAAAAGATACGGGCACTTCACCTGTTTCGTGGGTACGAGTGTGTTTTATGTCAAAAAAGTCTTCGTATTTTGATCATTTTGAAGATTAAAACTTATGTCACATCCAACGATCAATTATTGTAGCTTGCTAGTTTAAAATCCCTTCAATTTAGCTAGAAACGAGCAAGCTCCTCAATCATAAGTCAAATCAAATCAAAATCTTTATTGTTGAAAAGTCACTGTCATATAGGCTTACAAATCATTTGAATCATATAATTATTCACCGGATTAGTTAGTTTTTCTAATTGTTATAATATAGTAGCAGAGACAATGTATATTATAAATTGTCTCTGATAGTAGTTAATTTCAAAATTTGTACACAAAAGTTCATTTGAAGGTTTTCATATAGTAGTTACCATACACTGAAATATTGCATTTTTGTAAGTTACATTTCAATTGTTGAACTACTTTACAAATATAAATGACATTGGTTTACTACGATATTATAATATATTCAAAATGGTGTCTGGTAGTCTATATGGATCATTCCTCATCAGAATACTAATTTTACTGCTCAAAATTTGGACCATTTGCAGTCCTCTTTAATTAATATCAAGACCACTTTTCTCTAGGATTAACCGTTTTCGGATTTTATGCGAAAAACTGAAAAATTGTACCTCCCAAACCCCCCTCCCACCCTATGCTCACCCCCCAGGTCCGGGGACTTTTATTATGTTAACCTCCTATAACTAGTCTAAACAAATCCCCGAGGTCAAAAATTGGGGCATATTAATTCACGCACTCTATACCTGTGTGGACAGGCTTTGGCTAAAGTGTCGTTTACTGGCCCACCTTGCTAGAGTCAAAATTATTGTTGGAATCGATTCAGGACGTTATTCTGATGACAAATTTGAAAAAATTAGCCGTCGCTGTCAAGTAGTTTTGAAATAAATCAAGTTCGAAGTTTGGTCTACGGGAGCTATGAAACTATCTCACAAGTACACCAACTCTCTTATTCTGAACGTTTCGAAATGCATATAAACTGTACAAAATTACTCACATTGAGTACTAAAATAACAATTTCATTCTTATTTCAAATTATGTTGAATAATTTCTTCTCTGCAACACACAAACTCAACTTCTTCAAGTCACTAACCTCAAACTATGGCTGCAGAGTCGATTGAATAACAATATCGATTTGAACTGTTCAAACCAATGCCTTCTAAATTTTAAAATTGAATAAGATATTGAATAAATAATTGTTGAAAATATAATTTAATTAATAAATTGTTCATAGAATTAACATTTGATATCCTGTTCCATCATTTTACGAGTTGACATTCCACAATGTTCATACACTTTTTCAAGATGCTACAAAAGTTGACCACCAACAAACAGTACATCTTGAATCGACATTTTGTGACAGTTACTTTTTTGCTTCTGGTCAATTTAGGTTAGGTTGATGGGAGTTTAGGTTGGGTTTGTTGAATGTTAGATTGGATTAATTAAAGGTTGGGTTAGTTGAAGCTTAGGTTGGTTTTGTTCAAGATAAGGTTGGATTAGTTAGAGCTTAGATTAGGTAAGTTGAAACTTGAGTTAGGTTAGGTTAGTTAGAGCTTAGGTTAGGTTCCTTAGAGCTAAGGTTAGGTTAGTTGGAGCTCAGGTTGGGTTAGTTAGCACTTGGGTTAGGTTAGTTGGAGCTTAGGTTAGGTTAGTCAGAGCTTAGGTTAGTTAGAGTTAGGTTAGGTTAGTTAGAGCTCAGGTTAGGTTAGTTAGAGCTCACGTTAGGTTAGTTAGAGCTTAGGTTAGGTTAGTTAGAGCTTAGGTTGGGTTAGTTAGAGCTTACGTTTGGTTAGTTGGAGTTCAATTTAGGTTAGTTAGAGCTTAAGTTAGGTTGGTTAGAGCTCAGGTTAGGTTAGTTAGAGCTTAGGTTGGGCTAGTTTAGTTACAGCTGAGGTTAGGTTAGTTAGAGCTTAGGTTAGGTTAGTTAGAGGCTAGGCTAGTTGTAGCTCAGGTTAGGTTAGTTAGAGCTTAGGTTAGGTTAGGTTAGGTTAGTTGGAGCTTAGGATGGGTTAGTTAGAGCTTAGGGGTTAGTTAGAGCTTAGGTTAGGTTAGTTAGAGCTTAGGTTGGGTTAGTTAGAGCTTACATTTGGTTAGTTGGAGTCTAATTTAGGTTAGTTAGAGCTTAAGTTAGGTTGGTTAGAACTCAGGTTAGGTTAGTTAGAGCTTAGGTTGGGTTAGTTTAGATACAGCTGAGGTTAGGTTAGTTAGAGCTTAGGTTAGGTTAGGTAGAGGTTAGGTTAGTTAGAGCTTAGGTTAGGTTAGTTAGAGTTTAGGTTAGGTTAGTTGGAGCTTAGGATGGGTTATTCAGAGCTTAGGTTACCAAATGGTACAATCTGTAGGATGTGCTCAATGATATTCTGTACCATTTTTTGACTTTAATTACAAACGAAGTTATTGAGACCAGGGAAAATACAGATATTTCTGATATACAGCCTGTCAGTGTAAATGAAGTATCAAAAGAAATCCTTACCAATCTAAGTACAAGGAAAGCACCTGGTTTCGATCTAATTACAGGGAATATTATGAAGAAATTGCCAAGAAAAGCAATAACTCTGCTCACTTATTTATTCAATGCAGTATTTAGATTAAAGCATGTCCCTGATTCATGGAAAGTCGCTGAAATAATAATGTTACAAAATCCAGGAAAATCACCACATGAACTCAAATCCTATAGGCCAATATCATTACTACCTGTCATTTCCAAGTTGTTTGAAAAACTCTTTCTCAAACGATTACTTCCAATAATTGAGGAGAGAGACCTCATACCATCACATCAGTTTGGATTCAGGAGGAAGCACTCTACAATCGAACAGATTCACAGAATAACCAATATTATAGAGAAGTGTTTGGAGGAGAAGAAAATTTGCTCTGCTATTTTCCTTGATGTAGCCCAAGCCTTTGATAAAGTTTGGCATGAAGGACTGATAAAAAACTTGATTCACTTTTGCCAAAAAAATATGTAGAACTGATTTCGTCTTACATAACAAATAGAACATTCAGAGTAAAGCAGAATGATGACTACTCAAACTTGAAAGATATTGGGGCAGGAGTACCTCAAGGTAGTGTAATGGGGCCAATTTTGTACCTTTTGTATACATGCGATATTCCACATTGTGATGGCATCACTGTTGCAACATTTGCCGACAACACTGCGCTTCTGACTACAGGCGCCACTATACAAGAAACATCCACCACTCTCCAAGTAGCTGCAGATCGACTATGCCAATGGACTAAGAAATGGAAGATAAAGCTAAATGAATCGAAATCATCAATAATAAACTTCACCAACAAAAAAGTAATAGAAACAATTGATATCAGCCTGAATGGCCATAGAATTCCATGTGAAAATACTGCTAAATATCTAGGAATGACATTAGATGTCAAATTGAAGTGGAAGGAGCATATAAAAATAAAAAGGAAACAGCTTGATATTAAATATGGACAAATGTATTGGTTGCTTGGTCGTCAATCCAGCTTATCTCTAAAGAACAAGATAATTCTATACAACCAGATATTAAAACCAATTTGGGTGTATGGGATTCAGCTCTGGGGTTGTGCCTGTAAGAGTAATGTCAATTTGATACAGAAATTTCAAAATAAAGTATTGAGGAATATGGTCAACGCTCCTTGGTATATTAGAAACAGTGATTTGCACAGAGATCTACGTATACCGTTTGTGTCTAGTGAGATAAGACGATTTGCTATCCGCCATGAGTCCAGACTCCATCATCATGTCAACCCCGAGGCAGGCTTACTACTCCAAAATCAAGATATTATCAGGAGGCTCAAGAGAACGAAGCCTTTTGAATTAGTTTAAAACCTACTGGTGATAGTGAGTGCATACAGTTTCAGTGCTGCTCTCAGAACTGCTTTAGTCGTCGTTGGATGAACTGAAGTTTTTAGTCTTGTTATAGTTAAAAAAAGTGAACTGAAAATTGATGGTTTGTCTCTAAGACAAGTTTCAATGACATTCATTAGAAAAAAAAATTTTTTTGACTGAAAGTGTCACAGAATGTCGTTAGTTTACAATGTCGTTGATACAGAATGTCGCCTTCCCTTCCATTATCAATTTGCTTTATCGTAACCCTTTTTGTTGGTCCTCAATGATCATTTAAATTGTCATAAACTCTAATAAGGTATTTAGTACTAATTTTTTGCTATTTTGTACAGTTAATATTAATTTTAGAACTTTTCAAATAACAGAGTTATCAGATTTGTAAGTGCCCCCCAGGCCAAACTTTGAACTTGATTTATTCAAAAACTACTGGACAGCGACGGCTAATTTTTTTTTAATTGTCATCAGAATAACATACTGAATCAATTTCAACAAGAATTTTGACTCTACCGAGGTGGGCCAGTAAACGACACTTACACCCAGGCTTTATTGACTGGACTTTATGTATTGAACATAATATATTATAAACATATTCTGTCACCAATTTTATTATCGTAATTTATGTCGTAGATTGAAAACGTTAGGCAAAATAGGTTATTCAATAAATTTCAGAAATGTATTGGAACAGCTGTTCAAGCTGTTTGGAAAAAGTTCTTGTGGATGTAGTGTTACAAAGAAGTAACAAGTCGGTTATTTATTCCATTGAAAATGACAGGTGACTTTTTTCACCTGGTGAATTCCAAATGCATGCATTCAAATGGGAAATTGGTGACTAGTGAATTTCGAGAAATGGGGCCCTGGAGCTGACTTCAACAATTATAATTTTAATTAAAATTAAATTATTTAAGCATGGATGTAGAGTATAGACGATTTGCATTATAAACAAAGTAGGCCTCCTGTTAAAACTTTAAATAATAAAAATCAATGTACCCTTTTTTAAATATTTTTCATTTTATACTACATGTTTCGGCGATATAAACCAACACCTACTAATACATGTATTAGTAGGTGTTGTATAAACATGTAGTGTAGAATAAAAATATTAAATAAAGATTACCTACATTGATTTTTATAATTCAAAGTTACAACGAATACAGTAGCCCTAATAAGAGAAAATAAGTATTAGGCCTCCTATATCTGGGTTAGTTCTCGATGATATGTGAAAAACTTCCTTCTAAACGGAAACTTTACAGCCTTTTTCGGCCGGGTAAGCTTTTTGTGACTGATGGGCTACGCATTAACAAAACAAAATAAATGGTATCAAACATTGAAACATTCATTTATTTTTTTCTAAAATAAATATTGAAATCCTGTTATTAGTTGCAGCTTGCAGGTATCGCAAGTGCCACGATACTTGATACTTAGAAAAGGAAATAATTATGGCAAGTAAGATTTCAAGTATGTCGCAATCTTCAGTCGATTAACATTTTTTCATTTCTTTCTCAATACCGTACGTTCAGCTCATTCAAGGCTATTGGCAACTTGACGAATCTCTCCCTCCCAAATTCACAAATTCTTGACAGCCATCACTAGATCTTAGAAGATTCAATCTCAATAAGAATCAATTTGAGAATATGTATTTTCTAAATCTACCTTCGATTTGGCACATGAATCTCTTCGAATATCTTTGTATAGCTGCTGATCGATGTAAATAAAGTTCTTCGTCTCACACAGAACTATAAGAGTATACTGCATGTGAATCTACTGCATGTCATGCTCATCCTTGGCGTCTGCTCCACCACCCAGCAGACACATCACAAATGAGCTTCGTCTTCCTCGCAGATTTCATTGCTCATTGAATCCTTTCAAACTGTATGCTAGACCATCCAGTGGGAAAGATGCTAGCTAATCCAGAAATTAAGCTATTCTATTACTGATCAATTCCATCCTTCCTTCAAGAACTACAGTACATCTTTTACTAGCCAAATTGAAATTACTAGAGCATTGTCTATAAAATAATAACTCCAAGTTAGAATAGTTGTATCACAAAAATTGAAAAACAATCAACCAGAAACCAGGCAAAAGAGAGACAATAATCATTAGAATGTAAATTCACTGATTCAAACGAAACTAAGCACTCTCAATAATATTGGGTATCCTGGCAATTTGCTGATTAGATTGGTGCTCTACACAGACTGTATTAATGTTCATCTCAACTATTTCCACTGAGTGAGCATGAAATACTGTACATTTTGAAAGAACGATAATCAAAACCAAGGACATAACTTCAATTGGGTGCATCACTCTATAGCTCAATTTAGGAGACATATAAGTTATAAGACTGTACAAGCTAGTCTATCATTGAAACACCAAAATATCAGACAAAACTGACAAACAGATGAACTTACCACCTACTATTAATTGATCAACAATGCCTCAACCAGGGCCGAGGCAAGAAGGTAAGTCCTTACAAGCTCGTTTTGTCCCTCATTAAAATTTCAAATTCGAGTTTATGGGGAGAGACTACCAGGCGGATGTTATGAATGGACTTGATCCATTGAGGAAGGAGCACGACATCATCAATAAAGTGAAGCGGTGACTTGAGTGCACCAGCTGACGTACAATAATTAGTAATACAGTATGCATAATGACGATGTCATGATTATATGGAGTGATGTATTATGATAATGATGATAAGTCGAAGGAAGTTGTCTGGGGTCAAATCTCCAGATCACACATACCATGGATGTGTGCAGATCTGTGGTGGTTCTCTCCTGTCTCCTGGGCCTCAACCAAGCCGAGAAAAGAGAGAGTTCGAGAAAGAGGTGATCACTGAGAGTTCTCTCTCACTCATTCCTCTTGCTCTGGCTTAGTTCTAATCAATAACACAACATAGCGACACAGACCCCTGTCCCTTGGCCCGACCGCCCCAAAAACTACCCCCTTCTATCTGAGCCATGCATCCGACCTAACATTGCCCACTACCCTCCCCCCAACCACTCCTAAACACCAAGCTTGCATTCCCACGCCAACCTGCTCCCCCCTCCCTCCGTACAACATCCAAATAAACACTGCCTTTTCTATATACATATATATAAAGCATTTAATGAAATTCCAGCCGGATCTCTTCACTTCACCACCATTGGATAGAAAAATATTCTCCAGCTCACGGAAAAGGAATCTACTAAAGTGAAAAGTTGGATTTCTTCATCATTACTTAAAGTTATATGTGTGCGTGTGGATGAAATTTATTGAAAGTACGACAAATTGTTTTTAAATTACAGGGCACTCGCCAAAAAACCTTCCTAATCTACGCGGGAATCGGAATTAATTTTCGAAATTGTGAAAAAATTATTAAATTTCTTTAATTAATAAAAGTATTCACATATAATCAGAAGATTCAAAGTTAGAGTTGTATTATAATTTATGCAATAAAATGTCCTATTCATTTCTGTTTTGAACAATAATTTCAATGCTTAAAATAATTCCTATACGATCATTAATGATGAATAATGATTTTCAGAAACATGTTGCTCTGAATTCATTAAAAGACAAAGAAAATTCGTGAAAATGTTATTTTATTTGAAACTTCCTAGAACTCTTTCACTATGTTATCTTTACCCTTTCATTGAGGGTTAAGTGTAACCCTAACTTCGCTCTCTCAGGTACAATATAGGCAGCGATTCTATTCTATTCATTGAAGAAACAAATACCGTAGAATATTAGTATGAAGAAATGTTGTTACTGAAAATTTCAGCTTGATTGCAGTACTGTGAATTGCGTTTCCATGCTGACCTCACTAAGCAAATACACATTTTCTCCTACAAGAGCTAGTATATTCACTAAGAGTGAATTGTAGTTGAGGATTAATTTATTGAACTCTATAGAAGTGCAAGAGGAAGTTCTTAAATATATAAGGTGAATTGATTACTACAAATGAAACTCACCCATAGGCAAACTACTATTATTCTCTGAAGCACGAGACTCACCTGCAAAAATGACCAGTGTTAGCTACTTTTAAAGCAAATTCATAAGGCACAAACTGAGATGCAACTTGGAAGGATATAGATGACCTTCAAATTCAGGAATAAAAACACAAGAAATATATGATTTGGCTAGTCGAGAAAATAAAATAAAAAAACAGTGCACGACAATTTTCTGACTTCACAGACTAGTTGCTCTTTACGATTAATCAAGGCAATCTAATTCCAGATAGAAAAAAGATTTAAAATTACATGAAGCAAATTATAGGAAGCCTATGAAATACTAGACCACAGCATAGACTTTCAAGCACTTCTGGTGGATCGGAATCCATCTGAATCTGTAGCTGAATTCAGTCTTTCCATCCCTAATTTTTTTAGCATTTTTTTGCACTAATTTTATCATCAAAGCCTGTTTGAAACTTTGAATTATTTACAATTATCAAAAATTTTAGGTATCCCATTTTTGTTGACCATATTGTTCTCCATATCAATTATTTAAATGATCATCAATCGGGAAAAGTTTGAGGAAGGCCATGATGCGATCTCACGTACATCATACATGCTAGTGAAGTTCCTGGATTAGCCAGCAAAGGTAGCCAAGCGTTGCCTATACCGTGATAGGCGAAGAAGTCAAAACCCGGGGTAGTGAGATGCAGTGGTATCTTTTGCAAAGAGTGTTGGCGCACCCCCCTGAATTATGTGATATGCAAATCGACTCATTCCATGGTTGGGGCTAGGGGGAGAGGGAGGGGGAAAAGAGGAATTGCCCCGCACTATCGATCCCTCCGCCACCCCCTTTTCTCCGAACACCCTCCCGAAATCGCAACCCTTCCTTCTTGGGTGCTCGCCACGGCTTTTCTACTTAAAACAACGAGCCCGGTGGGACGGCCACACAAAAA
Source organism: Sogatella furcifera (assembly GCA_017141385.1). Classification (NCBI taxonomy): domain Eukaryota; kingdom Metazoa; phylum Arthropoda; class Insecta; order Hemiptera; family Delphacidae; genus Sogatella; species Sogatella furcifera. The sequence goes on from CM029550.1 coordinate 34,677,353, forward strand.
GAGTCAACGAGAGAAAGAGAGATAGTGATAGAGGGAGTGGGGAGAGGGGTGAAAGTGTCGCAGTAGGGGTGTTGAGCTTTTGCTTGCTAGCTGGCTGATGCCAAGATCACACTTGCAAATAAAAGTCACACGCCGAACCCGACACCACACTCACCACCATAAGCATAGTGTTAGCAACCACAATATTTACCATCTTACCCACTATTCGCTAGCAACAGTTTGCTGTAGTGAACACAACACATGAAATTAGGTTTGAAGGTGTCACACAGTTCCAGGTGCTGTGGACTCATTGATCGAACTACAGCAGTCACATCCAGATGCAGCAAACTCACCTATTCCAAGTTACAAACTAACTAATATACTCTTGTCTAGTCACACGAAAAAAGTTTAAAATACTGCAAAACTAGTAGGAGATGTACATGTATACACATAGCAGACGCCAAAGAAACTGACGGTTATCACATCATAGAAAGAGCTGTAATTTACAAAATTTCAGAATAATTCAAGTTAAAAACTATTCCTATTGCTTTTAATGTAAGTTCCACCTCGCCAATGTGTAATTTCCCAAATACTGGTCACCCATTCAAGAGCGGTCCATAGTATTCGTGACTTGACTGGCCTCACCGAGAGGCCAATACCCAGCCAATCCAACTTAAAATAGCAAGAAGCTATCATTACATTACTATCATTTAGCAAGGAAAGTCCCCGCAAACGGAAAGCCTGGGCGCAGGAGTCTTCAGTTCAACCGTTTAGCTCATGTAGACCCCGTCCAGACTGTCCGGACAGTGTAGAGTATTGATAACCGACATTCGTCACTCAACACTCGTTGGCGTCTGATATCCTAATGAAACGTTCAAATTAATATTGTAATATACAGTAGGTGGTATTGTATAATGTGAGGGACGAAACTAAATCCTCTTCTTCGAAATTTTCTCATCTTCTTGATAGGATGGTCTTGCAAGTGAGCATTATTAGGCCAGTGATATCACAATAGTCCTCCATACTGGAGCAAATGCGTGGTATCAGTTTTGCAAGGGAGCATGTCAAACAATGTGGTGGCAGAAGATGTTACCACACCATCATATTGCTTTTTATGGGACTTTCAAACAACTGGTATAGTTGTTTAACAACTATTAACAACGACACTGGAGAATCACGAATGAATCATCTGACAAGACATACACTTTTTAGTTCAACCTTTTCTTTTTCCAACGCTATCTACTGGTTGTTACACTTTCAGCGTAGAATTAGTAGTTTATTGAAAAACCATAATTCACTAGTCAATTTAAACGACCAGATTCATTTCACCCAGGACAACACCACCATTCTACTTTATTGGTCAATTGTTTGTAACATTTTTCTAGTTTTTTATTTCAAATAAGAATCGCAGTACCCAATTTATTATTTTTATTTATGCATAACATGTTTCGACTCATCAGTTATAACAGCTTATGTTATGCAAATACAAATAATTAAAAAGGGTACTTCTTATTTGAAATAAAAAACAGAGATAAAGTAACAGAGATAAGAGGAAGGAAACTTTTTCCTATTTCATTTCGTATGTTCAGTAATCGTTTCGTAGTTGTAATATTTAGAAATTTTTCGTAGCATTTTTCTATTCTATTTCGCATGTTTCGTAAAAATTTAGTAAACTTTATTATTATATTTGCTGTAAGAATCGCCATTTTGTAACAATCTTATGAACCGCTAAACGGGGAGGGGCTTGTCTGGGCCAATGGCAGACGTTCTCTGTGTTTGGCTCAGGCAACTACCAATAGCAATCCTTGACCGTTAGTATGAATACTGCTGCACTTTATATTGAGCTTTAGTTTACCAGAGATTGATAATAATGTAGCAACCGAAACCGGCATCTTGATTTTTGATAAATCTGTGTTTTAACAATATCTTGTATTTTCAATTTATTGATTTCTAAACCAATGAAAGAAGACAGATGCTCTTGTGACGGAAAGCACCTGAAGTATTGCTATATCAATCAAGATTTTATCATCATGATATTCATCTCTGAGATTCACACAAATTAGAGAACTGTCAAGATTAGAATGTTTATTTGAAATAGCTACTGTATGCAATTCACTCAAGTAGTAAAACCAGGTAGAGGATAAGTAGATAAACGCAGGTTAAGCTATTATCCGTCTTTTAACCAAATTCCTAAATAACATTTTCAATACAGATTATTTCAGAATTTCCACTTGATTCAGTACTCTGTAGTTACAGTACTTCAATCATCGACTGAAATACCTCAATTATGATTTCTCTTGTATAAATATTTAGTTTTTCTAACTGGATGTCTTGCGTACAAATTCATTGTTTATATGAGCTGAAAAACTGATTACTCCGCTTCCACTCGAAGAGTTTGAGAACGTAGCAGACCTCATCTACTACAAAGACAATGTTTTTAGTGAATGACTTTAGTTGAGACAAAAATAAACAGCAATCGGATCAAGGCGAACAAGATGGAGGAACTTCGTAAAACACTCCAAGCATTCGACAATAGAATATAATTGGCCAATACAGTACAATTTCAGTCTTACTAGTGAAAGTGAGATCGCTGTCACAACAGAACGATAGCTGGTGTTGAAATTATGCAAGTTGGTATGTGAACAAAATCAAGTGAACTTTAGAACTCATCTCGACTACAATGAGAATTAAACAAAATAGGTGGGCTAACATTGCATTAAATTTCCTTCTAAAAGATTCATTCAGAACTCAGAACCTTCTAAAAGATTCACTATCAGATAATGATTAATAATAAAATATTCTAATTGATATATTACATGGATGGATTGTTTGTATAGCAATGAGATTCAGTAATCGAGGGCTATCAATTGTTAATACAACTTTATAATTTAATAAACATAAATTTAGTGTGAAAATTAGCGGAAATATGTGTGAAAAATATCATAACCTATCTTTAATATATTTGTATAAACTGTAAAAGGGACAGTGTTGGGCTTTACCTGATACCTGTTGTACTCTTCTATGTATTATTACTCAATAAAGATGATTATGATTACAGTATATAAAAATAAAAAATAAATCATTTGAAAAGGGAACTTTCTTGGAATAAAATACCATAAAACGGTGACATGTAACATCAATGAGGAATAAGAAACAAGCTCTAGAAACAGGAAAGAGCTTGATTGAGTAGGCTAATAATGGGTGAGATTTTCCCTAAAAATATATCTAAATAAATACTAAAATCAAAATTTCCTTCCCCGAATATCATTCGATATTATAGGACATAGAAGGATTTTATTCAATACATAAATTATAGTTTTATATTTTTGAAACAGGAAACTTGTGAGTTTGGTGGACATAACCCAAGTTTAGAATATTTTTATGTAATTTTGGAAATGAGACTTTTTGCTAGAACGTTCTGTCTGTGTTTTATCCATAATGTAGGCTATTGTGTTAAATAAATGAATGAACGAATATTTCGATTCAAATGTTTATTCATAAGCGGCATGGAAAGCAAGTTAGGCTTAAGAATCTGGTTTGATTCCATTTGTGTCAATTACCTATTATACTCTTTTAGTCCACACAGCCAACCAGCGTATTTGCGTGTGTTTTGTAATTTTCTCTACATGAAGATTGTTATCTTTAATGCTCGTTACACCCCAGCAACTCACATAGCTAGTCACTATTAACGATCCCTTGTATACAGGTTTTTTCTAGTAAAAAATAGCCTACATTGCTTCAACTGTCGACGATAACTCAAAGCAGAGTAATTTGGCAAGCTTATTCCAAATCCAAATAATTTCCTATAATTTATTGTATATTTAATAATACCTTGAGTGCAACTCAATTGGATGAACATTACTTAAAACGTATTGAACTATGAACTATGTGTATTGACGTATTAACGTATTGTGTATTAAACTATGGCAGGATTAAAGGAGGGGGAGAAACCCTTTGGTGTAAACAATAGACTTGAAAAAGGATCAACATTTTCAAGTACACCTGTGCATAACAGGTGGTTCATAGCGGGAAAATTATCAAGTAACCTTATAAACTGTTTTATGAAAGGTGTGTTTCGTCTCCCACACCAAGAGACACACATCTGAAACAAGTGTCATCCAGTAGCTTGTAGCATTGAAAATCTTTAATTAATTTCCTTGGACGCCAATATATTTTTTCAATTAAATGGTGATCTCAGGCAATGCAATAAATAGGTTGAATTGAAACTCGAATATTAGTAATCTTCAGCTGCTATTTTGGAGTGAAAAGGAAGCTACATTTCACGGTTACATATAATAAACTTTAAAGTGAACAACCACAAGAATTCTTGATTAGAGTAAAGCATATTATAGACGGGGAAAGTAGAGCCGGAAAGTAACTTGCAGAAAGTACTTTCCATGGCGTTACTTTCCACCAAATTTCCAATACACAGGGAAAGTACTTTCTGCAAGTAGGCCGGGTTCTACTTGCCGAAAGTAGACTGTAGTCTGTCCTAGCAATGAAGACATTCTGGCAAGATGGGAAAATAACTCCAGATCGGTTAATATTGGTTTAAAAATTATTAATGTGGTTTCAAATTGCAGAGAAGATTGTTTCCTACAATTTAAGACCAAATGTATAATTTTTGAAACAATATTTACCGAGCTAGAGTCATTCTCTCATTGAGCCAGAATGTCTTCTTTGCTTGGACAGACTAGTCTGTTGTGAGATCGTGAGTGAGCATCATCATGTCGGATTGTGATGGAAAATATTGTGAAGCTTCCAGTAAAGTAATTAAAGTAGGCCTACTTCAAATAGTGATTTTCAGTGAAGAATTGCAATTAGTTTTTAATATAAAAATAGTATTTTCCTATCTCATTAGAAAACTGAATTCTAATCAGTTATGTCCAGGGCTCAATTCCTGACGATATGCACCAGTACTCAGTAGGCCTACCGGTAACTCGTCTCAGAGGGAGAGGGTCAAAAATAGTCAAAATATTCAGCATAATCCTTCCAAGAGTGACTCAACAGGGCATTTCTAGCAGATGAGTATTTTAGCAGTCAGCTGTTCAATTCAAGTTCATTGCATAGCTGTTCATAGAACAGCAAAGAAAAATCACATTTCTTAGCGAGTCACATAGTCTTCCAAACGATTCAAAATTGAATTCAATTCAATTTTTAATGGAATGATAATAAGAATATTATCTATATACTAAAAAGCTTTCAACTTAATAAGGACTTCAAATTTAGTTCAATGAACTACCGTGGTGGTCTCACATAGCATATCATTAATTATCCATGAGCAGGCGGATTTCCTCAACAGGAAATATTTTCCCTCCCAATTGAACAACTCAGTGGATTTATTGAGATTCTAATTTTATTTTGAATTCCCCTTATTTCTATTTATATGTAATGTATGTCTCTCTTATCTTGTTGCCAGAAAACTAAAATTGTTTTCTGGTATGAATTGAAACGATTACCTGTGTAATAGACATGTATTATACAGATAGAATGATAGATTTCGAATTTCAGTAGTCTGTTGCAACTTCCTTCAAGTATCAATGTAATTAGCACATCTACCTAGTTTGGGTAGCAAGAGTGGCTATTGTGATAATATTTCAAAGGGTCTGGATTGTCATGGATGTTCGAGGGTCTGTCTTCGTTTGAAAATTAAACATAGTTTACAAAATAAACGAATAATTTGTAAATAGGAGTGCTTTGTAAAATTCAAAGAGTTGTCTCAACTTAACACGTTTAGTAGAGACTTGCTTGCTTGTTGAAATGGATAATTTCCATGCTATGATACATTGTTAATTGTTTGGTGTTTGGAGCTTCCTGAGTAGAGCGGGTGGTGAGCGTGAGCAGTGAGTGACACCCGTCGGACCGGTTTGTCGTCGCTGCGTTGCGCGTTGCAATTAAACTACATTCCCATTCCCAATAGAAACAACGCTACGCAACGCAACGTAATGCCACTTATATCCGTCTGCTCTCGGTCTATCAACAGTGGTGAGGTGGAGAGGGGAGAAGTTATTAGAAGATGAAGAGAGGATGCTGCACTTCAAACAACAAATTTCTGGACTCTGGAGGATTGTGTTCTAATAGAACTTAGATAGAATAGTGAGATGAATATATTGATAATTGTCATTTATAGCAATTTACTCATTTTAATACATCATAATCTGGAAGTGAAGCTTATTAATCAATCATCCATATTTTGAATCATGTAATCAAATGAATCATGAAATCAAATCATGTAGTCAAATGTAAAAAATGAAAAATTTTCATTTTTTTGAATGAAAATTTTATGAAATTTTGAAATGTTATGTTTTTTATAAAATTTAATGTCATTTTGAAAACTTGAATTAGAGAATTCAGAATATTCAGATTCTTGGTGTTTTTTAGTATACTGTATTACAATAGTATATATACTACATTAATATTACTGTATTACAATATTCAATTGTAATTGAACAGAATAAGAAGATAATTCAACATTGAACGGTACGTCCACACCACAATATGTAGCTCACAACCAACTAACTATTGAACGGAACCTACTCTTCTATTCTACCTACTATTCAACTACTGTACTATCAAACATACACTTCAACTACTGATCTATAACTTCGAATTTGTATTTTAAGAAATGTTATATTTTAAAATAATAAATACTACATGCTTGATTAACGTTCATTTAATAACACATTCGAATACTGGTTTTGGTGATATTTTTGTGTTTTGTGTGTTTTTTAACTCTTTCATATTGGAAAAGCTTTTAAACATTCAAATTTCCGTGGATCATTTCGAGAAATACCTCAATTTCCCATCGAGGATAATTATTGAGCTTATTTTGCCGGTGGAACATCCTTTTAGGACTTTCCACCAAACATGGCATACAATAATTTCAATTTTTCAATTTATTTATTCTTCAAATTACATTAAATCATAATACACTCAGTGCTTTAGTAACTCCTCTAGCTAATTGAGTTGATTGAAGAATAATGAAAATTCTCCAAGCTGAACAACAATTAAATGTAAATTATCAAACTCAGACTGGATTACAGAGTAAACTAAAGTAAGAAAACGATAAGCTCAATTAATAATTTCATTATTTTAAATTATTCAATTTTTAACATGTAAGTTAAATGCGAAAACTTTATTGAACTGATCGTGCATAGCTAGCAGGATGTGAGTAGAAGGCGTGGCCTGGGCCAGTGATAACGTGACCAAAGTCCTAATCTGTAGTCGAACAATCGAAGGGAAATTATTTAATGGCCTTGCCCCCTACAAGAGAAACACAACATAACGGTGCCAGCGCGAGGAGTGAGAGCACACACTTGGGACCAATGCTGTGAGATCAGAGGCTGGCCAGGAGGAAAGCACACAGTCAGACAATATACTAAACATTTTTTACGGTAACATAGTAACATCCACCAAAGATTAAAAACATCTTCATAGAATAATAGAGATACAGTCGTTGAAACTACTGTAAAATTAAACTACTGTACACTGAAGTAATGAAGAATCATTTTTATAGTTTTCACGCAAAGAAAATCAAGACTACCAAAAAAAAATAGAGAATGGATTAACTCAGGTAAATAACAGAACAGGTCACTCTATGCTGCTACTTATACTCTACTTTATGTAACTCCCAAATTGGCGTGACACCCGTACTATGGGGAATATAATCCAAGCAGCAAATTACATCAAACAGAGTATAAAGTATGGAAAGTATTCCATACTTTTCGCGCGACGACATCAAGATAAGATTGTTTCAAAGGGGTGATGGTTTGAGCATGCTTCACTTGTGACTTTTGAACATTTGTGAATGGATTCAATTATTGGATTGTTCCATTCTCAAAAAAAGAGGAGATGGACGGTGCACGATATAAGAATGAATATGCTCAAACGAAATTATAGTATGTATCAAGTTTAGCAAAGAAAGCAGTGCGCAGCAAAGAGCAAGAATATAATTTGGAAAGAGAAGCACTCAGTGGACAATCTGGATTACAAAATGAACATTGTATAGTGTAAAATGATGAGAATATTGTATTGAAAACACTTGAGCCTATTTTCTTGATTTTTTTAATGAAATATGATATTTCAACAGATATTATCTTTTTATATTTTGAAATTTTTTGAGATAGCCTATTCATGAGACAACGAAATATTTTTGTGTATTGATAGATTCGTATAATTTTTTCCTACAACTGCATATATGGAAACTTTCATTTTTATTTGGCATGAAACCCTCTAGGAACAGACACCATAAACAAATATACAGGGCCAATCTAAGAGACTTGGTCTACACCAAAACAACCATTCATTCCAAAAACAGCAATTTCCTTATCAAATTCTGCAGCAGAAATACAATAATCGACAAGGAAGAAGTCAACCCTTTTCACAAGAACCATCACCATGACTATAATTATTATTTTATTCCTCACGCCATCAGAAGTTACCAAGAGATCGATCTAACAAACAAAAAAAGATATGAAATAATAGGGAACGAGCGTAAGATTATTGCGTCAGCTTGAGGCTTCCAAATCGTATTGATGAGACTGATTGAAACACGCATAATATTTTTGTTTCTAGGTAAGCAAGTAACTCAAACGCTGGAATCAGAATTTTCAAATGAAAGTTGACTACATCGATTTCTGGCGAAGAGGGTAATAGACAGTTTACTAGAAATTTAGCAAAAATAAATGTGCAGTTTTCCAATTACAGGTAATTGAAAATTGATTATTTATAGGTCTCCAAAATACAACAGTTGACGTTAATTGATATGAAAAAGATTTTTTTCATCTAAAAACGTAATAATAATAATAATATGAAAGGAGCAGAAGGTAAAATTTGAAATTGATCAACTGTATGGGGCGAAATAATAGCGCAACTAGCCAGTACAGATACATAGTCCACAGAGATGGACTAGAGACCTAGATGAGTACTACAATAGCGAATAGGCTAATGCTGAAACTGGTGTTGTAACGAAGAGTTTGATTTCATTACACCGAAGAGTACACGTCATGCACTGGTGTAGGTAGGCTCCTTTAGTTTCTTTACACAGTACATGTCAACTAGATTGATAAATGCACTGAGATACTTATCAATTTATTCTACGTCAATAAAGAAACGTTGGAGCAATAATTTTTCGATGAGTCTTGTCATTACTTAGCGATTAATACTCCTGCAATAAATCCCGAAAGTAGATGACAATAATACTGTATTATTACTGTATATTCTGTATATTACTGTACAATTAAAGTACATGCAGCTTCATAAGGTTGTGAGATTAAGCCTTTGCATTTTAATATTTTCCAAAAAATTGCAATAATAATATTATTGTATTCGATTAAATTTGTATTGAATAAGTATATATATATATATATATATATATATTCACATTTCAGTAATCTTGCGTGGGATTCTACCGAGAAGACTACATGTCCGGGTATTATCTATTTCATATTAAAGATGGAAAATCGTTTCTCATTAGAATCGAAAGCCAGAAACTTGGATAGTCCTCAGAAATTATAGATTCATAGCTGGGATAGTCCCCAGAAATTATTATAGATTCATAACTTGTATAGTTCACTGTTCTAACTTATGAAACTGAATGGATCCGTGTCATTGGAAGAAAAGAAAATTTAGAATGGATGAAATCTGATTTTTTCCTATAATTTTTCTGTGCTATAGCACTGGGCCCTTACAACCTCTCTTGTCATTCAGACAAGATCAACCACGATTGATCGAAATACGACCAATCAATCATAATTAATTAATGTATCATTTGAAATATAAATGCATGGGAGGTAAACCTGTTCAACCCACAAAAGGTTACAAAGGTTATCTCTTAAAGGCAATGTGATGGAAGTAGTACAGTGTATTAGAGCACACATTTTTTCAGATACAATATACATACATTTATTTTGGAAAGTCTATAATTAATTGTGTAGTTCAGCAATAATTGAGGTGTATTGACACCACTTTCCTTATCGAACGATGACTGATAATTGTCTACAAATGCAATAAATTTCAAGCTGTAGTATTTTCTAGAGCACCTGATACTACTACAATGAATGTAGAAAGAACTAGTGTGGAATAAAAAAGGGAACAATACCAGCTAATTAAAATTGCTCAAACAAATGATGCATGTAAAAATCACATATTTTTCAATAAAAGTTATTCATCATTTTCAATACAGTACTGTGGTTTGGGAAAATGAGAACATTCTTCAGACTCGTTTTTTTTGTCTTTTAATTGGCAAAACCTTCAGACACAGAATTTATTGAAATCAGTGTTGCTAGAATTACTTATCAAATTTAGCCACACTATTGGAGCTCATGAGCTCATTCATCAATTGATTTTTAACATGAGAGTGGACGCCGAATGATAAAAGATATGAAGGTATATTATAAGAGGTGAATTATATTGTGATCTCGAAATTTATTACAAGATAAATCAGTAGGATGCAATCACTTAAATACAAGTAGCAATTACTTGAGTGGGCTACTTACTTTGGTGCTTATCTGCAAGCATAATTAAGGTGTTTGGTAGATCGCGCCTCCTAAAGAAGCACATGACTTTGGCTTCTACATTTCCGTTAGGAGTCTGAAAGAAAAAACAAAAATATGTGAATGGAAGAGCCAACACAAGACATGAGAGATAGAAATTATCCTGACAAACATTTTGGGAGAATGTAACTACTCTACTTCGAGAGAAGCTCCTACTATGGACGAAACGCTGAACGTAACACTGGAATCGTATCTATCAGAATTAATTATTACTTCGAACATAAGATGATCTTTTATACAGACAAAACAATGAACATATGAAGAATCACTGTTTTCTTTCCATTTGATCACGATTCCTGAGTTTTGGGTGAGTTTAAGAGAATCATGGCCATTACATTGTTTCTTCAGAATAAAATTTTCCAATAGTTCTATTCTTTCAGAATATTAGATGACGATAACTATTATATTTGATCCCTACAAATTTACATTTATGAAATTATATTTTTAGCATATATCAATATCGCCCATTATTTCAGTCACTATTCAAGTTACATACTTCTAATTATAAATACCTTCGAATTTATCAGCTAATTTTAGACTTGAAATGATTATTACAAAGTAGCAATATGAAGCACCTGAAAATTAATAAATTTATATTCTTAAAGAAGAATCTTTCATCATTTTCGTTTAAGAAACAAAGTATTTCTAACGCCATGTTCAATGGAAATTTTTAATAAGTTGTGAGGAATCAGCCAGAGAACTTTGGCATGCTCTTCTTAAAACACCTCGTATTTGCCTCGGAATAACCTACTTTACTGTCAAAAACTTGTACACCAAAATTTTATGTAAGGAGATGAGGAATTATGAAAAATATATAAGACTTTTAAATATGGAGACATGAGAAAATATGGAAAATTAGACGACAGGCTCCCTTTGCTCGCCTTGTCAGGGCTGTGCCTCCAGATTCCTTCACGGGAAATAAACTAACAAACGGGCTCACTTCACTGATAACTGATAATTATATTGCTTTTCTGGACGCAAAAATACTCGCTTAAATAACATGTAATTCAGATCCAATATATTCCATTTTACACATAAAAAATGAAATCAGAACATTTTCTTAGCAAACTTCTGCGCATCCTTCTCATCACCTTTACCGTGTATCAGTGAATACTTCTCAGTTATGTGCTCATTTACGACCAGATTCTTCAGAGGTCATAAAAAGACCTTAGATTTTCCCTCATTATATATTCAAAACGTTCAAGAGCAGAGCCAATGAGCTGTCATCACTCATCAGGCAATGTTCTAGATTTCAATTCAAGTTGTTCATTTATAATCTAGACTAGGCAGTAGGCATATTCTTAGATAGCTGTCTCCAATACTACGTGCTACCATGATAATCCTGATAAGCCACTATTTTATTGTACTGTACTGGGTGTTGGTCTTTCGGTGAGGGTGATCTATCGGTGAACGTGATGTTAAGTCACGAACACTGTGGACTCCTCTTGGATGGGTGACCAGTATTTGGCCAAGTACACATTGGCGAGGTGGAACTACCCATAAGGGTCTCCCCACCATTAAAAACCATAAGAATATTTTATTACACTAATTTATTAGTATGGCCAATCCAAGAAATCAGGTCATAACAAGTATTTAATCATAGGTTTTTATATGAAGTAAAGTCAACACCAGCTACACAATAAGAACCTACATTGAATATATCAGGAGGTACACAGCCAAAGTGTAGAAAGCCCCCGAGAACATACGATGGGGAGTAAACTTGCCACTGTGTGCATAATGGGCAGGTGAGTGACAAAAATATATCAATCTCTCAATATTCAACTTTTCCTTAATAACTTAGTCTTCAAGTAAATTTGATTGAAGTGTAAATTCTCGGTCACTTCTTCCCTATAGAATCATCTATTCAAAATGTACTGGAGCGTTTTGAAAACGAAGTAATGTTTTATTGTGATCTTTGAATGTACTATCAGGGATCGGCTACAAATCTGGAAGCAGATTGCAATGCACAATAATTACTGATTAAATAATTGGTATCATCGATAGAATCCGCCTACAATAATCACATGTCCATAGCAAGGTCGATCTCAAGGTCTCCTACATATAAATGATCGGTTGATTGTAAACGTGAGAGCTTTTGTTCTCAGCTACAGCCAAATGCGTATCGGCTAATAGCAATGTTGTGAAAAAGGAAAACAATCCTATTCTTTCATAATAACTGAACTAAAATCCACCGCTATCACCCATTCAGAAGGAATTTTCAGAAGAAATTTCGTCTAGCCTAATAATTTTTTAGCTTACTAGCAATATTTGATTATCTTCCATTTAATATTGGTGAGCACCCCACTTGCAACAGCGTGGCTTGGCGGCAGTAAGATGACATGTTAGACTCCAACGAAATTGGCAGTTGACGAATGACTGTTACAAATGCTCAAATCTATCAGGACAATCGGATAGCCGTCTGCAAGAGCAACCTCAACTAAACCATTAAAATCTTGTAGACCGTTTTCAGATTACCCGACAGAGCTGACTTTTAGTAGCAGTCACTCACCAACCGCCAATTTCTTTTAAATCTAGAATAGGATAAATTATAATGAACGAGTGTCAATCAATTATCCCCTTTTAGAACAATGCTTATAACTTATAAGTAGGTTAGTCCTGGTCTCAGGATTATCCTCCAATACCTAAAATCAGTACTACACAGTTCCACATACATCTTCTCAAAACACTTTTGATAGTGTGGTAAGTTTCAGCGAGTGAGGTTATGAGCTCATCGACCTCAGCCGCAACGTAATGATCTCTCAATCCATTCAAAAGAACAGCTGCCATCTTAGCCAAAGCTCTTCTATCTTTGATTAAAATAGCTATTTATGTATTAAGAGCGTAATGCGCGACTTTATCGCTCGCGCAAAACAGTTATCAAATTTTATATAAGTTGATGAAATTTCAGAAATGACCTGGAAACTAGCAATTTTTATATTTTGTTTTCATCTGAAGAAATGTCTAGAAAACTCCTCAAGACCAAAAAGAAAGTCTAGGAAGAGGTGAGTGAAGCAGCAGAAGAGATTGCGATAAAAGGAAGGAAACTAAGGACTTTTTGAGTAGTTGTGAAGGTGATATTGTGGTAGTTATCCATATTAAATGAAAAGACAAGACGTTGTCAAACCACTGATTAATTGAAAAATCGAGATACCGGTTTCGGTTGTTACACCATTATCAATCTCTTATAACTCAGAGTTTATCAGAGAGTTTGTCAAACCACTGATTTATTGAAAAATCGAGATACCGGTTTCGGTTGTTACACCATTATCAATCTCTGATAAACTCTGAGTTGAAAAAGAGATTGATAATGGTGTAACAACTGAAACCGGTATCTCGATTTTTCAATTAATCAGTGGTTTGACAACGTCTTGTCTTTTCATTTAATATGGATAACTTCCTCAATATCACCTTCACAACTACTCAAAAAGTCCTTAGTTTCCTTCCTTTTATCGCAATCTCTTCTGCTGCTTCACTCACCTCTTCCTAGACTTTCTTTTTGGTCTTGAGGAGTTTTCTAGACATTTCTTCAGGTGAAAACAAAATATAAAAATTGCTAGTTTCCAGGTCATTTCTGAAATTTCATCAACTTATATAAATTAATAAGTGAACTGGTAGGGTTTAGGCATGTTTCACTACTCCCAAGTCATTTTTGATTTATCTGTGTCTGTTCATCAATGGAACAAGTGTATTGTATACACTTATAGAATGATATTTGCTTGTGTATAGTACATACTTATAGTATACACAAGCAAAGAAGAAATTCTGGCAAGATAGGAAAATGACTCCAGCTCGGTCAATATTGATTCAAAAATTATAAATCCTGTCCAAATCCTATTGTAGGAAACATTCTGATCAACAATTTGAGACCAAATTTATAACCAATAGCTATTCTCCGAGCTGGAGTTATTTCCCCAGAGTGTTTCCTACAATTCAGCTCGGTCAATATTGGTCCAAAAATTATAAACCTGGTCTCATATTTTAGAGCAGAATGTTTCCTACTATTTGAGACCAAATTTATTATTTTTGAACCAATATTGACCGACCTATCTTGCCAGAATGTCTTTGCTTGGAAAGACTATATTATAAGGGTACTGTCACCTTGCCGGACACGACACACACAGACAAAAAGCTGGGGGAGACCACCTTGGCATCGACAAACCAAAACATCGACACTAAAGGCACTCTTAGCACCAGCCTTGTCCTTCCAACATCACGACTGACCTAAGCTAGTGGGTGAATAGAATGTAGATGTAGAGGTGGTGCCGATGTTTTCATTTGGCTATGTTAAGGCAGCTTAACCACCAGCATGTCTCCAACTATTACAAACTATATTGTACGCTGAATAAATAACAATTCTTTACCTTTTACAATTTATAATAATTCTATAATTATTAGATTTATTTATTGGTTAATTTACCTTATTCAACTCTTCGATCCTCCTGATCTGATATGGTAAAGTTGAAGAAGTTTCGAAGTACACATAGTCTGAAACGAATAGAAAATAATATAAAAAGAGATCAAATCGAAACATGGTTGATTAACATATAACATAATTTATAGTCATTTATAATTTATAGGATCGTTAGTACAGATTTATTCAACATTCATTTTTTTACTAATATTCCAATTATTAAACTGAGTTTTCTGTCAAGAGCTATGAGTAAGCCTCAAAAAATCAACTTTGATTTTTAGAAGCACATAAATAAAGGTTAGGGTTGCTGGTCAATATAAAGCCATTCTTCCGAAAAAGTGTATCTGAAGCTCTTCTTTTGCCAGTGCCAAGATTTAAAAGTCAGGCGCCAAAATTTAATACCAGAGATACGATACTGAACATGACCACTCTTTAATACTACCGCTTTAATAATCAAACTATTATTAAAAATCCGCAGTAAATTTCAATTAGGAAACTATAATGAAAAGATTAAAATTCAATTCCTCTTGATATTACCAAATTCTAGATTTAATCATTCTTTTTTAGTACAGGTAGGGATTTAACTTTCCAGATGCATGTTATTCTCATAGATTATTAGGTAGGCTAAGTTATCCACTTTTTATTAATTTAAATGCTTGAGGTATGCATAAAAACAAAATAGAAGAAGAGCCTTAGCATAAATACACAATTAAAACAGTCCAAACAATTGCATACTTTAAATTCAATTCATATAATGATAAATTCACATAACTTAGATACTGAATTGTGAGGATTAGACACATTAAAATAATGAATTATTATACACTGAGTACTGAAACGAAGGTGTTACAAAGTCTTGTATAAATTCAATGCTTTATTCTTTACTCATACATCGATACAACTAGGCTACTTGAATTGGGAGGAAAAAATAGGCTTGGCCTGTGCTATTTCTCTCAAAAATTTTATCATGAAGTCAATATTCTCCAAAATGAGGTTATGATAAAACAGCAATGAGTAAACACATGATTTTCAATCCAGGAATAACACTAAAATTTCCAATTTGGAATGTTGATGGCCGGAATTGAGTAAATTATGCACCAAAGAAAAAAATATTGAAACTTAGAAATATATTGTACAAATTTGAAAATACTGAATATTTATCTTTTGAATCAAGTGAAATAACACCACATATCAGAACTTTCTAAATATTTTATTTATTATTCAGCTCTTTTCAATTTTATATTTTGTCAGTCTAGAGGAATTGGAATTAACAAGCACTCATCCAACTATCCAAGTGCTAATGCACTCTTTGAGGGACAAATTTGATATTATTTCCCTGATGGGCTATTATTTCCTTGATATTATTATGGATCTGATGGGCTATTATAATTATTTCAGCAATATTTTTCAATCGTCAGAAGCAGAGAACGATAAGCATCAACTAAAAAATATTTAGCTAGGTAGCGTATCTAAGCAGGTGACTCAAGACCAAGAGTGTTTTCATGTGAATCGAGAGCATGATGAAAACCATACATTTCCAATAAAAATATTATTTTTGGTTAGTAACTCCACGTAAGATCGGAGGATTTCATGTGATTTGAGAGCACAGGCTAGGTAGGCTATAGTCTATCCAAGCAAATAAGACTTTTTGCAAAGATGAACTAATAACTCCAGCTCGGAGAATATTGGATATAAATTCGGACTCTATTGTAGAATTGTATGGACTCGAATTGGAGACCAAATTGATATTTATTGAACCAAAATTGACCAAGCTGGAGTCATTCACGCATCTTGCGATGATGTATTCTTTGCTTGAAAAGACTATTACTCAAGTTACTAATAAAATGTTAAGTAACTTATGAGAAGTTAGTTTGCCTATCAACTAACTTGCCGAAAATAATATTTGGTCAAAGTCGAAGCCAAATCAGAATATTGAGATGGAGAGTTGATAATTAAATTAAATAAAGACAACAAAGGGAGATGAGAATATGAATAAATTGAAGATAGGTACAAATTTAATGTTATGTTGGAACAAAATAATTTTTTTAGGCTACGTTTTGATTGACTGACCATCAACATAACCTTACTTTCAAATGAATGTAAACAATTTAAAAGCTGTACGATTAATTCAGGAAATCAACAATAAGATCATTGAAATCGATTTTATTGAATTCAATAAATGTTTAATTACAAAGAAAATAACATGAAAAGGGTACCCCCTCAAACAAAAATGACCATGCTTTGGAAGACCAAAATCCGAATGAGAAAATAGTTCCTTCAATTTGAATGTCCATAAAATTGTAAATTGATCAAAGATTGAAATAATGAAAGCCCTTGACACTTATAAATGCATAAATAGAAACAGTATTGAGAAATCATAAGAATATTTGATCGAAATGATCAATAATAACAAAAGCGTTAATTATCAAAATGTTTGTATTCATCCGCACTCATCAAGATTAGGCCTACGCTACAGCCGGCCCTGCTATTTAAAACTAAGGACAGATAACAAATTTCTTTCTTACCTCCAACTCTGTACATATTTGCCGTCATGGTGCTCCTAAGGTATCCTAGTGCACCAAACACACACACTACATTTAAAATTTAAGCACATTGAAGTCTTTGATTACTAATAACCGTCCCAATCACACTGCTTCGCGACAGATACGACTCGCCATTTTCTCCCTGTCTGTCTTCCCTTCCTGCTCAATCGCATGACGTCATGCACACCACAGTCCTTCGACGACTGCGGGAATAAGCTGCTGATACACAAAGCCAGCCGACATTAGCTTCATTACATATTGACCCTATCATTGGACAGTCGCGGTCGTAGACCGCCGAAGCTGCCAATGATACACCTGCTGATAATTTTAAAACTATCATACTTTCAAAAAAAAATCCTATTTTAGTTTCTTAGAAAATATTGAGAGATACCGGTAACTTCTTATCTAAATCTCACATTTTTCAAAAAAGAGTAGAAACTTCCATTTTCAAATTAAACTGAAAATAGTGACACTAGCTTTAGGTAAACTTTAAAAATTATTATAAAATTATAGAGATAAAAACTTTTGGGGAAAGTTGGAATTGAACGTCGATCATATCTATATCGTCGATCGACTATATCCAACACTCAATTCAAGAAAT
Source organism: Sogatella furcifera (assembly GCA_017141385.1). Taxonomy (NCBI): domain Eukaryota; kingdom Metazoa; phylum Arthropoda; class Insecta; order Hemiptera; family Delphacidae; genus Sogatella; species Sogatella furcifera. The sequence goes on from CM029550.1 coordinate 34,695,440, forward strand.
GATAAGATTTCTTGAAAAATACTAAGAAATAGTTAGCCTATTACTAAATTTGAAAAACAAATTATTTTTGTTTATAAATAATAAGTAATTTTGTCACTTTTTCATAATTAAAATTACCCACGGTCGTCGTTCAAATATACAGTAGGCCTACCATATACCGTAACATTATTTTATCTATAATTAAGAATCGACCAGCTAAATTAAGAAAATGACTATTTTATATCTGTTAGAATATATTATTCTTAGTTTCTGTCAATGAATAGTAACGATTTAACAAATATACAGGTAATTTTCCCTGTAAATTGACCGGTTGCAGACCTAACCACATTGGGTAGTAAGATAAGGTACCGTACGATAGACTAGTCACGCGCAAATTAAAACGTTGAAAAAACTTATTACATGGGTAATATAATGGGAATAAATCCCTAGCGTAGCGTACAAGCTATCTAAATTTTAAAAATTTATATTCATCCACCTCTAGAAATCAAATTAATAATGATTATCTTGTCACTATGTGCTTATTCAGAACTACTGTGTTTGAAAATTGAAACATCTGCCGGGGCCGGGAGACAAAGCTGTATTCTTGTTATCGCATTCTTGTGAGAAAACTGGGAACTAGAAGTTGTCTTTATAGCTTGAAGATGGCAGCACCAACCAGAAGAGGAATTCAGAAAATATATTACACCCAAAATACTGTGAATAAAAAAATATGATTAAAATAAGAGACAGATGATAGATTTATACATTATGTATAGTTTGAAGTTATATCGATGATGATGATGATGATAAAGACCACCCTTGATAAGTTCAATTTTCTAATAAAAATTCCATTCAAATATGAATATACAATATAGGCCTACACAAAGTTTCAACTTAGAAAGGGCTCCATCATTACTTCAACTCTATTACTCTACTAAATAAATATCACCTCTATGATATTTAACTATAAATCATGTATCCGACTGGTATGATACGGTATTGAACATCATGTTGTATCCGCCACCCCCAACAAGTATTTTAGTATAGATTAAACAAAAAAAAAACTTTCAAGTGAACATTATTTTAGTTCATTTTCTATCAGCAAAGCGTGGCTCTTAGGAATAATTGCGATATTGGGTCCTATAATAATTGCAATGGGTCCTATAGTACAGATTTAATTTCTGTCTGATTTCACTGTCTGAATCAACAGTGAAAATGATAGGATAGGAACGTACGTTCTGCGCAGAAGCATATAAATAACCTCATACTACCTTTACAACCTAAGTTAGGAACAATTCAATAAGAATCTAAGTAATAATATAGCCATTGATTTTATTCCACAAGAAATTATAAAACACATTGGTCCATATAAATTACAAATTTTATGTAGCTTACAAAACAAATTCGGCTTATAGGAACAGCATCGAAATTCCAGAATATTGTCTGTAATGCTGACGATAAGAGTACGATAAATCTGGTAAATATTTTAGTGATTTTCACTTGTAATACTAATTATTATGTTATATTCATTACATAATTTATTTACATAGAATATTTACAATGGGTCTACACATTATAATTACAAAACACTTTCATAATATGTCTTTAGTGAATACTGTCCAACGAAATTGGATATTGTAAATATTGACATTGTCATATTACTTTAAAAAATTGAATATAACTACTCATTGTCATTTGAAATCCCATAAGTTACTCATAAGATTTAAAAAAAAATTAAAATATATATTCATAATAAGGGCACTGTTTATTTTATTCAAGACCTCAAGTGTTGAAAAATCTTATAAAATATGGTCTATTCTTTTCACTTTCTTGGGATTTTTTTCCAGACGAATCAGTTAGAAAAACCTGAAATGACTGAATTTGGATAATATATAACTTAAATGAATTTGCTCATTGATCGGCAGTGGAAACATCGTAGATTTAAATGAAAGAACTGAAACTAAAACTAAATTATTACAATTTTACCATCTATGATATATTCATGACCACAATACACAGTTAGTCGAACAATAAATAATTATTTATATATAATTATCGCTTAAAAAACTATAGTTTTTTAATCTTAGAAATAAACAGAGGAATTAATAGCATTAATAACTAATTTTTAATGGACTGAGGACGAATTAGAAAACATAATTTTTGTTTTCGTATTACGACTGTATTCTGTGTTATCTACAGTTACAGAGGAAAATTAAGGAGAGATCGTGTGATCGATAGTTTCAGTCTTGGAGTTTTTTATACTTTTATAAGAATGATTTAATTACTACAGTGAATAGAAAAATAATTAAATTTCATATAAAAATACGTATGACCAATATAATTAACAAATCAGTCGAAATATTTTTTAAAATATATTTTCAACAAATAAATAGGAATACTCGGAGTATCAAAACAATAATATTTTGGAGAAATAAATTTTTCCCTGCTAAAAATGTGGTTTTTATCATAATTATTAGAACCATGTTGGAAGATATCATTGGATTAATAAATGTTAAATTATTCAACAAATTCTACTTGAAAACAGAGATTCAAGAATATTTAGTAAAAAAGTGAATATAATTTGTAGATCTTTCACTTATCCTATCTTTGATTGTCATTTTTGAAATCGACAGGAAAGTTGTACTGCTCTAAAAATATTCATATCTGCAGACTTGCTTTGACATTTACACCTAAATCGAAAGGGATACTATTCTTTTCAGCGAAACAATCAGCATTAGGTACCGGTACTCTGATTTACCAGTGAAATTCATTTGCATCATTCTTAAAACAAATTTCAACAGAAAATATTATAGAAATATTTTAATTTTCAGATCGAAATATTAAATATATAAGAGTGTGAGAATAAATAGCAGAAATTCGTAAATTATTCTAATGAACCCATTCAATGCAGAGAATTCAATTATTAATAACAACGAATATTATGGGATGTTTCATTATACAATTATTAAAACACATTATTTTTGATTTACAAAAATTAAATTCTCAGATGAGAAAATAATGTATATTAATTTGCATATTTTCTTATATTATAACATGAGTGGAAACAAGAGAAAATGAAGAACATATTCTAGGCAATACTAAAATATCTAAATTTTCATGTATATAAATTATTGATCTATACTGTAAATCAAGTATTTGAAGTTTAAAGTATATGAAGAAAGATCAAAATATTTTCTTTCCATTGAAACAGAGTAAAATTTCAATAGTAAAGCTCGATTACTTGAAAATGACTATGCGTTCCGATCAGTTGTTCAATAAAATATAATTTTGAGAAACTATAATTATCACTTAGGATGAGAATCAGAGGATTTACATCCTTTGTGCTATTATATACAAAAATATACAGTTTTAACTGGCTCATCTATAGCTAATTCATTATAATGATCAAATGAATTTTAAAATGGATATTGAAAATTTCCACCACACTAATATAAGCTCGATTCAAAAGAGTTAATCTAATATGATAAAAAGTAGTTTTGGTTTATGAAGCAAACATATAAATTTTGCAAGATCTAATTTACAAAAATAATATAATTATAGATTTTTATTATTTATACACGGTGTTCAACTTCAAAGAGTTACTCAACAGTTCAAATGAGTGCCCCGTTACTCAACAGCTTGTATTAAGGGTTGAATTAGGACTTTTGGTCCTCTCTGCCACACAACCATTAGTGGATAGAATGATAAATAAAAAAATTAGAAGGACTGGATACGTCAAGTTTGGAGATGTTAATTTCCTGAACAGAAGAGTTTTTCTATTAGTTGTTAGGCATCGAAAGATTTGAGAATTAGGATGGAGAATTTCATGATAGAATAGAATAATAATTTCAAAAGGATTAAGGACACCAATACTTTCAAATGTGACTCGTCCGGACTTATTATAGCAAAAAAGCGTTCTCCGAAGAAATCCCCATGAAAAATTGAAAACATGTTTTGCAATTTCTGCAAACATTACCAACCCCATCAACAAGATAGAACGTATGCAACTAGAAATAGTAGTGATGAACATGATCTAACGGGTCAATAACTGTTTAGCAATTAATTAACAGGAATTCCAATGCATGATTTGATTGTTATTTCCAGAGAATGACAATATTTATATGTAATAGAGTATCAAACAATTATACTAACTCTTTCAAGTTGAACTATCACAATAACAAGGATTATGGCAAGCTTCCTTTTTCGGATCAATTCCATAAAAATAGTCCTTATAGTGGGTAGAATGGCGAACACAGTTATGGAGGAATATTTACGAACACAATGGGATAAAACATATGTGTACGGTGTATACGATTGATATACCTAGGTGGTTATATCCCAAGAAGTTATGTTCTCCCCCGAGAAAAATTCTGGGTTCACCCCTGGTAGGTTTCTCATAATATTGCAGATGATTATTTTGCCAACAAAGTAAAACTTCTGATTATCTCCACTGGCTTGTAAGTGCAGTGATCTGACTTGAATAATTTGATATTGTAAAAAAACTACAGTAAGGATTTTTTATTGAATGATTACTAATCGATATAAATCAGGGATACTGGAATGTTCAGTTTTACGAAGATGAACATACATGAGTAACATTCCATCATAAATTCATAATTAATAATACTCAATCTATTAAAAAAAGAGGAAGAATCATGACACATTAACATCAAGTAATATGATCATAATCTGGGTTTAACAAAATATAAGCCTTATTAAAAGCCCAATAAAAGTCTAGTTTCTCAATAATTAAAACGTCATCATCAAGCTGACTCAAAGCCAATATTGCACTCAATTTCAAGATTCTATTTAGAGAAACAATGTGTTAGTTTCTAATGAGAGGAAAGAAAGCAATCTAAGGCAAGTAAAATTCAACAAAGATATCAATAGTGTACTTTGGTAATTCAAGTAGCCCCACAGTTCCCTATAAATGAGAGCTGAGAAAATAAAAAGCAGACTTGATACAACATACAAATAGCAGAGTTTCAAATTTATTAAAAATACTACAGTATTAAAGCTGATGGAAATGATCAACTAGAAACAATAATAATAAGCTGAAATATTATCGCCAATCAATATTAATACAGTACTATAAATTTAATTACCTCCAATTATTGAGCAAAACTATAATACATTTCCAATTAAAATACAATTTATTAAATTATATATTAATTTTATTATACACATATACGCTCGCAATAAGATTTGTTACAATCGAGAATTAAAAAAAAGTTTTGATAACTCAGTTCATTTTAGAAATTTTCATTCCAATTCTTGAAACTTGACGGCATGTGAAGATTCTGTGAATAAAGATGGATTCGAGAAGAATAGAACAATAAGTCATCCAGCTGTCTTGGATTGACAATATTATCAATGGTATTACGTAATTGTGATAGATGACGATGAAGATCATTGACTAGAGCTATTCCACAAAAATTTCCTTATTGTCCTCAGTAATAGGCAGACACGTAGGTTAGCGCTAGAAATAGGAAAATTTGAAGCTAAAAATTTCAATATTTATTATGCTCCATCCTTGATATCTCCATATTTAAAAAGCAAAAGGCCAATATGAATGAAAATTGAATTGGCTACTAGTATAATAATAGTTTTGGGAATATTCCTCTTTAATTTTTGGCCAAGGAAAAAACATTGGAGATTGGTTTAAGAGGAATAAAAATTGAATGTGACTGGTTTGAAGTTACCCAAATAGGTCTCATTTATTTATGCCGATGCAACTAAGATGTACTTTGGGTGTAAAGAGTATTGGGGCATATTCTATATACCTTGTTACTTACTATGAATAGAATTATTATCACACTCAAAAAGAGAAAAATCAAGAAAGACCTACAGAAATTGAAAAAAATGGTTCAAATAATTTTTGATCCAGGCAAGAAACCTACCAAAAGTTCAGCTGAAGTAGAACTTCAACAACACATGAAATTGACTTCTAATACAAAAATGATAATAGAACACAAAAGTGAAAAAATTAACAAATTGCTATTTAAACAGTAAACATCCTATACACATTCTCAGTAGGCCTATAAGTTTTTTTTAGAGAAATTTTGATTGAATTCAGGATTAATTAGGAGTTTTTTATGCGTTTTTATGGAAAAAATTGGTAAGTTTTATTTAAGTTTAAATTGGTAGTTTAAGAAGTTTTATTTAAATTGGTAAGTTTAATTGTTTTATTAGCTTTTGTAGGATCAATTTGAATTTCAGTACTCAACCAGCCAATCGAATAGATAACTTGATACTCAAATTCATCCAATTTTCATTGTAGATATAAATATTCAAATCAATTCACAGAGAAGTTAATTTAAACAGAAGTTGAGTGTATAAGAATGATTTGTGAAGAAACTGTCAATATAACTCGACAACTTTCAATCTTGAGAGTACTCAACAAAGAAAGTAATCATTACTATAGACAAAGTTACAATAATACTCCCAAAGAGCAAGGATGGAGCAAAAATGAGACTGAATTCTAAATGAGCAACTCTTAAAATGTTTTATTAGTTTCATAATTTTTTTCTCCAATCCCTGAGATTCATCAAGTTGAAAATTATTTTTCAAGATTAATTTGGTAGGCTATTGTCAATTTTTCGAGTTCTTGGTGACTGATAGCCTGCAATGGACTAAAATTAATTATTTCAAACAATAACTTGATTCTTCAACTAGAAAAACATGTTCCTCAAATTTGAAATACAGTAATAGTCTATCACTAAAATACCGGGGTGATTACATTGAATAAATTCAGTTCAATTCTCCAGATGAGGGTTTCTATAGATAATTCTAGGGAATATAAAATTAATGAACTACATCTATTGTGATGTGGAGTGTTAGTGATAAGATTTAATGGATATTTCATCATGAATGATGTTTCAAATAAGTTAGTACTTCTACGCCGAAAATTATATAGTTTTTTCCCGAAAAACTTGGATGCTCTACGAAGTATCGCAATGACAATAAATGTGCAACTCAAGTATAAAGTATGACATCAGAGCATCAATACACCCAATAGCAATTAAATGTTGTACAAACGTTAGAAAAATCAACTGTAAATATGAATTTAAACTATGATATACCTGTCAACTGATTTGTTTCTATTTTAATCCGTTGGTCAAGTATAAATTGAGGAAAAAAGAAAAATCCAGGGGAAAGAAAGCAGAGTTGAAATAATTGGTATGATCGACCGAAAATCGTTTCAAACGACTATCTAAGGATATAGACATTAGATTTGAGGTTGATTATTGGGATACTCATAATGAATGTTGCTAAAAATTCATCCTGATGTATTAATTTTTTTCAATTTTACCTCATCAAATCATCCAGGCTACTGCGTACTTTTGTACTCGGTATTCAAAGTACTGCGTACTTTTTGAACAACTCGTTATTATAAAACATTATGCAGTTTACTAAGAATATTGAACTGGATACTCAATCGTCGTACAATTGAGCATATGGATGAATAATTCACAATATACAAAAGGTTATACTTTTCTAATCAATATATGTCTTGAGAAGGTTCTCAAGTTGAAAATAATAATAAGAAACTATAATGTTATAATTGAATATCTTTGATTCTTTGTATTAGTTTAGGCACTGCGCACTGCACTAACAATCAATTTGTATTGACCCATATAAAGGCACTACTATCGATGCCAAGGTCGTAAATTTTATTTGCATGCCAGATACCATGAAACACTCAAATGAAACATTGAAACTTGCAAGCTGCGAGTTTAGAAAAAGTACTTTTAACTAGTTAGGGCACATTTTGTTGATCAACAAACTTATATGAAATGCGACTTCTACGTACACATTTAAAAAGCACAAAATTTCGATCTCTAGTTTCTTTAATAGTTCTAAAATTAATTTCAATGATTGTCTATAATCAGAAATTACATCGTTGAGTGAAGATTGAAAACAGTATTTCATTAAATTTTAAATACCTAAACCAGATTCCAGCAGTCGAGACAAACGGCAAATTCTTATTAATTGGGCACTTGGAATTGACGTACATTAAAACCACATTTTTATTGTCAATTCAACTACACTTTCAAAAAATAAACTCTGAGATACCACTGTTTTGAACTAATGTTATAAAAATAGTGGATGACGTTTCTAGCGATATTTACTTTTGAGGCAGGCAGGGTAATCTAATGTAAATTCAGAAATAATAATCGTATAAATAAATAACAGGAATTCTTACATTGACATACAGCTAGCTATAAATTCGTAAAAATAATATACAATAATTACAAGTTTCCTTCGCGGATGTTATGAGAAACAATAAAAAAGTAACAAAACATATACATTTATAGTGAAAAACTTTAAAAATATCTATATTACATACTTCACAAATATTCATTTACATGAATACATAAATAATATAGTTGTTACAAAAAATAATTACAAAGAATACTAGTTTGCCTCTAATAGTATATTGAAAGGCACAATATCCCCCTAATTTAGATTTACTAATATAAACTTTATAAATAGATTAATGATCATCAAATCTATTGGAATCACAAAAAGGGAACAGTCTAAACTGTAATTCACAAAATAATTTTTAGAATACTTATGTTGCAAACCTTTCAAATATTGGCAGTTTCAGAAGATTGTCTTTCCTCTCTGAAGAACAATGTCACCCAGCATGTTTGGACAGGTTCAAAGGAACATCTGAAAAAAATTATTTCGATTATTCAACTCAATATTATACAAAAAATGCATATGGTTTTTGGTGTAGGGAGCTACCCATAAGGGTAGGTTTCACTCGCCTCGGTCACAATCTGGTCACCAAGGAGGTTCACCTCCTTGCTGGTCACCCATCAGAAAGCAGTCCATAGTGTTTGTGACTTCAACATCACAATCACTTAACAACCGTTTCACTGAACAACCAGACACACCACACAGCTCAATGTCTATGTCCATAACATCAATGGTCTTTGCGCAAAGGTGCTTTTAGGCTAGCCGCTAGACACATGTACTTCTTTTGACAAAAGCCTTCACACCGTATGAATAACGATCATTATAATAAATATTCAATCTTCAATAAGTAACGAATTTCGAATACACGAAGGACGCCAAATATGTCGAAAACTAATGGCTTCGACGCCCTTAGAAGAAAATTTGAAACCAAATCACGAGCAAGCTCTGATAAATAATTAGAATTTAAATTCGGGTATAAGTCAGCTTTGGAAAGGGCCTACCGCTTTTTCCTCACACAGTCAAAAAATTGAACTAAACTAGCATGCACCCGTGTTCAGCTACGAGTTCTCGAAAATCAATTTGAGGCAAATTAACAGCGAACTTTGCATTTTTTTATAAAACACGATCTCTTCATTCGAAAAAAATCTAATCGCTGCTTATGGGTTTGTGAGAGGGTGTTTTTGTGTGACTTGAAGCTGCCCTTGTAAAACTTGGAGCATATTCCTGAAAAGTCTTGAAAGAATTGAAATTTCGAATTCGAGACGTGAAATATTAATATTTTCTGAAGCTGAAAGAAATATCATGCAACATTTGGAAATTAAAATCATTTCAGTTTTTACGTATTACTTGGTACAAGATGCACTTGCATTTTGCAAACACACAAACATTCTCTTATTAATTATTATTGAGTGTTTCAGGAGGAGTAATCTGACAAGCTGAATCTTCAGATCAAGTAGTAATGTTGGAATTAAGATCTCGTGGACTATAGATGACCAACTACAGATATTCAATCTTAATATATTACATTTGTTGAGAAGTTCATTAGAAACTTACCCGATGATGGATCATCGCGCTTCAAGCTAGCTGGCGAGTGATGGTGATGCGATGGGGGCAGATGCGTCCAGGGGGGCGGCGAAGGTGAGTAGTGGTGCGGGGGCGGGGGAGGGTGAAGGGGGTGGTGATAGGCACGAGGCAGACTAGAGGCGGCGAGCGGGTACCAGGCCAGCTGATGGTGCAGGCTCGGATGGAGGAAGGCCGACGACGAGGGGTGCGGGGGCGGGTACATGAGGGGCGGCGGAGGCGGCGACAGGAACAGTGGCGGCGCGGGGGCGGTGTGGGGCGGCGGGGGGTCGGGCGAGCGGAGCAAAGTGCGCAGGAAGGAAGGCTCGTCCTCTCGCGCCAGGATCGACGTGATGCTGTGGCTGGGTGGCTTCACCGTCTCGGGCCTCGCGCGCTGTCGCTTCGCCTGGTCTTCCAGTGACACCCTGCAATACTCACACGCATTAGCCATCGTTCACCCTCTAATATTTTATTAGAAACACCTAATATAGTCCCAAATTCACCAAAATGGAAACTAGGTTTGATTCTAAATCAGCAAAGAGTTATATTATCACATCCAGAATTTAGAATAAGCGAATTGGGTCGAACTTAGTTCTCAAACCTAGTTCTCGTTTTTGGTAACTCTGAATAAACTGGCCTTCCCAATTATCAACTGACCCGGACATAAAACAGTTGCAATACGATTTTAAAAATATGTAAGTGCCCTTACATTTTAAAAACTGATAATGTAAATTTTTGCAACATAACAACTGTATTTTCCAGTCAAACTATCACAGTTGAAAAATCTCAGTTCGGCTTGATAATAATGCCCTATATCAATGGGGCAAGTAAAATCATCTATGTAAATGTGGGGGCAGTTTCGGCGATCCTACAAACACATAGTTTAGAATTACAGTATTAAAATACGAAAATTAATTGGACTAGTCAATTTAGATAATCATTATAATGATAATAACAATTGCAATAAAAAAATATGCTAATGTCTTTTATAGGTGGGGAGACCCTTCGGATAGGTTCCAGTTCCACCTCGCTAATATCAAGTAAATCATACAACACATTCAGCATAGATCAACGGGAAAAATAATTAAAAAATAAAAACATGAAAAATAAAAAATAATTTTGGGTAGCCTACTATTGAACGCACATAATATCTTTTTCTCCATCAATGGGGCAACTGGCAATCACAGCTAGTTTTCCAGTCTCAGTAGTTCGACCCTGCGCCGCAAGAGATCTCTGATGATGCGAACGCGGCTGCGTTTCGATTCCAAACATTGAGCTACAAAGAGAATGCGCCAATTCATATTTGAATATAAGATAGCCATTCGTAATTTCTTCTTCAGAACTAGTACCAATCTTATTTCTAACTAACTAAACCATTTAATAATTTTATTTTTCATCCCCAAAACATTACATTGGTCAAAAATAAATTATAAAAATGAAATTATTGAAAGAAATTGCTACTTCAAAAATAGAATACAGTCTTTAGAACGAAATAAAGCAGAAACCCCCCCTAGATTGTTGGAGAAATAAAGATTGCCTAACCGAAAACAGACGATCTTCTAAAAACGGTTGATACTGACTTAGATTGTTTCTAAAATTAATAAACAAAATAACAAAAAGTTTATCCGCACATAATTTACAAAACCCACTTTGACCAAACTAGGACATTGAGTGTGGTACCAATGCTAGAACACACCATTGGTAACAATGATCCCAGCAATTATATTCCCAACGTTTTTTCAGCAAAAAAAGGATTGTAAGGCTTTTTTGGCCTTTGAGACTCTTTCCTTCAGGGTAGTTTCCAACTCATCTTATTTTTGTGTTTGGTCACCCATCGTCGCTATAGTAAGCATCAACATTATGATCACTCATTAACTGTTATCACTGAACAACCATATACACAGAGTACCGTACTCATAAGCTAAATATTGAGATAGGATGCTATATCATAAAGCCAATAATATAGAGATTCGTCAGCATTTGATCATGCTTTGAATTGCACTATTTCTGATAACGTTTTGCTTTGATAATCTCCATAAAACTTATAGACTCGACAATTCTTCACACCACACTATCCCCCATTTTTCAAGTAAGTTATGTAGTATTTTAATGAAATTTCGTGTGGATTATCTGGTATTTCAAGTATACATTGTTCATGGGGAAAAACATCTTGGTTCCGTTTTCTATTTTTTCCGGGCTCACAGTCACCCGATGGTGGTTTCTAACACGGAAGCCAAATTCAACCCTAACAAATGAACAGAATATGAATATTCTATACAGAATATAGTATATTAAGCCACTAGTTTTGAAAACAACGTTTTGTATCACCCTTGATAGTAATGTTTCCGAAGAAACATTCATCTTTCATCTTTCAGTAGTTACTGTACAATAGTTAGAAGTAAATATTGATATGAATTTATTTTTAAAAGGGTTCAAGCCTACATCTCTTGCCTGGTGGTGTACCAATCAATCCCTGAGTGCAGAAAATTCTTTGCCAAATTTTTCAAATAGGAATCGTTCAAAAATATTCTTAATTTAAAGGGATCGATGCGAGTGATCTGAAATATATAATATACAGGGTGTTTCAGGAGGAATGTACTTCTCAGGCTGATTCCTTACACCAAGTAGACAAAAAAGTTCCATGGGACCAACCCCCAAAAACGCTTTGTTGCCGAGATAACAATGGCGGAAAATTGAGATTTTTCAAAAATTATATATTTTTCTTATTTTTTAGAGGCTTTACTGAGGTTTTAAGTAAGCAATTCCTATGTAAAATTAGCTGAAGAATCTAATGAAACCAGTCTGAAGTCTGTAACTTTAACGGTTATTGAGATAATTGTAAAAATATGCTTGAAAAACGCAATTTTTCAACAATAAGGGTTATAACTGGATAAGGAACCATAAATTTGTATTTTTTATTAATGGAAGTTGAAGAGAGTTTGATTCTAAAGAAAAAGTTGAATGGCAGCGATCATGTTAATCTTACCCAAATCTCAGAAATAGCGATCAAAAATCGCAAAATTCGACAAAACATAGCACAAGTGATAAATTCATGTTTAGTAGCGATTTTGCGATTTTTGATCGCTATTTCTGAGATTTGGGTAAAATTTACACAATCGCTCCCATTCAACTTTTTCTTTAGAATCAAACTCTCTTCAACTTCCATTAATAATACAAAAATACTTGTACTGGAAATTCCAGCTTTTGAATACATGACCTCATTTTGGACTTAATGTTTAATAACAATGTAAGGAGAGAGATGGTAAGGGCTAAGCCTGTTTTCTCTTGCAAATCATTATTATTGATAATGTGTTTTTAACTTATGAGATCTATGTTCAATGATAATACTCGTAATCAGTCAAAAATGAATATGTTGTACGAGGGGAGTCCGATAAGTACTTAGCTTCACCTTCACCGCCCATGCCATCGGCATGTCATACTGACGTGAGATAAATTAATTTTCGTTTAGTACATTATTTTAGACAGTCTTTGTAATATATTGAACTTCTAGTTTTGTTTTGACTGCGTGATAAACGCGCGATGGGTGCTGCGTTTGCTCACTCCAGACAACAAACGCATCCGTGTGACAACTTTAAGGCAGTGTTTAACACTCTTTAAGAGCAACCCAAATGAGTTTCTGCGTTGTTACGTCACCGTGGATGAAACATGGATTCACTATTACACACCAGAGGATAAAGAACAGTCAAAACCGTGGACTTTCACCGACGAATGTGCTCCAAAGAAGGCAAAGACTGTCTCAAAGGCCGGAAAGGTTGTGGCTACCGTTTTCTGGAATTCAAAACGTGTAATCCACATTGACTACCTACAGAAGGGCAAAACAGTCACAGGGCTCTACTATGCCGAGATGTTGGGCCGATTCGATCCCGAATTGCAGAAGAAACGGCCACATTTGGCAAGGAAAAAAGTTCTCTTCCACTATGACAACGCACCGGCTCGCGCCTCCCCCGTTGCCACGGGCAAATTGGAAGCATTAAGCTTCCCCATCCACTGTATTCTCCAGATTTGGCCCTATGTGACTTTTTTTTTGTTTCCAAATTCGAATAAGTCACTCTCTGGGCGGAAATTTGGATCAAATGAGGAGGTTATCGCCGCCACGGATGCCTACTTTGCAGAGCTCCAAAAACTTACTTTTCAGACGGATTAAAAAAATTGGAGCGTTGCTGGATCAAGTGAATAGAGTTAAAAGAAGACTACGTTGAAAAATAAATCGTCGATTTTCCGAAATTTTCGTTTTTCTTTTGTAGGCCAAGTACTTATCGGACTACCCTCGTATGATTTGAGAATCAGAATAGAAATCTAGGAAGAGAGATGTTAAGGGCTCACCCTGCATTTTCTCTCAAATCATTTAATCAAAATTTGATGTGTTTATAACTTATGAAATCAATGATAGATGGTAATAAAAAAATCGATATCTTGTATGATATGTGAATCTGAATAGCAAAAAGGTTCCGCATCAAACATACCATTTAGCCATACTTTCACTCATACAACATACTTTTGAATTTGGGAAAACGTTAATTTCTGCACTCAGCGATATGAATTGGAAAAACAGCTGTTACCTCTCCATTTCACGCAGGATCCTCTTACGCGGCGAAACAATGCCGGGATCGGCGCGGTTGACTCGCTCCCACAGAATGCGCAGCACTTTGGCCAGGCTGGACTTGTCCCTGGCCGCTCGCGAGCCACTGCCGCCATGGTTAGCAGTTTCTTTGCAGTCGTGGAAGTCGACACACTTGGCGTCCAGCGGCCGCCGCCGCTTGCGTCTGATCGCGTACGAGAAGCGCAGCCGCCTCAGCTTGATCGGCCGCACCATGTAGAACTCCAGACCGCGGCCGGCGTTGTGCCGCGGACTGCTCTGCTTCCAGCAGTGATCGCGCTGCCACGGCGATGACTGCACCGACGAGTTGTCGTCCGAGACTAAAACAAAACACAACAAACATTACTTTAAAAAATCTGGTGTCGTATACTCACCACACACTTTTCTTGACCATCATTTCATTTATATTTGTGTAGTACATTTTCCAAAGTATCTATAGACATCAAATCAATTTTTTTAAAAGCAATACTTTCCTTACCTATGGTATAGTCTGTCCAAGCAAACAAGACATTTTGACTTCAGCTCGGTCAATATTGATTCAAAAACTATAAATTTAGATTCAAATTGTAAAGATTCAGCTCTACAATTTGGTTTCGAATTTATAATTTTGAACCAATATTGACCGAGCTAGTGTCATTTTCCCATCTTAACCGAATGTCTTCTTTGCGTAGACAGACTATAGTAGGTAGGGCCAGGAAATACGACACTGAATATAATCCTTCATCTTTATAACGGATTACCCCTACACTAGGTCAGTATTAGATAGTTCAATACATCGAATTGTAGAATTAGTCTATAAATGATTTTGGGTAGCCTATTTCCCAAAGAAAAATAACACAACAGAACTTTCGAAAATTAAAAAGCCACAGGACTAGAACTTACACAACTCCCCGGTCTATTGACTGTGGCGAAGACCTGGAAAACTGAACTGAAACTAAACTATAGTTGAGGAACTAAAACAGTTAAAAAACTTGAAATAATCCTACTTACAATATAAGATGTTATGATACAATGTAATCCCAGTAATCATAACACCGAGAATTTTGTCAACAGCCTAAACCATTTCCTTGAAAATATACCTAATTCAATGAGTGTTTGTATGGTTGGTGATATAAATATAAATATTCAATCTACTAGTATACAGGTTCACGAATACATGCATATTTTAATGAGCAAAGGCTATAAATCTCATATAAATGGAAGTACTAGAATATCAACCACATCTGAATCTTGCATAGATCATATCTTTTTCAAAAACACAAATAGCAATTTCAGCTTTATATTTGGGAACATCTTCAAGACAAATGGTATTATTATGGTTTAAATGGTATTATTAATTCAGTCAAAACTGAGATAAACATTCCTCGCCGAAATCGCCCTTTGAAGCCTTGGATAATGCAAGGAATAATAATAAGATCAATTACTATACGGGATAGAATGCATGATAGAATAAGGAAAGGTCCTGCAAATGCTGGTTCAATAAATGAATATAGAATTTATCGGAACACATTAAATAGGCTCATAAGTGAAGCAAAGGAGAAATATTATAGAGTTAAAATAGAACAATGTCACAGCAATAGTTCAAAGCTTTGGAGGAGTATTAATGAGGCAATCGGGGAAGGAAAAAAGGAGTGTAACAGGATCAGAGTTGATGCCAAGAGGCTGAATGGCTTTTTACCAATGTTGGTGAAAGACAGGCTAGAGCTTTAAACAATGAACTAGCGAATTCTCCCAACTTTGATCACAACAACGATATAACCGAAAACCCTCTACTGAATTCTTTCTTCATGAGACCAACAGATTCTAAAGAAATTGAAGAGACAATATAAGAGCTGAAGAATAATTGCACCCCAGGAATGGATGATCTCAATAAAACAGTACTCAAGCATATAGGCCACACTATTTCAAACCACCAACCACGATTTTTAATAAATGTTTTGAGCAAGGCTACTTCCCCAAACACTTGAAAAAAGCCAAAATAAAACCTCTCTTCAAGCAAGGAGATCCATCAAATCCTGGCAATTACAGGCCAATCAGTCTTATCAGTAATCTGGCAAAAATTATGGAAAAGATTATAAAGAAGAAATTAGTCCTGTTTTTGAGCAAACATAAAGTAATAAATGAAAATCAATTTGGATTTCAGGCTGAGAAGAGTACGGAAGATGCATTAATTAAATTTGCTAATACTGTTTCACAAAACCTGAATTCCAATTACAAATCTATAGCGGTTTTCTTGGATATCAAAAAAGCTTTTGATACTATCCCACATTACTCCCTTTACAATAAACTCGAGAAATATTTCTCGGGTTTCAGGGGAATTTTTCATTTTCTAGAATTAATCAAAAGCTATTTGAGAGATAGAACATAGTCTTTAACAATAAATGGATGTACTGATACCTCTAAAATGACCTCTTATGGCCTCAGGGAACTGTACTTTCACCAATCCTTTTTATTATTTATGTGAATGATTTACTGAACCTGAAACTAAAAAACTCAACAACTATATCATTCGCAGATGACACTACAGCTGTTTTCTATGGAAAATCGAGGATCGAGGCTCATGAAATTGCAGAACAGAATTGTTTTCTCATTAAAAAATGGTTAGACAAAAACACTTTGAGCTTGAACATTGATAAAACCAATTACATCACCTTTGCACTCAATACAACTGCACGAAAATATATGAATCTGAGACTACATTCAAACTGCAACATGAACTTCAATAACTGCACTTGTCCCATAATAAAAAGAGTAACAAGCACAAAATATCTAGGCGTCATAATAGATGAATATTTGAAGTGGGACATCCATATAAAATTTTTATGCAAAAGAATAATATATTTCTTATAAATTCTATGAAGCAAAAAAAACTCAAGTTATCTTAAAATGGTATACTTTGAACTGTTAGTCCATAATTCATTATAGTATTTCAGTATGGGGGCGGCTGTTATAATTCCCACTTGGAAGAGCTTTTCATAATTAGAAAATCAATCATTAAAACAATCTTAAATAAGCCTAGACTTTTCCCAACCAACCTGACTTTTGAAGAGTTTAAGGCGTTGACAGTTAGACAGTTGTACGTAATGAATGAAGTGAAGTATATATTTAAACATAAAAAAATTTCATTTGCACTAATAATACTGACAATAATCAATATAATTTAAGACCCACCTCAAATAAGTACCTAATCTATCATACTAACATTGAAAATATTAGAAGACAACTCATATGTTTAAGCACTAAAATTATAAATAAAATTCCTGAACAAATTATTAGCTGTGCCAAGATAACAAATAAAGTAAAAAAAGATATCAATGCTTGGATCAAAATTAACTACTTCTTCTACATTTGAGAACTAAAATAAGTTAGCAGAGAACTTTTCTGATTAGTGCGCTCATTTCCCTTACTTGTGCTCTATCACGTCCTTTTCCCAATCCTTTCCAAAAATTCCAAGGATCAAAAGCCTTTCTATGACATGGATAGCCATAGTTGGAAGAACTTTTGATCCTCTACCCTTCTTAACCACATAACATGTATAAATTGCCTTCTAATATTGTAATGTGTTCTCATATTTAAGTTATTTATTTCATATTGTAATGTTTTTTTTTATTGATGTAATTAATTTTTATTTCTTATTGATGTATTTTATGTGTGTGTGTGTGAATAAATAAATTGAAATTGAATGGTAAAGAATAGTAGCATAAACACCAGCAAAAGAAAGGTCACTCCCGTTTTTTGGGAGAGACGGTCAACAGTCGATCCCCACACCTCACTGTCTGCAAATAAGTCGTCCTCTCTCACTTTTCTGCAGTTGTGAAGGCGATCTTGACTTCATATTGCATTTCGTGAAGCGTATTCTCACGTGATAGTTTCTCTAATTATAAACGCACAAGACTAGAGCTGAAGTGGGCATTACACTTGGAAAAAACCAATTAGCCCAGGCAAATTAGGACTAAAAAAAGGGCCTAGCACCTAAAAAATGATGAATGGCTGGAAACGATCTTAAACCACTGTGGACATCCCAAATAAGTTTAATATGAGTTTGCGACGCTTTCTGAGTGGCGCGTAATACAGGGTAATACTAGAGAGCTCTAGCACAAAAAATATACAAGATAGAAAGTTCTATTTGGTCTTGAATTGTAAAGAATAAAATTATCCCCAGAGGGATTTTGAATTTTACATTTCTAATGAAACGTACAGAAGATATAAGCAATCAAAAATTAAATATTGTCAAATTTCAATTTCTCTAAAAAAATACAGCATTTAAAAAAATTTATAACTTGGTTGTCGCTTATCACAGAGGATTGGATTTGATAACAATCGCTTAAGAATTTTATTTACTAAAACATTGCAATTTAAAATTTTTCTGTCCGACGCTTGGTTTTGACGTGAGTTGCAAAAAACTAGAAAATGAACAAATTTTCCGTGTTTTTTGGGGCACCCTGTATTACGCGCCACTCAGAAAGTGTCGCAAACTCATATTAAACTTATTTGGGATGTCCACAGTGGTTTAAGATCATTTCCAGCCATCCATCATTTTTTAGGTGCTAGAAGTCTAATTTGCCTGGGCTAAATAGAAATAGACAAATGTTAAGAGACTCTACGTGGTGTGCTGCTTTGCACGTCCCCTGCAGAAAATAGTATTATTAAAATAGGACACTAGTATTATTGATGCAACCCAAGTATGTTACGGTATCATATGGACATGGTGCACACTTAATCGAGCATTGTATACCAATATTTAAGAGTTAACGAGTGTTAAAATTGGTTGATGTTTACATATTAGTCTACAATATTGAAATATCCTGGATATTTTGAAAGGAGCCCTAGTATTTGTCAACACAATACAAGGCATAAAACAACATTAGCCTTGACTAGTATAAGAAATGTTGCAAACAGGGTGTTTAACAAGCTTCCATTGGAGATACGAAGGTGCAGGTATACGGTGATCTTCAGGAGGTCCTTAAAAAGCTATCCAAATATCAAAAGTCCAGATCAATTGCCAGAAGTCCCCGGATAGATCGCGTCAAAAAAATTAATCTGTTGACTTGAAAATCAAGATAGCATGTTGTCAAAGTCTATCGAAGTTATCCCCATGGCAGTCTCCCACACATCAAGCTCCTTTTAATCAGCCATCTTGATAACCTCTTTTTGAAGACTCCAATAGGGAGCTCTTCAACTAAACCTGGTAGCAGGTTGAACATTCTGATTGTAATCACTGGGAAAGAGTCCTTCAACGTTGATATCATACAGCGAGGAATTTCTACCTGTAGCATTCTGCGGGTACCGTAGGAATGCATTTGACACCTCCTCTACATGTTTGCCCTATTCCTCTTGACAGCTGTAAGTGAGGCAAGAACGTACAGCCCAAAGACGCTGTGAAGTCTCAGTCTTCTGAAGAAGGGCTGAGAATGAGCGTTGAAAACACTGGCCGTGTCAATATTCGCCGTGCTTTCTTTTGAAGAAGCAGGATGTCTTGGGCATGCAAAAAATGGCCCCAGATTAGATGTACACACTGCACATGACTGCCAAACACCGCTTGGTACATCATTAGCAGTTGATCGATACTCGGGAGACTTCTCAACTTTCTGAACAGGTTAATTTTTACGAAATTCTGACGACTACGGCGCGTACGCGCTTCCAGTGGGAGAACTTCAAGTATCAAGTAAGAATTACTCTTGACAGTTTCCTGCTTACCTGGTCAATATGAGTTACACAAAAAGATTCTAAGAAGGAGTTCTAGGAGTCCGCCCGACCTCCAGATTAAACGGACAAAAATAACGCTAAAATAAGTTGTAGGTAAGCTGCTCAAAATTTTCGAAAATTAATTGGAATAAGAAATTAAACAGGAATCCTTTTCAAAGGCAATATTATTAAAATGCGCATATGAGAAAGTTTTTCTTTCGAACAACGGGGTTCTCCTAAAAATGTGGGACACGTCACATTGCGGTGCGGCATCAACGCAGTTTGAAATTTATTTAAGACTAGGGTCCAAAGAACTTGAAAATATAACCAAACTTACCACTGAGTGATGTTGAGCTCTCATGTCTAGGAGTACCAACCGCTGGCCAAAATAAAGTTGTTTTCTTGGGTACAGGAACCCAACAGCCTCCTCTATCGCCTTCTTTTCGATGCGATAGTTCCAAAATAAATTTGCCATCTGAAAATAATATTATACGATGTTGAAATTGCATTTATTTACTTCTTGCATTTACTAATACTTCTTAGTCCTTACAGTTGAAATACTCAAGTTGAAAGTATAATAGTTCGAAAATTTAGTAATTTCAATCGATGATAATCACTTACTAGATAGATTACTGGAAAGCTAAACATACCATTTATATGAAACGTGTTGTACTTAATCTTATTTCAATCATTAATAACTGCTACAGTAAGCAAAGTAATAGATAGCTCAATATTATGAAGTGTACATTATTGCTGTTAAACTCAAAGCCCTTAGGCTATTCACATCGAACGAGGTGCAGCGTGCCCAATAAAATCATTTCTTTGAAATTTTGTATTCCATACCGATCCGATTGCTGAGAGATATGAATATGCCCAACCGAATTCCATTGAAAATACCTAGTCAGTCAACAGTTTTAACTCTGCGTGCCTGTCGATGTAGCCTACGTCAGGCATTATAAGTTATTCTGATAAATAAATTCAGCAACCAACTTATGTTGGATTTTGCATTTTGATGTGGTAGCTCGGTAACACAATTACAGATAAATCAATAAGTTAGATAGAATAGAATGACTTACTATGAACTTGGATTTTTCAAGAATTAACTTACTGTAACCGAGGAATTATTTTTTAAAAGGCTTAACTAGATTTGAGAATTATTTTGAAAACTTTAATTATCTTGTATCACGGTACCCTACCTAGACAAACCTAACCAAAATGTTCTGCCACGAATAGCAAGTTATTTATTCAAATGAAATTACCAAATGCACTTGAGTTTAGTAAGTAATTAGATAGAAATAACTAGGTTTTCAAAGTGCAGTTCTTTAAACATTATATACAAAGTTTCAAACATGGATCTCATGAACACGAATTATCAATCATGTTCACGTATAAAACGTAATTTGATTACTACTTTTAAAATCATAATAGCAATTAAATAATAACAGGAGAAAATGAATTCAACTCACCTTTAAAAAATTTCAGTCTTCCACCACCAATTGAACTGGAGCATTCGGAATCTCCAGGAGTTAGGTTAGGACTTGACGGACCATTAGTACTTTCGGATAAGAATTCCTTTTTCAAACCACTCGATAAATCTCCATTCATGTTCTTTTCGTCTGTCATTTTGGCACATGATGCAGACACGTATGTTTCTTGTATTCTCATTTCTTCTAAGCCATGATAATGTCAGCCAAAATAATAGGCTTTTAAAATGTTAAGTTGGAACTACAATAATTACTGATGTGCTCCATCTTCTGATAGTCTTCAGCCTATGCAGCGAAGATCTCTCGTTTACATGATCGGTGTCCACCTGCGTTTCGGGAGCAGAAGAAGGCAGCGATGGAATGGGTTCCACTCTAACTACACATTTATAATTTCAAGTTGAAACTAAAAAACTTAAATAAACATTTCTTTAAAATGAGATACACTGCTGTTAAGTAGATGCCGATCACAACTCATTTCTAGAAACACGGACCGCTCTCGTCAACATCTCTTGTTTCATATTCCAAAACGTTCCTTATTTAATTTCTGTTCTCTCTCATTCCTCACTTCACTTTTCGTTATTGAAGAAGGAAATTCAATTAATCGATCTTATCAAAATATCGATATAGCCAAAGTAAAACTGGTTAAAACTGATGAATCTCAATCTTTGAAAAAATTGAAAACTTTGAAAAGTTGTAGTATAAAATTGAATATTTTCTAAAATTCAAAGGTATTGGGAGAAAATTTACAGTTAGCTGCTCGTGCTTATCTACAACATGTCGACTCCTAGTATTTCCATAGAATAAGCAATCGAACATCGAAACGTTGTTCCTTTTTCGGTTACGGTATGTTCTTTTACTCTTACTTCTCTTCTCTTCTGTCCTCCTCTCACTTTATTTCTCTCTTCACTCCACCGGGTCCACTGATCACAATATGAGATAATATCAGCGGCAGTCCCCTTATCTATTTATTATAGAAATAAGTTGTCATGCGAAATTTGACGGAAAATAGAAAACTCTTAACAGGTTATCAGATTTAAATTGCAAATTTCTTTATAAATACGGTAATTTTTTTTCTTTCACAGTTTACCCCTAGGCGGTATAAGCTTTTGGTCTTTCACATTATTTTTTTCTCGGTCTTTAGCTTTCATGGCATGAATGTTAACGGTCTGAGAGTTATCTGAGGTATGACCAATTAGGTCAGATTACTTAGTTCTTCCAAGTTTTCTTTTGCTCTGATTATTATTGCACACACGAGGTGAACGGTAATAACTGAAGTTAGAAGATGATAGTTCTCGGATTCAACCCAAGTTATACAGTACCTACCGGTACCGTACTTGTATGAAATTGCAAAAATTGAATGATCAATAGCCAACATGCCTATTATATTTAAAGATATTTTGATATTTTTTAATTCAATATGTTGTTGATTTTTAAATAGTAATACCGCATAGAACAATTTTGTTAATACGGTACCTACCTATCTCAAAATTCTTTATTTTATCAGAAAAGCACCTTACGTACTTATATTGTGGTGATTTATGGGAGGGGAAAACCTCAATACATTATTGTTACAGTACCGGTAATTATAATACCGTAATAACATTATAATGGAATAATATATTGTAAAAGGGAAGCAAATTTGTAACAAAATCCAGAGACACGCAAAACAGTGCTGAGACAATTCTTAGTAAATTGTGTGAAGGCAAGGGCGTATCCAGGAATTTTTCTTAGTGGGGGGGGGGGGCAAGCCAGTTTTTTTCAGCAAAACATAAGAAAGTTGCCACTTTTCCCTCTCTCAAGGGGGGGGGTTATCAGCCATAATATAATATTGTTCAGTTTAAATGGTGAGAAATAACGTAATAAATCAGTGCCCAATCTGTAAAATTGAAGATTCTAGTATGGAGGTGGAAAATTGGTTGAGGGGGGGGGGTTTCGGGGGAAAACGAAATTTCAACTCCTCAAAACTCATTTTTAGAATTCATTTTGAAACTTTTAGTCATGTATTTTACCATATTTTCAATAAAAAATTTCAATGATTTACTACAAGAGTGTCGAGTACTATCACAAATGAAGACCCGCGTTTCATAATGAAAATGGGAAATTTAATCAAGATCCCAATTATTATCTAATCAGAACAATTATTTGTTGAAATTATTTGTTTGGTAAATAATTTCAAGTTCTTGTATTTTCTTAATTGAAAAACATTGTTGCCAACAACTTTATTATAATAAAATAATGTTGTGGCTAGTTGAAAGTTCAATAGACATTTTTGATGGATGAAAAAGTATGAAATGAATAAACTCAAATAATTAGAATAAAAAATGATAATTCTTGTTTATGAATCACAAGCAATTGAGAAGAATTCCATGTATGAGTTGTAAGAAGTCTGAATAAATAAATATAAATATGGAATTCTTAATTCTTTTAAATGTAGAAGTTGGAGTTAGAATATAATTATATTGAACCTACATTTCATATTTCAGCAATCAATATTCATGACACATGAATACAATTAAATTATACATAGTGAATACAATTAAGGTTTGATGGTTATAACAATAACTTACTTTATTTTGATTAGAACCACAACAACCAAAAATGAAAGAATCTGAATGAGAATAATTGAAATTTAAATTTATTGACAACGCTGATATACCATTACCAAAAACTCAATTGAATATTGAAGAGGTCAATAAGAATAATAATTAATCATAATATTGAAAAAATAATATAGATGAATTGTGATAAGAAATCTTTCATGGAGTTCTATGAGGTAGGTGTTTTGCACTAATATGTAGTGTTTATTAATATATAGTTTAATAGTAGTTTATACTTTATAGTAGTATAGTAGTGTTTAGTAATATATAGTGTTTTGCACTATAAAGAATCTAACATTTGGTTTGAAATGATTCAATCACAAAGTTTGTGATTTAATAACTCTGTTCACTGGATGTTTGGATCAAATTCGATCTTCTAGGTGTTCATAATTCCTTGAACCCTGCTCGGATTAACTTCATCTGCATTATAACTTTTTTAGGAAGCATTGCGTCACAATTTCTCCTGGAAATGTTCAAATACCCAATCCAAGCAGGATAGAAAAAGTTACCTGATTTAATAAGTTAGCTCAAATGATCTCTGATTTAATAAATTAACTCAAATAATCTCTGATTTTCCATTACTTATTGTAAATAAAGGAATAAGAGATTCAATATACTCCAAACACTCGTTGGATGGGTGGGTGTGAATACTTATCTAACACTGCTGTTTTTTTATTTCAAATAATCATCACAGTACCCTTTTTAATTATTTTTAATTTATGCTGTTATTATTATTTGAAATGAAAAAACAGTGATAAGAGTAGCCTTAAGATAAAGAAAACACTAGTCTAACACATATAATTTATCAACATTTTATAACTGGACTACATTACATAACTTACAGAATGGCTATTCAGCTATGTATGAGATTATTGAAAAATATAGAGTGCAAAAACCCCAAATTCAAAAGAAAGTTTTGTAAACATTTCCAGCAATTCAAAATCAAATGTCAATTCATAGATCAATGTTGAATTGAAGGTAATTCAAGGTTGAATTGAATAGCTAGTTAAACTACAGTAGGCTAACACCATTCTTGATGGATTTGCTGAGAACTCATTTAATACTCTCTTTTAAATCTGGTCCTTTTTTCAAATTTTAATAAGGAATTATTATCATTGAACTTCTCCAGTATTCCATTGATGAATTAGATACTCAGATGGAGGACAACCAGATGTATTATACCACAGCTCCAATCCTGCAGTCATGGATTTTAGCTCATTAAACTTTTTCCTAATTCTCTGGAGTTACACTTTAATCAAAGGATGGAGAAGTAAAAAAGAGAAAGCAAGAGTATTCTTATTTGAAAATATGACTTCCAATGACTGATCAAGAGAG
Organism: Sogatella furcifera; assembly: GCA_017141385.1. NCBI lineage: Eukaryota > Metazoa > Arthropoda > Insecta > Hemiptera > Delphacidae > Sogatella > Sogatella furcifera. Next base: position 34,720,903 of record CM029550.1, read on the forward strand.
TCAAAATAAGGAATTTTTATCATTGAACTTCTCCAGTATTCCATTGATGAATTAGATACTCAGATGGAGGATAACTTCTGAGTCTTTGATTTCAAAATATTAATAATTTAGTTAGAAAAAAATTATCTGTCTTCCAGTGGGGTAGCTGCCCCCTGTCCCTGCCTGCATACTTCCATGGCATGTTAGATGTTTGTCGTTGGACTACATTTAGGAATTATTAATGATCTTCTCCATTGGAGACTCAGATGGAAGTTTCACCCCTGTGAGTCTGTGACTTTGCAATACTCACAATTTACTTGTAAATTCATTAAATTTTTAATTATTATGACAATTTATCATTTTATTATATGATATTTATTCAATTTTATTCTACCGTATTCATTTTAGCAGTGAATTTATTTTTTAAATAACAGATAAATTTCAACTTCTAGGGGGGGGGGCAAGCTGCCCCCTGCCACTGCCTGGATACGCCCATGTGTGAAGGTCATCAGAATTTTGACACATTGAGACGATAAAATATGCAAATTTTTTTAATAAAAATAGAAGTTTTTTAAAAAAACTATTCAAAGGCTACCATAATTTTGACAAAATTTCTATTTGATAAATCTCAAAAATGGAAAGAGGAAGAGTGATAAATTTTGCCGCCAATAATAATGTGCATATAGTATTAAAAAATTGGTTCCAGTTTTCAATTTTATTCTCATTTTTTGACATAAATTAGATAAGAAATAAAACCATTGCTAATAATAAGATTTCTGAAGATTTTTAGCAGCAGACTTCTTCCAGTCCACCAGATAAGCTTAGCCAATAATGTAAATAACACGAAAAATAGGTACTAAAATTTGAATTCTTTGTATTTCTTTGCTTGCTTGTTATCTTGTGTTTGCTGCCGTTTTCTTTTATTCTGAAAAAAGAAAAACCAATGTATTAGAATGATATCAAGCATGTACATAAAAAAAGTTGCCATTATTGTCACCAAACTAAGCACTGACCAGATCTATTACTGGAAGCCCCTTTTATACTTCAAAACAATAATTAATTTTCTTATAAATCAGAAATTTAGCACAGAAATTGAAAATGGGAGAAATAGATACAAGAAACCAAGAAATATAAGGGATCCTAAAGGTTTGCTTTCCCAAACGCACCGCGCACAGGCGTTAGCGTGAAATTAGTAAAAAACTATACTATGATAATATGAGCGGCAGTTAACAGCGTGATAGTACTGCTATCTAGTGGCACGGCTCCAAAGTGGGACTTTCTAAGCATTTGCGCGGCGTAGTTTCGGAATGCACACTTTTATGGGTAGTTCGCCCGCAGAAGGACGTGAACATGATATCATTATAACTACATCATAATATTATACTTGCACTTATTCTCTATCAAATATAGAGGAATATTAATATTATATTATTAAGAGGAATATTAACATCATGAGACTAATTGAATAATTCAAATAATAGGCAATAAAGAATTAAGGTACGATTAAGAAATTGCATCAAAATGCTACTTGGTCTTTGAGCAGCTATCAAGTCAGGGTGAAAGTTATTGGACCCCATTTGAGGCTGCAGGGTTATCGTATACAGCAAAAAATCAGTCCCACTCCTTAAGTATCGCAGTGTGTACTTTAGAAAAATGGAATTGGTTTCACTTTTAGACTTACTTTTTGTCGAGCAACGTGTTCAGCGAGCATGTCGGAGAGATCCTCCTTCTGCAGATGCGACTGCTGTTCGCGGATCTGCTGCTCGTAGCGAGCGGCCATGGCGTCGGTGTCGACCAGGTCGAGCTCAGAGGGGTCGAGCGCCACCTCCACCGTGTCTCGCGGACCCTTGGCTCCCGCCCCCGCCCCAGCGGCCGCAGCTGCAGCCGCCGCCATGTCATAGATGTGAGTAGAGGCCATCATGGCTCCACCCACCCTGTCCACTCTCTTTTCAGCGAGCACCTGGAAGAGTGCGGCCGGCGTCTCGCTGCCCTCCATTTCACTCTCGATCTTCTTCTTCCTGAGCTCGATGATTTCGGGCGTTTCGAGGCCGGCCGGTATGGAGGTGATGCCCGAGGGCGTGGCCATGCCCTCAGCTGGCGTCATCAGACCCGACCTGTCTGGCTCGCCTTCTCCCTCGCCGCCCTCCTCCTCGCTCTCCTCCTCACTCTCCTCTTCAGACTCCGACTCCAGCTCACCCCACGCACTCTTGTCGATCTCCTCGTCGATCTCGTGCTGCTCGTGCGGCGCCGACAATGAGCCAAACACGTCGCCGTACAACGGCTTGCCAGTCTCGTCGACGGGCGGCTTGCCCCACCCGCCCACATGGTAGCCGAACGAACAGCCCTCGGGAATCGGCGCGTTCAAGCCGGGAATTTTTAGGTTAGGGTAGGACGGCGGAGGTCCGTAACGCTGCATAGCAATGAGCCAGGGTGGCGGCACTTTGTGCGCGTTTGGACCAACTGGCATACCCAGAGCTGTCCTCAACTCCATTGACAAGTCACCTGGCTTTTTCTCCTTCAGCCTTGTCTCGAACTCTTTGCCTTCATAGTACAGATCGCCGTGAATAGTCAACCTGGGTTTTGTTTGCCATTTGAAAAAAGCATCATGCAGTTTCTGATAGTCGATATCGATTTTGCCGAGCTTTGGCCGGGCGCGTTCCCTCATTTTGGCCTTGAGCGTTCTCTGGTCTTCCTTCTCCTGGAGCGAGGCGCGCATCTCCATGATGCCAGTCTTCTTGATGAAGTCAGGCAGGTCGAAGGGTGGCTTCTCGATTCCTCGCTTGCCCTGCAGGTACTTGCGCTTGAAGCACCAGTGCCTTGGCACGGGCACCGTGTTGCGATGTGCCTTCAGTTGCACGAGCAGTTTGGGGTCGCGTGCCGTCACGTCGTGCATCTCCACCACATCCGGCCGATTCACCAGCTGCTTCAGCTCGGCCACACTCAGCCTCGTCAGTTTCTTCAACTTCCTCTTTGACATTTTCTCTTTCTTGTCCTCCTTTATTGTTTCTTCTTCTCCCTGTTCGTCCTCATCGTAATCATCTGGCAATTTCGGCACTTTTTTCAATTGCTGGGAATTGGCTAGTTTGGAGGCAGCTTCTTTAGCTGCATTCAATTCCTTACTTGTGATTTCAGCTGGTTTTTCTGGTTCAGTTATACGAAATACTTCAAATATTTTGGCAAACTGACGGTACATAGGATCTAATTGATGTAAGCCTAGCGTCTCTTGGATGTACTCAATTTCAACATCAGGTGTTTCTTCTGAATTTTCTTCAATCTTATTCTCTTTGTTTTTTTCTCCTCTCTCTTTTTCCATTTCTTTTATACGTTGAGTCCTAGATTTCTTCTTCTTTTTCTTTCGTCTACTTTTACCAGATTTCTTGTCTTCTTTTTTTACTTCAACCTTCGAAGGCAGGATTTCTTCAGCTTCCTCCTCGTCGTCATCTTCGTCTTGATAATCCTCATAGACAATTTCCAATGGCTCATTGGCAACCGGGGGTGAAGATTCATTTTTTACACTCTCTGAAAAATACAAAAAATAAGTTATGTATTAGTTCATTTGAAGCAACAACAACTAACTTATCTGTATACAATTTCCACTATCTCTTGAGGGATAAATTTATTTTACCCAAATCAACTAACATGGAGAAAAATATTTCAACTTGTTTATTATTTATTTAAGCTCTAATGAGCTAGAGTCATCAATCCTCTTCGTGATGGTATAGTATTGAGAAGAAGCAAGGTGAAGTGTACTGTCATAGCATCTCTTCTCAGCTTGCGCGAACTATACAAAGTCTACTTTTTTGTGAATAGGCTTTACATGTTGCTGTTAGAACAACACTTTTAAACCTTATGTTCAAGTTTATTTAAAGAATATATCTTGAAATTTAAATAAAGTTAATTCATTTCTTTCTTTACTGTATACAGTATTACATTCTATTGATTATCGAATTGATTTTTAGATAAAAACGGGAAAGTTTAGGCATCAGTTCATTTACTTGTCCGTTTGGTATACAAAATGAATAAACATATTCAAGGAGGTCCTTATAAGTAGTTGAAATCAGTAAAGTGAACGAGTGATCTTCAACAGGAATCCTTTCACGGATGTCTGGCACACCATGCATAAATAAACATAGTCCTACATTAATAAAATATCATGAATCAACTGAATAATCATTAAAAAATTTTCCAGAGTGTAGTTGATTGAGCTCAAGAGAAACTCACTCCTCACAAACTTTTGCTCATGTGAGAAGCCACCAAGTTTTTATACTTCTACAGTGACTTACGGGAAAGGTATTACTAGGTTGGTAAGTTTAGGTGATGAGGCAAGAAAGGATGGATAATGCCTCAGATACACGAGTCAACACTACTTGATTAAGTGTAGGTGCATTTTTCTGAGGGAGATACCACATGAACTCCTTTGCCTCTGCGTGAATAATGATGATATGATTTTGAGAGATGACGGCTCATTGTCTCGAGATGGCCGTATTTATGTGATTGGTCAAAGAATTGTTCTCGATTAAGAATCGAGCTCGGAACCTTTTAGTATCAGACAGACGCATTATCACTTACTCCAACAAGCCACCCAAATTCATATTGCATTTGATCCAATAGTAAAGAAAAGTCGCTTCACATGTTGACAAGTAAGGAGCAACATTTATTATTAAATTGAATGAAACTTATAGCAGAAGACACTTCTATGTTCAAATCAACTTGACTCGTGTTTCTGGTCAATAATTCTCCCGACTGACACTATACTAAGACATGTCCGATTCCACCACCCTTTCTTCGCACCGCAACAAATGCACTTGAACACGATTAAATTCTCTCCGAATAAGCAAAATCTCGTTCCACCAAGAACAGTCGGGTTCAACCATTTTCAAACCACTGATTAGATTAGACGGCTATAAACCAGGCGATCAAATCATTTGAAATGAGTGTTCAATTCCTTGCTCGTTTGTAGGAACATTTGAAGCTACAATTTTTCTTGTAACGTTTCCAGGAAAGTTCAAAATTATATAAAAGTTAATTATAATAGTTGTTTTTGAGTAGTGTATAAGGTTAGTTTTGTCAGATTTTTTTCCAGTCAAGTTCACTCTTTACAAATTAGAGAAAGTTGCCAGTGACCTGGTAATTATTATAGTAAACAAAGTTGCATGTTGGCCAGGTTTAACACACATCAGTTTAATATTATGCTCATGAATTTAAAAACAAATCGCATAAGAGATTGTTACATACTGGGTGACAACCGTTATAGATTATCTTGGTATGTCCAAGCAAATAATACATTTTGGCAAGATGGGAAAATGACTTCAGCTCGGTAAATATTGGTTCAAAATGTAGGAATATTTCCTTTAGGAATAGATTACAATATTTTCACTCAAATTGTAGGAAACATTCTGATCTACAATTTGAGTCCACATTTATAATTTTTGAACCAATATTGACCGAGCTGTAGTCATTTTACCATCTCGCCAGAATGTCTTCTTTGCTTGGACAGAATATACCTGCTGACACTATTCGTGAATCCTGGTAATGTTGGTGATACAACATTACACTTTGTACCCAGTACTTGTTAAGTACAACAAGGCACATAATATAAGGACTAGAAATACCATCGAGAGACAGTACGGAGTCTGGGATAAACGTTTACCACTACCAGAGACAATGTATTATTATAATACATTGTCTCTGCCACTACTGAAGTTTGGACTCCGAAAAAATTGCAGTCCTTATTGGCTGCAGTCCATATTCAACTGCACAATATTGCAGTCATCACAAGAGATGAAGAGTCCTCACTAGACGTCGAGCTGCTTCACTGTTTCCATATATGTGAAATAAATTTCAATATAGGACGGGACAAAGAGCCTGAACCAATTCATCCTCCCGTCAAAATGAAGTACAAGGGACATCAACTGTCATCGACAAAGCATTGTTAAAGCACATTTCAGTTAGTTTCATCATTTCAATTCAGTACAGTAGTTCGGTTTCTCTACTGTTGTTTTTAGGACTAGCCTACATTATCATATCTATTATTTTTCATGATAAAATACTTCACTATTTGGTATACAGTACATACCACGATGAATAAATTCACATTGAAGATAAGACTCGTATTTCAATATAATTATTAAAATCTACATATATTACTTTTAAAAGTAATCAAAGAGAATTCCAATTATTCACAGTGAAATATGAGCTGTAACTCTAGAATACAATTATTTAATAAAGCTGAAGCCAGAAGTGGTTTTGTTTGCTCCTTGACATTTTTTCAGCAGCTGATTTTGTCAATTATTGTAATCTAGCTAGGTCAAGATGTTTTTGAAATGAAAGAGAAAATAGATGCGTCACATCAGCTGTTATAAGATTACATTACATGCAAGTGACAGACGAAACCGTCTGTCAGCTATAGTGTTCATTACACAATATTTAAATCAAGTTCACAATCAATTGCACTGTTAAGTCAAGTGTTAATTTCACTGTTAAGCCCTCTATTCTAATTGAATTTTAAATAATACGAGAAAGGGATAAATGTACACGAAATTTAATATCATTGCTTTTTTATTTGTTACAAATCACTTTATTATTCATTCTTACAAATACCTAGTTTAGTTTTATAGTACAGTCTTTTCAATCTTGATGCTTCTGCCTGCAGCTCAAGATTTAGCATCTTAAGAGCATTTCTTTCTCTGGCTTGTTTGATTTGTAAATTAATCAATTCTTTCTGCTTCTGAGACAGTTCGCGCAAATTTTGTTCAACTTCAGCTGCTTCTGATCGCTTATTCATCTTGATGACTGGCCGATGAATTCCACTTTTCCACTTGTTTGTTGCTTTTCCCTTCCATGGATCTGTAGGGGAGACCTTAAAAAGTAAAAACAGAATATGTAGTTTTTTCAAGATTAATCTACATTGATATTTCCATCAAATAATTGAACAATTTCAGCTTCAGTTTCTGATCTTTGATGAAATGTGAGTACACATACACATTATGTATTACGTAGGTATATTTAAAAAACATGTATGATAATTAAATTACTAGATTAAGATAGCTGAAATTTGATAAAATTATTATTATCATCATCATCAGCATCAGAAATTCAGAATAATAATTATAATAATAATGAAATTATAGTAATTATGGAGGAGCATCTACGTGTCTATGTACTACATCAATCAATCAGCTTTAGTGCATGACAATTTCAGAGCAAAACTATTCTGGGACCGATCATTAAGAACAGATCATGTGATAATAACGGACAAGCAGAAGAGAATCGCCTTCCAAATTGATGTGGCCACAGTATTCCACTCAAATCACAATTTGAGAGCAACTCAGGCTGAAAATATAAACTGCAGTTCTAATATAAAACTGCAGTAAATATAAAAATGTAGTTCTAGCTGAGGAGATGAATGCTTTATCACATTTGGAATGGGTGAGAATCATGTCTGTAGTCATTTACAGCGCAGTAATTGTTCCAAAAGCCCTTCAAACAGTTTAAAGGAGCTAGATATGGCGTATTTGATTGCAGAAATTCAAAAAGCAGCCTTATTGAACACTTGTCACAAAGTGAGAAAGTTTTTTCTCAACAATAGTTTGTAAAATACCTGGCAATTGCCTGTATTTCATTAATGTTTCCATTCAAGGAAATGAGAATAAAGAATAATAATTGATAAACTTAGGTTCAAAATTGATGTCATGCATCAGTCTGAGTTAAATTCTTTATTCTTTATTCTTTCTTTACAATTGCGACTTGGTTTCCAAGTATTTTAAGCAAAGGATGAATGGATGAGTGATGATGAATGTTTAAGATGTAGGTTATATGAGTTCTATAACTAGAATATTTTTTCTAAAATCATGTTTTAATAAAGTACCTAACATATCACTCTGAGTTCAGGACATATAGTTGTGTATAGAATATGGAATGGAAACTTGTGAATACTGATGTTTTAATTTTGAAAAATCTCAACCTATTAAATAAAGATTCGCATACACGTTTAGTACACGATGTATTTAATCTTCAAATTAACCTTACTACTTCAATGCATTCAGTTAGAATTGGAAATTCCTTCTAGCATAGGCCAAAATAGATTCTACAAATGGACCTTGTTCGGTGTATCAATTATACTTGACCATTATTGTTAAGAAAATAAGAAAAGTTTGTATATATTCCATTGGTACAATTTTTCTTCATTATCAGTCTAATTTACTAGAGATAATAAAGGATCAAAAAGCACTTAAATGAATTATGCTGATAAAGATGGGTTATATTGAGAAATTCCTAATTTAAGAGTATTCTCAAATTCATATTGAATATACATAAGAAATTCCTGATTATGAATTCTGTCTATTTTTGTGTTACAAATTATAAATATCAACAACTTCAATCAAACGCTGTGTTACATTGTCAGGAACTTTAAATCCTGTATAATGCAAATGATTGTAACAGTTTTTAGTTTACAATTTGAATTGCAGTAGTCTATATGAAATGAACAGTACGTATAAGTATAATTGATAATAGTATAACTGTATAAGTTAACTTATTTTTACTTACTGGCGGTTTCTCAGTGATGTCGATGAATGTATTTTCTGGCTCTGTCAGAACGTCTTGCACAATTTTTTCTTCAGTGATATCAATGGATGTATTTACCGGCTCTATCAGAACGTATTGCACATTTTTTTCATCAGCGATGTTAATGGATGTATTTTCTGGCTCTGTCAGTACGTCTTGCACAATTTTTTCTTCAGTGATGTTAATGGAAGTATTTTCTGGTTCAGATAGTATGTCTTGCACCATTTTGTCTTCAGTGATATCAATAAATGTAGTCTCTGGCTCAGTCAGTACGTATTGTATAATTTTTTCTTCAAGACTGGATGGAGATTGTTCAAGTACTACCACTTCAGAGCTTGGTATCAAATCTGAGAAAAAAATATCTTGGTTTACATGTATTTTTAAATGCTCAAACTTTATGAACAATAATATATCTAGATTTTGTTCTTAACCATTCCTCAATTAAAAATTGTTCAAATAAAGAAGCTGAAAAGTTTTAATCAATCCAATTTTATAAAAAAATAATCAGAAGACTTGCAATCCAATTAAAATTATGCTAGAAAACGCCATTTTTTCAACAATAAGGGTTATAACTGGATAAGGAATCATAAAATTGTATTTTTTATTAATGGAAGTTGAAGAGAGTCGGATTCTGAAGAAAAAGTTAAATGGCGGCGATTGTGTAAATCTTTCCCAAATCTCAGAAATAGCGATCAAAAATCGCAAAATCGCTGCAAAACACAAATTCATCACTTGTGCTATGTTTTGTCAATTTTGCGATTTCGATCGCCATTTCCGAGATTTTGGTAAGATTTACACAATCGCCGCCATTTAACTTTTTCTTCAGAATCCGACTCTCTTCAACTTCCATTAATAAAAAATACAATTTTATGATTCCTTATCCAGTTATAACCCTTATTGTTGAAAAAATTGCGTTTTCTAGCTTATTTTTCCAATTATCTCAATAACCGTTGAAGTTACGAACTTGGAACTGGTTTCATTGAATTCCTCAGCTAGTTTTACATAGGAATTGATTATTTTAGAACCTCACTAGAGCCTCTAAAAAATTAGAAAAATTAATATATTTTGAAAAATCTCAATTTTCCGCCATGGTTATCTCAATAACAAAGCGTTTTTGGGGGTTGGTATCATGGAACTTTCTTGTCTACTTGGTGTAAGGAATCAGCCTGAGAAGTATTGCACATTCCTCCTGAAACACCCTGTATAAAAAGTGCGCACTTGAATAATAAGGCACCTGGACAGAGAATGAGTCAGGCACCTGGACAGAGAATGAGTTACCCAGGCCTCATCATTCTCATGAGAAAAAACAGCGAGTTATCCCGAGTTATCGTATGTAGTAGAGAGTTAATGTATATTGATTAGATAGAGATTTTGATCTTGAAACAGGCATTTATTTCACCCTAAATCTCACTAATAGGTTTCATAATAGTATTGTGAGCTATGTATTGTATGTGTATGACACGCATGCTACAAAGAAATTGTGTAAGAAATCAAGAAAAACAGAAAAAACTACAATATGTTCAATGGTTGCAGTTTCATTTCTGAACCTATGATTGTAGTAAACTAAGGTTATTAAATACAATAATCGAATAACCTTGACAGTAGAAGGTTACCGAAGGTTATCGAATAACCTTGGCCATACGTTTTAAAGGTTAGTTATACAGTATTTAAGTATTGATATTTTCACAACAGTAGAAGGACAGGTCAGATTTATAGAGCCCTAGATTACATAAAAAGCTATAGCCCTTATAATAGTAAAGTTAACAAACTTGTCCACAAAACACTGTGTTCTCAAGGTAGGGCCTACTGTGCACTGTAGTCCACCGTCACTCAACTGCCTATACAGAATCAACTATATTTTGCACTTTAGAATTTATATTTCTTTCTCATTTTTTCAGACTATTCAATATTCTTGGCTATTGAACATTCTATATTCGACACAGTAAGATATACAAAGACAAAAAATACTGGCGCCGACCAGGTTGGTCTTGTGTTCTAAGTGTTATAACCTTAAGCCACTAGCAATACCTGGTTGTGGGTTCGAGTCATAGTAGGCATGGTGAGGGATGGAGGGACAAACTTCGTTCACCTTGACCCTCTTTTAAAAGTACAAAAACTGATAATGAAAATTATTAAGCAGAAACCACTTCGCTACCCATCAGATCAGCTATACAATGAGTTCGGAGTGATGGATGCAAGACAGCTCTACTCCCTGGAAATCATTTGCAGACTACACAAAAAACCGGAAAACTTTCAATGGAGAAATCACAGTCATAACACAAGAAATAGAAACCTTCTGATCACAACCGTTGCTAGGAAGGCAACATATCAACGACACTACAACCACCTAGCACCAAAAATCCACAATTTACTTCCTGCACACATCAAGATGATAGAACACCCAAGAAAATTCAAAGCCGTCGTTAAAAAGTGGATTATAACAACTGGAAGACATCACATAGAAAATATTATTTTCAACAGTATGTGAGCTCACTTACCCAAAGTATTCGCACCCCCACCCAAAATTTACACCTACTCTAGCACATAGGGTTCCCATAGTTGAGTAGGTTAATTTCCAAAAAAAAAAATAAATAAAACTTTATTCTTCAATTCTTTAAACACTAACTGGATTTAAATTTAAATTGTACTCATTACATTTGCTTGCTATTTTGTTCATTTTTTAAGGAAATAAAATTATTATTTATAATATTATGGACAAGCAAAATTGCTTATTTGGGCATCATTAAAAAACATTCGACACAAAACATCACTCTTTTTTTTATCATTATTTATCATCTGGAATATATGGCAATCCTCCCCCTCTAATGGAATTGTCGTATCTTGTCGCAATGTCTTTTGAATACTCCATCTTCTGTTCTTACAAGGTATAATACCTTTCCAAGATTTCCATCAATTATTCCTGGTATCCACTTCCTTCGTGAACAGCTGGAATAATTTCTTATCAACACCTTTTGGCCTTTTTGAAAATACCTTTTGGGTATTTGATTTCCTTCCTGTGCCTGAAATCCTTGTTCGGTTAATAAGTCTATCTCTGTTCTCACATTTCTCCCAAACATGAGAACGTATGGAGATTCCCCCGTGGTTGAGCTATTTGTCTTTCTGAGTTGTTTCAAGATTACATTCAATTTGTCTTCAATGTATACTCCTTTTCCGGCATTCAAGAGAGATTTCACTGTCTGAACTGTTCTTTCGGCCTGACCATTTGATTTTGGACAAAAAGGGGCAATAGTTCTATGTAGTATTTCATATTTCCCTAGGTATTTTTCAAAAATGTTAGATGTAAATTGAGGTCCATTGTCTGAAACTAGGACATTGGGTAAACCAAATATTGTGAATAGTTTATCTAGTTGTTTGATACACCAAACAGTCGTTGTTGATTTGGTTGGTATAACTTCCACCCATTTGCTGTAAGCACCAACAATAATAAAGTATTTCCATCCTTCAAGTGGTCCTGCAAAATCTATATGGATGCGTTCCCAAGGTTTGCTTGGGGGTTGCCAAGGATGTATGATTTCTTTTGGTGGACTATTCAGTTTTTGCTGACAAGAACTGCAATCTTTTACTGAATTTTCGATATCCTGATCAATATTCTTCCAATAGCAATAACTTCTAGCTAGAAGTTTCATCTTGGTCATGCCAATATGACCAGCATGGAGTTCACTTAAGACTTGTTTTTGTAAGGATGAGGGGATGCAGATCCGATTTCCTCTGAATATGCAGCCATTCATCAAGCAAAATTCATTGTCATTCAAGCCAAGTATTTTCAAACTTTTTCCTGTATTTAAAAAGTTTAAAACGTCTTTTAATATTTCATCTTTCCTTGTTTCTTTTTCAATCATCTTCCTAGTAACAGGCATTGTTTCCACTAGATTCATCATGTACTGTTCATGGTCATCCACTAAATTGTCAGATATTTTTGTAGTAGGGAAACGAGATAAAAAATCTGCATTAGCATGTTGCTCTGTATTGCGGTACTCAATTTTGTAATCAAAACCCGATAGAAAATGTGCATAGTTGAACATTCTTGATGCTGTCATTGAAGGTAAAGTTTTTGAGGGATCAAAAATGGAAACTAGTGGTTTATGATCTGTTATTAGAATAAATTTTCTCCCATAACAGTACGCAAAGAACCTTTTCAATCCCCAATAAATTCCTACAGCTTCCTTATCAATTTGACTGTAATTTCGTTCTGCTTTAGTGAGAGTTCTTGAAGCAAATGCTATTGGCTTTTCCAATCAGTTTTTGTATCTATGTGATAGACAAGCGCCCAACCCAGTTGGACTTGCATCTGTAGCTAAGACCAATGTTTCATTTGCGTCGTAATGTGCTAATGTTTGTTCACTTATTATTTCAGTTTTTATTTTCAAAAACGCATCTTCACATTCTCTGTTCCATGTAAATTTCTTTCCTTGCCTCAATAGCCTATTCAATGGTTCTTGTAAAGAAGACATATTAGGAACAAATCGAGTGTAATAGTTGGCAAGGCCTAGGAAACTTCTGAGCTGTGTCACATCTTTGGGTCTTTCTGTTTTCAGCAGATTTGTGAATTCCGTTTTTGTCTATGATGTGACCTAAATACTTCACACTCTTCTGAAAGAATTTACATTTGTCACGATTCAGCCGTAAATTGTATTGTTGTATTCTTTTGAAAACGTTTTCCAGTCGATCTAGAGTTTCTTGAAAAGTACTCCCTTGGATAAGGATGTCATCAAAGAAACAGACTGTACCTTCTAATCCATGTAAAACTTTATCCATAAATCTTCTTTTGTATTCATGTCTATTTCATCTTGAATTGTGTTGAAATTTTTCCAGAACAGTTCAAGGGTCTCTATTTTTACCTTGATTGCTGTTGCCGTTAGCTCTTCTTCAAACCATTTTCTTGTTCGTGTGAACTGTCCTTTTATTACTGCTCTATTCTTCTTCAGTTTTTCCATACCTTTTTCATCCATTTCAAATTCGTTATTTTAATCCTCGCCGCCAGTTGTTATATCTTAACTATGAACAATAATTGAAAATGCGTTCTCTGGAGTAAACATTATGTATTGAATTCCAGTTACCGACTAAACTGTTATTAACAAATATTAAATAATATCAACTTGAATAATCATATGTTGAACATCATTATTTATCATCTGGAATATATGGCAACTCTCACTCTTTCATACAGTCTCTTTCTCTCCTACTAGATATAGTCTGGTAGAGAAAAGAAGACATTCCTTCAAAATGACAGCTAATCAATGCTGCCAGCAGTCGAAATGAAAATAGTCCAACTCTTACCACCAGTCTCTCATCACACCTCACCAGCGGTATGTTGGCAAAGTGATTTTCACTAAAATTTTCAGATATGCGCAAGCGTAGATACGTAGTTGGCCATTTTGAAAGAATGTCTTCTTTCCTCGACCAGACTAGACCACCGAGAACAAAAGCGGCATTCCTGCTGGGAGAGGTGGGTGGTGGTGCCAAGAGAATTAGCCAATCTTAGTGAACACAGTGCTCTGTTGACGACTTTGACATGTTTAGTAACCATGTATACAAGTTCTATCAATATGAAATTTCAGTTCAATTAATTTTCTACATTATATTGATGGACAAATACATTGAAAACAAACATTTTACTTACCTATTGAAGTACAAGATGCAATCAAATGGGCTTGGCAGCGGTTGAACCCTGTTTCTAATAATATTAAAACATCTGAACTTCGATGCTATCGAGTGTAGATTTCACTTCGCCACCACCACCCGGTTTGAATAAATTCAAAATGGATATTTTTCCTCTTTGTACACCTTTTTGAATTCTTATAGAATCGCTTTAATGGCTGAATTTCAATTGCTATATTGATCTCTTGTTTGCAGCTATCGTGCTATTCAATTTACTAGCAACTTGGTCCCAAGTATCTGAGATCCTTTTTCTTTAATCGACCTATCATCGGATCCTATTTTATAAAATCTAGAAATTCGAAATTTATACATTATATCGATTAGCGCCTGGTTTTCTTAAGGTTTGAAATCAACTCCACCAAATTTTCCCACTTGCTCTATTTTGAATTGTTTGAACAACAAAAACTTTATATTTACCTGAACATGTAATAGTTTTGTAGGTTGGAATTACTTGAAAGAACGTAAGAATTGAATTCAGCCAATAGGAAATAAGCTATCACGGTAGCCATCTTTAGAAAAATATAGCCAAAAGACATGAGCATGTTTAGATTCGATCAACAGAGTTTTGATCAATACCAAGGGTGGTGAAACTGTTATGTTTCATGTTTGAAGAAGTGGTCAAATTTAGAATTTTGTCCAACACATCGTGACTAGGATACATTTGATAAAGGTTTGTAAAACCTGCTATCTTTCCTTCGGGAAATGGGAATCAATCATTCATCGTACCATCACCTACCAAAGGCAAGTGAAGTTCAAGCAAGCAGAGAAGACAAGTCGTTACAATTCACTTCACATTGAAACGGCATGTCATCTCAGCTTATCTTAAATGTACTAGCCATAAAGAAACCCCAGTTTCCATTAAGTAATGTAAATTTTTCGCATAGTGATTGTGCGAAGTAACCATACATGGCTACACACAAAATTGGGATTGGGAGAGTGAAGGGAATGTGCCCTTTTTCTCTTTCCCCATCATTATTATGAAATGTGTTTGTCTCTCTAAATAAATGAATAATGATAAGAAAGAATCTAGTCAACTATATGTCAACGAAATATAATTTGACAAATTACAAACATTTTTCAACTAATTTGAGTCATCTTCAGTGTTTCATATTCAGAGTTAAAACTTGTTTATTTCGCGATAGTTGACTAAATACTTGTGATTTTCATTGGAATAATGTTGAGTTTAGCATACCGAAGTGATCGTCGACGCCGACTTGTTTGGCGCGTTCTGTCTTGAAGGCGAGTGCCTGTTCGAGAGCTATGGGTAGCCGCACCTCCCTCTGTTGTGGACCGAGTGCGGCGGAGCCTGGCGGCGGCTGCTGCTGCTCGAGGGATGGCGCTGGGTCACTGGGTGGCTGCTCAACGTCCATTTTGTTGGCGGCTGGTGGTGGACCACTCAGGTTCATCATCTAGACAAAGTGTGGCAATATCAGAACGGTGCATTTGGTACCGTATTGGACCCAAACCTCAACATCCGAAGTGGAAGTTTTCCACCAGATTTTTATACAAAATCCACATACTCTATGGTAAAAGTTAACCAATAAATCAAAGTACTCAATTCACTTATTTATTGATTTATTATACATTAGAAGTCCTAATAACAAAGTGAACATTTATAATATAATTATGTGAATAAAGTTGAGATGGCTAGAGCAGCGAAACTAGAGTCGGCGCGGCTTGTGAATGCTACATTTAGAGCAAGAAGTGATATGTAATCTACATTTCAACATATATTTAGTAATTTGAATTATTTCATTTGAGATGTAAATGCATTTATTGGTTCGGTCAAATTATTTTACTTAGCTTTCGTAAATTGTTCGATTTGAATACTCAATCATTCTAAAAGATGATATTCGATAATAGAATATAAAAAAAAAAAAATTTTAACGTTACAAAATTCAAACCAAATTATCATGCCAAACACCTTGAGTACTGAATCATTTAGGCTATACATGAATTCACTAAATAATTTAGTAACTTTTGTAGAGTTCAAATTATGAATCTGTACAAATATGTTCATACTATCATAGCGTCAATATGAATAAGACAAAGTAAAAATACCTCAATGGCAGAGGGCGGTGGCACCGATGTTGATAAGACAGGTATTCCACCAGGCGACGGCTGTTGTAACCCACTCATGTCTCACAGAAAAATCTGTAAATTTGAAGCATAATTTTTATCAAATCATAAAATTACAATTAATTTTGTCATTTTTATTGTAATTATCAAGTAAATATTCAACAAGTAATATGAGGCTACCAAAGTTGATATGTCAATGAATTGAAAATTAAATGTTTTAAATAAAATACCTACAAGTAAGTTACTTGTACTTATAAGCATAGACTAATCTTATAGCTACATCATATTGCTCTTACCCAATCTTACTACTGATAAAATGCGAGCTTGGTATTGAGAATGTGTGTGTAATTTTCTCAGAGGCGTCGAAATGTTGCTACACTGAGGACCTAGTATGGACCCTGTACTACCTTAGCCACCACACGCATATGTACATGTAATTTACTATGTAACTTAATTTACTTCTTAAGGATACATTGATGGTTTTCAAGTATTTTAATTAAATATGGAATCAAGGTTTTCATTGATGGCTCACAAACATTCTTCGGCCAATATATCATGGTATTCAAACTAAACTAAATAAGCTAGTCTACAATAGAGACAAAGAGTTGGTTTTGCACAAATAAGCTCATACTGCCAGCCCATATTCCAACGTTTGGGCGACGTATGGACTTTACATCCTAGCATCACTCTTGCATGTCAAAAAACACCAATCTACGTTCTCGAGAAGAGATGAAGTGTACAACTGCACACCTACTACACTCGGGGGAGGACTAACTTGGATGTGCCACGCCGTCGAATATCCAAGGTCAAGGATTGTTTTCCAGTGCTGGCAATCAGGATGTTCAACTGCCTGCCGCACTCAGTAAAGGGCGCTTACTTACTGTGTTCAGGAACACCCTATCAAGGTGACTCATTGGGAGGAGCTTCTATTCTTTGGAGGATTTTTTCGATTATGACTATGTTGGTCTGTGACGCAGCCATCTATGTGTATAATACAATTTCCTATTTTTGTCACGAACTATTCAGGGAAGCCTGGTTATCGATCACGATATTGAATAACATGGAATAAGTTCAAAGTGAATATTATAATTAGGCTATTAACTTGAACTGATGTTATACGAGCGTGGAATAATCAGGTTTCATGGTGACATGGCTTATCCTATTCAACCTATAATAACTCTTTTCCCCAGAAATTTCACACTAAAGCCATCTGAGAGTAACTTAAATGGAAGTAAATACCGTACCCAAAACGGTTTTTGGCAACTCAATCTATTGTATAACTCCCCAACAGTTAACTTACACTCAGCTCGTTTCAGCAAGAATATTCAGGGTCAAGGAGTAGGATGAATAGTTGTTGAATAGGATATGCCATCCAAGTGAAAACTAGTGGTTCAACGCCCGTATAACATAACATTATTGTACTCATATTTTATTATAGGCTACACTTATTCATTAAGTTATATTAGACAGGCTAAGTTAACATGCGGTAAACCTAGCTGTTTCCACTTGTTAAATTGTGGAGATACTCACGTCATGGAAAAAAATACCAAAAAATAAAATTATTGATTGAAAAAATAGCTGAAACCGGTATGTTTGAATCTAACCTAGCCTAACTTACCTAGTTTTATGATACGATTTTTTTTCATGATTAGGCGAACTTCAGAAAAAAAAATAGATATAGGGCCTAGCCTATCACGGGACGCAAAATATATATTATATTAATAAATTAATACATTGATACAATGCTATAGTTAAATTTCTGAATAAATATAGCAACAGTTTCAATAAAGACCACATAACCTAAAAAATGACAGGCATCATAAATCTAATTTATTATTGCTATAACAAAATGAATTCTTACCAATACTTGATGTTTATTATGGAAATATAAAACCTCGATGAAATTACATTTGATTAGTTCGGTTGACGACTTATTTTCGTTTGAAGAAAAAGCTAAATTCAAACCCCAAGCCAAGCAACGAGAACGAAAACGAAGAGCGTTCGACTTTCGGATTCGGAATAGTTATTTGTGTACCAGTGCGTAAAGTGTGATATTGCTGCATCGAGAGAAACACTTACGCACGAGCCGCAGGCGAGTGCGCAATAGTTTCTCGAGTGCAGCAAGAAACTTTGTGCCCGTATTACACATTAAATTTTTCCTACAGCTACCGTATTGAATGTGAAAGGTAGAAATTGAAACAAAAATTGTCTCAGTTATTTATCATCGAATCCTGACAAATCAGGCACCATTTTTTCAGAATTTCAAGCTCTAAATTTTTGTAACAATACAGAAGTTTATAAAACCATTACTTTTAACATTAAATTCGAAATTGATATTTCAGTTGGCCACCATTTTGAAAATTTTCCAATTTTCAATTCTAAATTTTAAATTTTAAATTTAAAATTTGTCTTTTTTATTATTTTTATATCAAAGAATCTCAAAAGGTCATTTATCACTTTTATCTCTATGTAAAATAATATTGGAAGTTGTTATAAGTTGAAAACAATCGGCAAAAAAAATGATCTGCTCAGGATTCGAACCTCCCCTGATCGGTAAGCAGTGAAATACTAGTCCACGTCGCTAAAGCTAGGATTTGGTTGGTGCGAAACATAACGACCGTCGGTCGGTTCGTAAAAAAATGGCGGACTGCTTCTGTGTTAAATTATAGTACCGATTTCATTCATGCGTATCACCAACGACCACGACCAACAGCCGCATCCGATGACGACCGTACTTCTCCAGAAGCAGTGTTGGGACCAGTTGCAGTGGATTCTAACCTCAAATATTTTGGAGAAGATGTAGTAAGTTATAATTAAGATGACCAGGAGGGAAATATTGGTAATTATGAGGGATATTAATATCAAATTTGATGAAATTTTGATTCAACTAGTACCAAAATGGAGTAATTTTTATTTTTCACTAGTAGATCTGGATATCATGAAGGCAGATCATTGCGACTGGGTCGTGCCAAGGAAAATGGTTCAGCTGCAGCCGTATGTATACATTGCGGCTGACGGTCGTTACGTTCCATGCCAACCAAATTGTACCTTTACGTTTTGCACCAACCAAATCCTAGCTTTAGGGGTTATTTTAGGTTAGCTTTTGCCAGTGATGCCAACATGATTTCAAGAGTATAAAAGACTTTAATAGCCTGAAATGATTCACAAAACTGATGTTAAGTTGCAAGTCTGGAGTGCAGAAAAAATTTTTGCTGCACTAGAGTGGAAAAGTAGATTTTGGGTATTGTAATCAATGCAGGAACAGCAACTTTCTAAAGGTACGATTAGGTTGGTGTGGAACATAACGACCGTCAGCCGCAATGTACGCATACGGCTACAGCTGAACCATTTTCCTTGGCACGACCCAGTTGCAATGATCTGCATTCATAATATCCAGATCTACTAGTGAAAAATAAAAATTACTCCATTTTGGTACTATTTGAATCAAAATTTCATTAACTTTGATATTATTATCGCTCATTATCATAAATATTTCCCTCCTGGTCATCTCAATTATAACTTACTACATCTTCTCCAAGTCTCCCAATATATTTGAGGTTAGAATCCACTGCGACTGGTCGGAACACTGCTTCTGGAGGAGTACGGTCGTCATCGGATGCGGCTGTTGGTCGTGGTCGTTGGTGATACGCATGAACGAAATCGGTACTAAGATTTAACACAGAAGCAGTCCGCCACTTTTTATGCAACGACCGACGGTCGTTACGTTCCGCACCAACCAAATCCTAGCTTAACGTAGCAGTAAGCCGCGTATCGACAGTCCGAGGCATGTGCTACGAATGCCTTGCTGTACAGTCTGTTGACACAAAAAAGAGTACTACTACTAGTCTACTATCTACCGCGTATCGACAGTCCGAGTGTGGCACATGCCTCGGACTGTCGATACCGGGTTTGCTAGCAGCGAGGCAAACGCTGCACACAGCGAGCAGTGCCTGTTGCCTCGCAACGCACAACGAACAATTCTACAAACTAACCTCAAAATTGTACCCCATCCCTATGCTTTTTTGTGATTAAGAATTCTATTTGGGTGCAGAAGGTTCTAATAGGCAATAATAAGCATTGCCTTGAATTTTTATCTACAAATTGAGCACAAACTAACCTCCAAAGCCTCAGCCATGAGTTTATACTTTTTTTGCGTCACCAGACTGTACTGCGAGGCATTCATGGCACATGCCTCGGACTGTCGATACGCGGCTGTAGGAAAAGGAGTCTTGTGGTTTTAGTTCTAGTGTTACACCGCTAGCGCACAACCGCGCTAGTGTTGTTCATGTAATGTTTTCAGATTTAGGTTATGTTGTGACTGTGAGTGATAATCAGGGTGGCTACATTCTGAAAGTCTGAAACTACATCCTAAAAATAAATATATTTGCTTCAAAACTACTTTATTTTGTATTTTAACTGATCAAGTTATCAACAGAGAAATACTTTTATTTAGAAAAATTCCCCTTTTCTTGAATTTACAATGTAGGAAAATAAAAAGAAGGCTTAACTTATTTTCCAGTGTAACTTACTAGATGAACCGCTTCACCAAATCAGGCTGATATTTTGAACCTGCAAATCGAATGTGAATAAAAATCTGGTATAGACTAATAGACTCCACAATGACAGAAGGTAAGTATTATCTATAGTTGTAATCTATAAATATTTTATCTTTCTCAAGTTTTCTATTGAGCTTTTATAACGACTCTCCGAGCTAGTGAGTCGTGCTTTGAAATGATGTTATTATTATTATAGTGCTATTATTTTTAGATGCTTGAGTATTTTCAAATATCACGATTCCCAAGCGGCTCTAGCTGCGCTGCTGGAGCTGCCCGGCTTTAGCTGCTGCGCTCCAGACATCACAACTCTATTCACATATTATAAGTGTTCACCATGATATTAGGGCTACTAATATTCAATAAATAATAGTGAAATTCACCATTTAAGCGAATTCCACTGTATTTATTGATTTATTATACATAAGTAGCCCTAAAAACATAATGAACACTTAAAATATAGTTAGGCCTATGTGAATAAAGTTGTGATCGCTAGAGCCGGGCAGCTCCAGCAGTGCAGCCAGATTTCCGCTTGGGAATTGTACCTTTAACTTACATTGCAACATTATGCTCATGTACTAAAATGCTGTCAGATGTGTGTGAGAGAGAAAGAAGGTTGTTTTGATGTAATTAGGTACCTATCAAGTACTCAGTATAAGAATTAGTATTACTCTGCCTACCTGCGACTCAAGAAGATTTATCAACAGGAGGTTGGCAGCACCATGAAGGCCAGCAATGAAAGGTTGCTTAGAGGTGCCTCTAACCCATGTAAGGCTGCTTAAGAAATCATTAACAGCTACAAGAAGAATAAATCCATTTCCATGATGAACAAAAGTCCTGATGATTTCAACAAATTCTTTGTTGACTCGATGCAGAATTTGGTTGCAGCAGTTCCGGGATCTCGAAGGGATGCAATTGAACATGTGCCTCTTTACAAGTACAACAGTCAAGAGTGGCAAAGGGTGACTTCGGGGGATGTGATTGATATTGTCAATGGATTAAAAAATCCCACTAGCCCTGATATCTTTGGCATATCTACTATTCTGGTCAAGGCTGTCATTGGTGAGATTGGATCTCCTCTGAGTCGGCTAATCAACTGTTGTCTGGAGGCTAAGGTTTTTCCTGATCAAATGAAGAAATCAAGGATAGTGCCAAAAAGTGATCTTCAAAAAGGGTGATCCAGTAGAGCTGCCCAACTACAGGCCAATTGCAATAATTCCTATTTTCGCTAAAATATTGGAATCAGTCATGTATACCCAAATGTCTGCCTATTATTATTATTAGCTTATGGCTTTATTTGGTGGAGAGACCCAAAGGTGATCCACCTCGCCGACATAACCTTGTTTAGTAGGAAACATGGTTGAATTTCTTGAATATGTTCACAATTAATTTGATTCGAAAAGGTTATTTTCAATTTAGAAGGTCCAAAAACACCAAAGCACAAGTCAAAATCACTGATCGAAACCCGAAAATTTTTGAATTTAAGAAAAACTTGGAGCACATAATATTGTCTGCCTATTTTGAAGGTGATGCCATATTCCAGGAAATGCAGTTTGGCTTTTGTAAGGGATGATCAACGTCTGGGGCTCTTCATAATGTGCTTGATGTGGAAGCTAAAGAATCATGTACCTAACCAGTAAAGGTTATTAAAGAATCATAACCTACCAGGCAAGGTTATTAAAGACAAGGTTGTTCCAATTTTCGAGAATTTGAAAAGTGGTGGGGGGACCCAAAAAATGACGTAGTTCAGATCAGTGATTCCGACTACACTGACCCGGCACTGAAGCTCACAACTACACTGGCGCATTGAAAATATGAATCATAATTATTATAGAACTTCCATAGCTCAAACTGGCATACATTTAAACAAGGTAACTCCAATAAAAAAATATAATTAGTCAATTGGGTTTCCAATTTAAAACTAGCTGAGTATTATTATTATTTTTATTACAGACCCATCTCTATACTTTCTTCAATTGATAAAATTATTGAGAAATATATTTGTAATGAATTGATATCTCAGTTTGAAGCTCACAATATAATTCCTTCAGCTCAATTTGGTTTTCAACGTAATAAATCCACAAGTAAACTCTTATCACAGTTATGTAATAAATTAAATAAGAATTATCATGTAGTTATATTATTTTTAGATTTCAAGAAGGCATTTGATACTTTGTCTTTTGATAAAATTTTGGATTCAATGAGAAAAATTGGTTTGTCAAGACAAGGTATAAAATGGTTAACAGATTATTTGAATAATTGAAAAGTTACTGTCAAAATAGGAAAATCTTACAGTCATCATGAACCTGTTACCTCTGGTGTCCCCTGATACCTCTGGTCCAACCTTGGACCACTGCTTTATTTAGTATCAGTGATTTCAATGGTGCATGTTGCATAAGAAACTAGAATATTTCAGTATGCTGATGATACAGTTATGGTGGCTAGTTATACAAGTTTTGAAGAAGCTAGACTGATGCTTCAAAAAGAATTCAATGAAATGCAGAGATGGGTTCATGATAATGGCTTGATTTTGAATTATAATAAAACTACTTGTATGCATGTGATGCCTGCTCGGCAAATTTCTAATTCTACTAATATTATAATTCATTCGCTTGATTGCATACATGTAAATAACTCTCAATCAAATAATTGTAATTGTGATGAGACGGTTAAGCAAGTAACAGTTCAAAAATATCTTGGCATTACTATTGATGACAGATTAAAGTGGGGTCCACTCCACATATTGAAAGTGTTTGTAAACGCCTTCGCTCTTGTCGTTTTGGTCTGTATAATTTGCAGCACACAGTGCCAAAGAAAACTTTAATAGTTGTTTACAAAGCTTTAGCTGAATCAGTTATCAGATACAGTATTAATGAGGCAATGCAAGTGGATATGAAATTGATAGAATTAAAAATATACAAAACTCTCTCCTTAAAATTGTACATGCAAAACAAGAAAGCCATCCTAAGCCAAATTTATTTAAAAAATACGGTATCTTACCAGTTAATTACATTTTCAAATCTGATATATTATTAAATAATTATTTTTCAACTAATTTTAAAATTCTAAGTAGGATCGTTCATGACCGTAGGCATGGTGCTGCTTACAGAAGATAAATTGTTCCGGATTTCAATAACTATTTCGGTAGAAGTGAATTAAGATATGTTATACCTACTATTTTCAATGAGTTGCCAGATGATCTTATTGCTTTAGACAGACTATCAGCTGTTAAAAAAAAGTTGAAAATGTTTTCGATTTATAATATGAGTGAATTTGAGTAATTTATTCAAATAAATTATTTAGTTATATTTTTTGAATTTCGTAATAAAAATGTATTTTTTCAAATTTGAAGCTCATTCAATAAATTAATTTAATTTTTTAATTCAAATAAATGATTTAGTTCTAATTCTTTAATTTTGTAATAAAAATGTTTTTTCCAATTTAAAGCTCGACTACTCCAGTCAAAGCTTCTAGAGAAGGTTTTGGAGAAGTTAATTTTATTCATCGTAAACTTTTGTCTTGGTTGTGAAGGAAGTTTGTAATATGTCTGTATTCATTCAACTATTATGTATCTTTTGCTCTAATTGAATTTGATTGAATATTGTTTATGGTTCCTTGAGCTGGCTGAGGAGCCACTATTTTAAAATAAAAAAAAAACCTTTGACACAGTCTGTCTGGTACCACCCAGTCAAGGACAACGACATCAAGTATCAAGTAAGTAAGTAAGATGATTTATTGCTCAGACAGTGTATTTCTTTGGGTTTTTTTTTATAATCAACTCCCTTCTTGGAAAATGGAAATGGATTATTATTATCCATGATAGTATTTATTATTATGCTTGATAGTATTTATTATTATTGTTATTATTATTAACTACAATACATCAATACATGTATAGCTCGCTGCGTCGCCTGGGGAGAACTTCACAGGTTCCGGGAGAGAGGTTAACTGCACCAGCACAACAACAGGAGGCAAGATGACATATATTGATCTGCCCTACTCCAGACTTGCAAGAGCGTACAACAGTTACCCATTGCATATTCTGAGAGTATATAACAGATTGCCTCAATATGTGCGCGATCTACAGCCGAACGGATCCAAGAACCTCCTGCAGGATAAACCGGTTGCTGTGACAATGTATTCACTTGTTGATGAAGAATTGAGGTTGTTTTTTAGTTAATTTGAGTCCACACACACCACCTGGCGATGTCTCAATAAGTGTTGAATTTTATGAACTGATCAAAATCAGTCCTGTAGCCTATAGTACTGGTCAAAGATTGATTGAAATTGAATATTTTGTCTAGTAGCTGCTAGTCTAAAGAGTAGAGCAATGAGTAATGAAATAAGAGTAGATCTCTGGTGTAGGCCTATACCAATACCAGAATGGGTTATTATAGGACACATTGTGATGATACTCTATGCTATAATAGTCATTATAGTCATATATTCTCAGTATTTCTCAGCGGGTGCGGACTTTAGTTATCTAGTTTGATGTGACTTGGGTTTAACAGTTACTTACCTTATTTTTTATTTTAGGCTAATATGCCGGACTTATTATAAAGAATAAAACTTTTAGCCTGAATTTATTCTTGTTTTCTAATTACAGCCATTGAAACCAGTTTGCTAGTGATTGTATTTGACATCAATCCAACGCAACGAATTCTCATAAATGAGCCTCACAAGGAAGGACAAAAGTTCACACATTGTGTGGACGCTGTCACTGCTTTTGCGAACTCGCATCTCATGCTGAAACCTAGAAACAAGCTGGCCGTAATCACTTCTGATGCTGAAACTAGGTAAATATTCGTATCCACTGTTCAATCTTTCCTTGAAGATAAACTCAAGTCAATAAAATCAAATCAAGAAAAAAATTCAATAAAATCTATACATATTACGATTAATAAGCGAAAATACGTTTCTATATTATGATTTAACTTACGAGACCTTTCAATACGAATTACTGTTTCTTTATATCATTAGAGGTACATGCTATTTTGAAAATGTTGTATCTTCTTGGAGGACATTGTATGTATCGTGAACAAACGATCTCAATAACAATTTTCAATTATTTCCCTCTATTATCAATACAATTGGCCTTTTCTAGTCTCAATAATAATTTCATGGGTTTGATTTCCATTAACGCATCAACCATTCATCACTTACTAGATGTAAATCGACTTGATCAGTTTCAAGCACAAGTAAATTCCTCATCCACTGGCAGTTCGATAGTTCACAGCTTACTGACAGATCACAAATATCGTTGATCGGAATGCCGGCTTGTCCATCCACTTGCTTTTTGTGACTGTCTGCTTTTGATTATTTTGTGACTGTCACAGACCGACTGACAGTGAATGGGAATCCTTAAGCTTAAGTCAAACTTGCGAAATTTATTATGTGTAAGCAAGATAGTTCGTATATGTAGCTAAAAAAAATCGCTAAGTGCGACTGAAGCTCTAGTTTCAAATTGAAAGTTTAGGCTAATTTTTGAAAATTCTTATTGTACTTTGAAGCTTTGTTCCACACTTGAAAGTTGAAAATAATAACCATTTTTGTTATAAATATGAGATTGATGCTTTGGTAGAAGATTAACAAAAAAAATAGTCAACACCAATACAGTAATTTAAGAACGGAAACTTTTGAATTCTGACAAAGTTTAAAGCACGAACTTTATAAAGCATCGCAGTTTTGCCTTGACAACTGAAACATATTTGTATCACAATTTTGGATTTCGTATCAAAATTTTTGTATCATATTTAGTTATGAATTTTTTACCGTTACTATTTTATAAGTACACCAATATAATATGTTTGGAATGGCTAGAATATTCAATAAGAATCTATATCTAACTACATGCGGTATTTCAATTTGCAAATGGTTTCAATTTATCAGATTTCATTTTATAAATCAATTTATTTCATTATGTTTTGCAGTCAATTCATCTATCCTGGTAGTGACGAAGGAGATTCATTGTTGAGTGCTAGACAACGCGACGGCCAGTATGAACTTTTCACACATGTGGAGAAGACTATTCGAGGCAATTTGCAGTCGGTTATAATGAACAGTAAACCGCCAGATCCCACTAAAGAAACCCTGTTGGCAGGCGCATTCGCTATGGCTTTGTGCTACATCAATAGGTAATAAATTATTACAATCATTTTAAAATCTAACAAATTAAGTTGATGAACAGTGAGGTAAAAAAATTATTGCTCTTTATTTCTTAAGTTTCTCTTCCTATAAATTTTGCATTGGCCAATACGGAAGCCAATTGGTTCCAACCGCTGAAAATTTTAAGCATGATGGATCTATTAATTCCTTCAATATAAGATATCAATTGTTTTATTTGATACATGTTTGATTCATATTCTATCGCATTCTGCCCCAATTTCATCTCATTTCAATAAGATACACACGATGGTTCTTATACCAAATTTAACAATCTAATTAAAAGGGGCTATTTCTTGAATGAAATTAAAAGTCTTGATGTATTATTATTGAAGCGTCTTGTACTCGAATGAGTTCTGTATTTCTGTATCTTGTCTATAGGAAATTGAACTTTAGCACTTTGGTACAAAACTTGTGATTAATAAAATTTGTCATTAAATCAAATAAATATATATATATTTCCGAAAATCCCTTTTATCAAGTCAATCAAATTGCTTGGACACTGATACAAAGGTTTCTAATAGATTAAAAAGAATTGAATAGTTTCGTCAGAATACATGTTAAGTTACATTCGACTAGAATCCACTCATGGGTTTCTCTCATGATTTGCAAATTATTATTCCTCTATCTGTATTTTCAGGCAAGAAATTGAAAAACCGGTCGGTGAAAAATTGAATTCTAGAATTTTGGCAATCACTGGAAGCAGTGATAGTGCATCGCAGTACATGAATTACATGAATGTTTTCTTCACCGCTCAAAAACAGGTTATTATTGAGTTCAAATTTGAATATGACATCATTTTCAGATCAGTCATGATATTCAAAATCAATAACGTTCATTGTCAAAAATATTATAACTTATTGAAGTTTTCAGTTTATTGATAGATAAACTTACATCTTATAACGAAATTAATAAAATTTTAAAAATCCAATTAGGAAAAAATCTGCAAGTGTATACAGGCATTCCCTAATAAGTACCTCATTCAAAAAGTTCTTAAAATTCCATATCTTTCACTTGGAATTACACATAGTAGTAACTATTACACATAAAGTAACTTTTACAGTTACTTTCACATAGGCTAAAGTGACTATTTAAGTCACTGTAGTCTAGGCAAAGCATTGAACAGTTTTACAGACATATAATGCTAGCTCTGCTTTGAACCTCAGTACTGATATTGATCAATTTTTACATTATCTCTATTTCTTGTATTTCAGTATATCCATGTAGTGTGTTTTTACATTAATATAACATGTTCATACATACAATGATCGTACAGTTAACAGTCAAATGACGATACAATCATAATATACAAATAAATATAAAGACTTGAGTCTGTGAACAGTGGGGAAGTCATATTATTTATCGCCATGCAATAATATGGAATGATGTGTTTGTATTTCGGCATTTTCTCAAAATAAGTTATAGCCTACTGCATAGCAAATTGATGTATGATGTTCAACATTTTTAACAGTATTTGAATCTGAATAAGAAAAAAGTTTTATATATATTTCAAAAAATTTTACATATAATTCTGTTGAACCTTCCATTAAGTACGTGTTGTAACTTGATAATAAATAAATAAATTTTGAAAATTCAAATTGAACAATTATATAATAGTTTTACTTATGGGAGTTTTTCTCTATTTTCTAATCACATTTTAATAAAATATGCTCCAATTTTTTTATAATTGATCTTGGGACATCGAACAATTTTTTTAGAATGATAAGAGAATGGAAATATTTTGAACTAATACAATTTGGCAAATACAATGAACTTGAGTTTTATCATTTGATGTTAGGGAAATTCAATAAAGAGGTTTTTTATTCAGACTAATTAAACTGTGTGGGTTGATTTTGTTCAAGATTTGATATATATATATTCAGAACTTGATGTCAATCATTAAAAAATTCAACTAGTATTTTCTTCTAGCATTGAAAATAATCATGCTAATTCTTCACTTTCTTAACGTTTTAGAATGTAATTATTGACATCTGCAGTTTGGATCACGACCTGGGTCTACTGCAACAAGGCTGTGATATTTCTGGTGGCTTGTACCTGCGCATACCACAATTCCAGGGTCTACTACAATATCTTTTGGTGAGTGGTCGTTCAGAAATTTTAAAATCGATGGAATTTGGAACTTGCATAAATTTAATAAAATTCTGCATCTACGACTTAGTTGTAATGCATTTATTGCAGCTACAGAGTTACAAGAGAATAATCACTAACTTATACATTGTAAAGTGCAGTAGTTGTACATTCGAATTTAAAGATCTTGTAACAGTATTGAAACATTGCTTGTTCTCGATTTTCCATTTGATTCTTGACACTTGTGTATTTTCTTGAAATAGGATAAACGTAGACTCACAACTTTGTCCTTATTCTGAAGTTGGGACATATATGGGACTTGAGCAGTGTGTCCATGGCTCGATTTACTTTCAAAGTTTCAACATAATTCATGACTTGATGACAACATGATTTCAAGTTTTAAATTGATACATAAAATTTGATGAAAAATATGCAGTGTTCCAGGATGAATGTGCAATACTTCTCAGACTGATTCCTTACACCAAGTAGTGAAAGAGTTACATAGGACATATCCCTAGAAATGCGCTTTGTTACCGATATAAAAATGGCGGAAAATTGACATTGTTAAAAATTTCCATAAATTTCTAATTTTTTATAGACTTCATGCAGGTGGTAAAATTATCATTACCTATGCGAAATTATCTAAGGAGTTCTAGGAAACAAGTTGGAAGTTATTAACTTGAATATCAATATTCTGAAGAAAAGGCTAAATGTCAAAATCGCGACTATGAAAACTGATTTTTCACATATTATGCTATGTTTTGTCTATTCTGCCTAAATTTTATTGCGATTTTATTTGTTATTTGTTGTAACAATTGCGACTCATATCAAGTATTTTAAGCAAATGTGATAAGTGGATGATGATTTTTAGGCTACATAGTGAATGAATGATGATGGATGATGAATGTTTACAATTTCAACTTTGAAAAACACTTTTCACTTTAAAAAATCAAGAATTTCTGGGATTTGGGTGAGTTTTACATAATCACGGCCATTTAACTTGATTTTATATCCAGTTATAATCCTTAATTGTTTAAAAATAGCATTTTCAACATAGTTTCCCTATTATCTCAATAACTATTCAAGTTAAAAACTTCTTACTGGTTTCCTTAAATTTCAACAAATTTTTCATAGGAAATGGTAATTGTAGTACTGTCCCTGCTTTGATCCTCTAAAAATGATAGACTTTTAAAAAACGTCAATTGTGTTATCTCGGCAACAAAGCATTTCTGGGGATATGTCCTATGAATGTTTTCCTACACTTGGTTTAAATATTCAGCATATTCCACGAATTACCCTAATATTCATATCCTCTTAAGGTATGTTGTTACTGGTGCGATAATCGTTGATCATGAACGATGGTCGTCCTTGCTATTCAAAAACAAGAGTTGTGATTGGCCACAGCTGATCGACTACAACGATGAACGATGATCGCACCAGTAACGTAACAACATACCTTTATGCAGCTGAAAATTATGAAACATTGATTTTGTATTTTTGTTGCAGTGGGTGTTCCTTCCCGAGCCGCCAATCCGCAAGAAGCTGCTGCTACCTCCGCCGGTGAAGGTGGACTACCGCGCCTCGTGTTTCTGTCATCGTCAGCTGATCGACATCGGCTACGTGTGCTCCGTTTGTCTGTCGATATTCTGTCGCTTCAGTCCCATTTGCACCACGTGTCACGCCGTATTCAAAACACCCGGCCCGCTGCCGGTCAAGCCCAAAAAGAAGAAGCAGAAGATTGGCTGAGATTCACTTCAAGTTTTAGAACAATTTTGTGTCATCAAATAAAACTCTTGTATTTTATTGTTGAGCTTTGGCTATTTAGCGATGTGTACGCGGTGACCGAGTGACACATTTAATTACTTTTAAGATGATTCATTCAGGAAGATCCACTCATCAAACCCAAGAAAAGGGAGAAGAAAATCGACTGAAATTCAATTGTAGTTGCAGCTCTTGTATATTTCAGGTTTTGTAATATTCTACTCTCCTTGTCTCTGCCAAAGAAGAAAGAGAAGATTGGTTAAGATTCGGTTGTACTGAACTTTTTTTATTCTATCATAACTATTTTTAGGACGTGTCTCCTCAATTTGTTACTATGGGCTACCACTGGTTTCAATAAAATAGAAATTCAGGTAACCTTTCATGTAAAGTATTTCATTAATTCATTTTTGTTCAATTTCATTTGCTCGAAACATGTTGTTCGTTGATTAGATACATGAAATGGTAACTTGAACTTTATTTTTTTGAATTAGAAAATGTTCTTTGTATTTCTATATTAGTAATAATGTAAATATAGTCGATTCACTTATAAATTTCGTTGTTATTATTTCTATTTAGGTAAGCTGTGCATGTGAATAGCGGTGGGTACGTGATGACCCAGTGATGGATTCACTTTCGTGATGATATACCCACGAAGATGAACGTTTCAAACTGGAAAATCGATCATGGTGTTGTAGCTTCGATCAAGTAGCTTCCTTCCTGTCAGTACGTGTAATTTTTTGTACGAGACTTTCCTAATCGATCGTTTTGTTTGTCACGTGTATCTTCTTTAATTAAAAATATTGGGCTAGTATGATTATTATTGGTCGGGAGATTCTTACGGGGTTAGGTACCATCTGATATGTGTCATGCTACTGATCATTAATATACTCTAATATTCAGGGCTTGATTTCAGGGGGAACGGCGTTCCCATACCTTTTTTCGAAGAAAAACATCACACACTATTAAATAATAAATTATTCAGTCTTTAAAATTATGTTTCAATTGAAAAAAACAGCTACAAATCATTGCTCAGATTTCCTAAAAACAATCCAATTTAAGTGTGTTTTTTTGAAAAATCTTCCGGAATTCCCTTTACCTGGGGGGTAAATCCATACCCCCAGACCCCTCGGCGTGCTAGTTCCCCTACAGTTTCCTTACTTTTTTTAGAAATCAAGCACTGCTAATATTCAATCGCAAACACATCGTTTTAATAAACATTTTTAGAGAAGGCACGATTTTAGAGTTGACGAAATGATTCTCAAACCCTAGTCTTGAGTCAGTTATTATGGATATGCCGCTCTTTCATGTAGGAACGGTAGGCTACTCATACAAAACAAATAGTTGAATAATATGGCTTTGCTTATTTGTGGTGCAAAGATAAACAGTGGATAAATATGTCGATTATTTACGCTACGATTCCCTCGATGTCCGTTCTAAACAGATCGGGTCTAATTTTTTTCACTTTAAGACTGTAATAATGACCGCTCAATAAACTGCAACTTGCCATATTGTTCATGAAAATAAGCAGAGCCAAATTTTGTTCAGCTTTATAGATTCAGCTTATGGCTCTGGGAGTCTTCTATCATTAAAATTCAATATTTTTTGTGGCGCGAGCCCCTGGGCACGTGTCCTATTTGCTTGTTCTTAGATCTGGCCCTGGGAAAAGTAACTAAGCATTGTAAATTATTATCAATTTAGCGTGACCTATTATTGTAGATCATAAACGCAATTTTTCATTGTCCAAAGAATTTTCACATGCCAAACTTAAAACAAGCAGTTGATTAAAATGCCTATAAATTATTCCGACAAAACTGTCCTAATAAGACTAGGCACTGATTGGAAGAAAAAAATATTTATATTATAGTGCCGCCCACTAAGTACAAAATTAAAAATGAATGATTCCCCACGCAGCAATTTTAGAAGCCAGAACTTTCGGAAAAACAGTATTGGGACTTGGAAGATTGAAAATAAAAAAGGTCATGATTTAAAATCAATTTCGAATAAAGCACGTGTGTATCCATTTCTCAAGTCAAATGAGCTCTTCAATTACTTCATCCAGAATTTGAAAGGTTTATTAGTTCGAATATTACATATTCCAACCAAATCTATTCCGAAAAAATCATATACCGGTATAAAGGATCAGTTGGATATGAAGAACATTTTGTTTATCAGAAAAACATATACGGTATCTATCAATTCTAATTCGTATTTATATAACCCACCTTTCACAAACAAGTCGAACCCAGTACACTCCTCAAATGAAATATTTATGCTACACAACAAATTGAAAATTCGGTTCTTTAGGCTGTCCCGGGAAATGTCTAAATAAATAATCTGATTCCGCTGTCCTTACACTCTGCAAATAAAATGAAAAATATTATTCAATTGACTTCAAACGGAACGGGACCAATCCAACTCACATTGGAATAAATCAATCAAAGCTTTCAGTCTGAGGGCTCATTGGGACCCGGATTTCAATTTCTCGGACAAAATATGTTTGCTTTTCCTGTTTTGAGAGCGCAGGAAATCAATTCCATGACCGCCGGAGATATCATCATCCCAAGTCTCATGCTTTGATACTTCTGTCAAAGCAAAGTAGTTATTTCCATGTGTCAAAGGGCTTGAAATTGTTTCTCGCCCCGAAGCCAAATATGAGGCGTGGAGATTGGAAATTTTGGATATAAATTGAGCTGGACACGATCCTGCCATCTCACAACCAGTCAAGATGTATCACAGGTAAGTTGTGGTGTGCTTAGTAGTTAGTCTGAGATAAATCTAATCTATTGGTCAATATTTTTGCAATAATGCATTAATATAATTGCATAGTGAATAGTAATGATGATTTATCATTGGGCCTATAATTATTGTGTGGTCATACTTTTATTTTTGATCTGATAAGGCGCTTGTTCAAGGAGATGAATGATTTATTATTACTTCTAATTAATAATAGAAGTATTATTCTAATAATAATACTTAATTATCGTCTAATTCTTATAATTCGTACTTGATAATTCAGTTGTCATTATAGGAATTATATAATGTGTTATAACACTTTTTACATGTTCTCAGAAGCCTAAATGGATGGATAAGGATTATATAATAATATAATGGATAGGGATTAATATAATAATACGTAAGTAGGTATATTGAATCATTCAATACGGGATACTATTGAGATTTAATTATGTAGACCTAGATTGTACGAGTAAATTTATTGAACCTTAGTAATCATGATTTATATAATATCAACCCCTTTAAAAAATAGAACATTTAAAAAAGAGTGATTCCACTTCTTCCAATTCTGGTTTCAATTATCTTCATCTGGATGAACTAATAGATTAAGTTACATATATTGAACTATAAAATTTGTTTCTATTTGAAAATAGCACCAGCAATTTATAAAACGGCTTATATATAATCATGTTACATAAACGGTTATATAAACATGATTTTATTCATTACGTTGCAAAGTTTTTGAATAAATATCAATTTCAGCAGTCCGAATTATTGCACTGGTTTCAGTGACATACCGGGTATTCAAAATATTTTCAAAAAGTTATTAAAAAAACTTGAAAGGAATTATTCCTCTCAAATGCTACCGGTACCTATTAAAAATTTCTTCCTTGGAAATTTATTATTCAAGCAATTTCTATATTTATAGAGCATAATAATTCTTTAATTCTTCCAGTTAGGTAGGTACTGGAATTCGAAATTACTTTATAATAATCTCTGAGGAAATTTTCCATGAAATTAGATACGGTAGGCCTACTGTAGTTTGTCAATAGATAGAAGCCATTACATGCAAATTTCTAAAAATATATTATCTTAATATGTCGGTACCTACGGTAACAAGAAAAATTTCTAGGAAGGTTTTATTCATTACCGGTACCGTACCGGAAGTTACTACTCAACTGCTCTCTAATGTCTTACTTAGGCCTATTTATTTATTTATTTATTCATTCATCATCACACTACATCATACTTTGAGTTGAACTCATTTGACTGGTGACTTGTCATATTTCTAAAACTAAGTTACATACAATTTCTAGAAATTACACATACATAACATATAGATTTAGTAAAATAAGATTTACTAAAAATCGACATTTATGGAACTCTCTGAATTATTGATGATGGAAATTTTGATTACTTTTTTTTAATAGAATTTTGAGATTTTATATAGGATTATCTCTAGCAACATTTTTTTGACTGCTTGTTTTAGTGTTTTACTATAATATTATTATGTAGTTATATGTAGTTATGCTGCCATATAAGTTACTAGACATGAGTTATGATAGTAAAAAAACTAAAAAAGATAAACAAAATTAATTTTCAAATCGATCCTTTGCATTATCTTTTTTATATAGGCTTATCATCCACAAACGTAGGTAAACTGTTTTCTACAGAATAAACAATATTCTATTGGATGTGCCATGTTACAATAAAATCACGTTATTGTTTCATATTTGAAAATATTATAAACCATTTGATCTCATATAAATCAATTTCATATGGCTATGTTTTTTCAGACAAAACATGTCCTTGGCTATTGCTTTTGCAGCAATCATCCTCTGTTTTCACATCATGGAAAACATTGTCAATGGCCAGGTAAAGTATTTTCAAATTTCAAGTTAATTCTGAAAATCCTATTCAAATTCTACCTAAATTTGAACAATTTGCATCTTTAAATGGATTCATATTATAAATTAACCTATGAATTTATTATACCGTACGTCTAAATTGCATTGTACGTCTAATATCCATGTAATTGCAGAATTAATTCTTATTTTAAATTAAAAAAAATCATCTACTTTTATGTATTTGCATCAATCTTATGTTTAAAATAGTCTTTTATTTGTATTTTTTCAAATTCCATTACTATTATATTATTCATTGATTCCTGTTGTAATTACTAATTCAACCTACACTCTTATTCTTCAATATCAATAATATTCTGATCTCACACAATTATTATAGGACATTTTGAAAACTTCAAAATATGAATACTGTTTGTCCGCCTTGTCGATCAAGAACATTTCTATTCTTTTATTACTTGTCTAAAAAAATTCTTACCACATACTACGTAAATCAGAATTGAAAATAATATATTTTTGAAGCCATATCATACCTGGTATCACTTCCAACAATTCACTACTTTGTGTAATTTTCAAAGTTTGATGTTTAAGGAATTTTTCAATTTTTATTTTCCAATCTCGTACATTGAAAAATAAAATCAATCGTTATAATTATTGTAATGATTACATCAATTTTCTAAATAAAAATTACTCATTGAATGTTGGAATAAGTTTGTTTTGGACTAACAATTCTTGCTTTAATTTTCCAGGTAACCTTTTCCAGAGATTGGACCCCAGGCAAGCGAGCTGGCTACATGGCTGATACTAACGAGTGCTCAATAAAGCCCGTCTCTTCACTGTGTCAAATGCTCTTGGTAACATACAATCAAAATACAGTATAATTATTTATTTATAATGGGCTATAAGCTAGTCAAGCTATATATGAGCTATGGTCAAGCTTTTATTCTTGATTTATTATTGATAGTATCCAGACTTTATTACCGAGTCTTTTTCCTGAGATCAGAAATTAGCTGGAATTTCAAACTTGTGACCCCGCTACTTCACATACCACGATTCTTGGACGTCTGGTTCTTTTTCGTCCGTATAATTTTATTTGGTTGTATGAAACCATAGCTTCCTTTAATAGAAGCTATTAAAGGAAGCTATGATGAAGCTCAACAAACATAATATGTTATGATGTGCGCATCATGTGTTTGCCAAATTCAATTTAATATAACTTACAGTCACTATAATAGTCACTGTAGTTTAATCCACTAAAATTCATAAGGAATCTGGCGTTCAAAAATAGTGGTAAAAGTAACTTACTAACATATAAAAGTACTACCGACTTGTATTGCTGATAAATGAACAAAGTATAGTGTGTAAACTTTGCGTGCTTTCAGTTTCCAGATACGTTATCTGGATTTACAATGGATTGATTCATTACAAATGTCTACTATGATTCAAGTAGCCTATTTAGAGTATAACGACGAAAGTATTATGAAGCTATAAAGTATATTAATATTATAATACAGGGTGTTTCAGGAGGAATGTGCAATACTTCTCAGGCTGATCCTTACACCAAGTAGACAAAACACTTAATATTAGATTTATTAGAAATAATTGAACGAAAATATATCTTAAAAAGCGATTATTGAGAGAAGAGAAGGGTTAAGTACTGTATTCCATTTAGTTGTGAATAGTCTATGTCTTTTTCACTGTTCGATATAAGTTAACAGTAATTTTAAAGCTCCAAAAGTAATTAATTTCGGAATAGTCTGCCTGCAAGATGGGAAAATGACTCCAGCTCGATCAATATTAGTTCAAGAATTACTGATTTTATCTCAATCACAGGAAACTTCTGATCTACAATTTGAGACCAAATCAATATTTTTTGAACCAATATTGACCGAGCTGGAGCCATTTTCTCATCTGGCTTCATAAAATATCATGTTAGTAAAAACATTTTCACATTACTATCACTTTTGCTGCGGAATCTGGACTGCATCTAATATACGGTAAATATAATTAATTGAATTCAAACTCATCACATTCACAGTTTGGTACATATAGTTAAATATTAAATAACGTTGAAATACCGTGACATCCAATGTACAGAGTGTTTCAGGAGGAATGTGCAATACTTCTCAGGCTGATTCCTTACACCAAGTAGACAAAAAAGTTCCATGGGACCAACCCCCAAAAACGCTTTGTTACCGAGATAACAATGGCGGAAAATTGCGATTTTTCAAAAAATATCTATTTTTCTAATTTTTTAGAGGCTTTACTGAGGTTCTAATCAATTCCTATGTAAAATTAGCTGAGGAATTCAATGTAACCAGTCTGAAGTCTGTAACTTCAACGGTTATTGAGATAATTGAAAAAATATGCTTAAAAAACGCAATTTTTCAACAATAACGGTTATAACTAAATAAGGAATCATAAATTTGTATTTTTTATTAATTGTGTAAATCTTCCCCAAATCTCAGAAATAGCGATCAAAAATCGCAAAATCGCTACTAAATACAAATTTATCACTTGTGCTATGTTTTGTTGAATTTTGAAATTTTTGATCGCTATTTAGTCAAGTCATTCTAGCTCAAAACAGGGGTCAACCTGGAACTAATTGCAACAAAGATGTTTTATGGTGGAAATGGTAGCTGACACCCTCCTATTTAACGTGTAAAAAATCCCACTCTCAACTCGTGTCGGAAAGTTGTTTTTTTTTGGTCGTCATATTGGAAAATTTCGCTCATTTTTTGGTTTTCTTGGAATAACGTTAAAACAAAGCGTCGGACGAAAAAACTTTCTCAAACTTTTTTTAGTAAATAAAATTTGCAAGAGAATGTTGGTAGAATCATCTCTTGATCTTCACTAGAAACCAGAAAAAAAAACATATACCAGAAAGATCTCTTTTTTTGCTTACAAATGAGTATATTCTCGAAGTCCTCCGTTAAAAAATAATGAAAATACATTAAAAATGTAGCTAAATTCTTCCTCTTCAATCTCCTATAAATAAGTTTTATGGCATCACGCATTTGAAATAGTTGCATCAACATAATTAAATGGTGAAATTCAAAACACCTATTTTTTAATGAATTGTCAATCAATCAATAGCCTCTAAATCAAGAATGGAGCAAGATTAAGTCACGTATTTGGGCTCAAATTGTAGAGAAAGATTAGTTCTACATGCTAAATTGTCTCATTTACTTTTTGAATCACTTTGTTCAATTACAATATGATTGAAAAGTGAAATGAGTAGAATTATGGACCATTCTTTACCTTATAAGAACTAATATTTTTTCCTCCTATCAAACAGATAATTGTAGTAATATTATATGCAAATGAGAGATAAAATTGTGTTTAAAAATTGAAGACCAATTACAATTCTTTATCATCAAGGACTTTGAAGATATACTCATTTGTAAGCAAAAAAAGACATTTTTTTTGGTATATGATGGAAAAGTCAATATTCTCTCAGGAGTTATGGATGCGCCAGTAGAAGTACATTATTATTTTATATTATCATAGTCAGGATTTATCAAGCACGCGGCAACTAACTATTGATATCCCCACCCCTTTCATAGTTGTTTCAAGCCAGTACGCTATGAACAATAGACAAGTCAACATTGCATTGCATAAATTACAGTCCACAATTATTATTCAATTTAAATTAGTGAGTGTAGTGTTTTTACGTGAAATTAGTAATCAACACGTCAACTACAGGTTTGGGTAACCCATCCTTTATCCTTTTCTTATATTTCTTTCCCCCCAACCTTTCTCATACCAGACCATCCATATTCAGCATAAGGTAGGCGAATTCATATATTTTTACTATTACTTATTTATAAACACTCACTACTCATATAAAAAGCTACCGGCCAGTACATAATGGTCCTCCGGGCCGGATAGTTCAAATTTTAGGCTATTCGATTAAACCAGCATCATAATATTCATTCTTAAATAATTTAATCAATACAATTCTACTGTAACCAATTTTCAAGCAAGCAATGACCAAACAAAGAGATAACGTAGCCTGCCGCTAGTTTCATGTTCAAACAATGAACATCTTTGATATCGGAATAGACTGACGTAGCAATCTATATATACACTATACATAGTTCTCAATTCTCTTTGTATCACTATGCATTTACGCTTTGATTGGCAAACTCAGGCGCATCCATTATATTATCATCTTTCTAATTTTCTCTTTTGTAGGAACATAAACTTGAATTTATCTTTTCATCCAAGTAATAATAAATTTGCAATTATGGCGAGTTTACAAACTCTTGAAGCAAAGAAAAATCATTTATTTTCTAGAATGCAAATTCTTTACGATTTAACTTTAAAAATTTCTGATGCTGAAATTCAAAAACAATTTATTGAAAAAGCAAGATTTTGTAAAGAAATCCATGATGAATTTTCTATTACATTCGATAACTACATTGAAGCAAACCTCAAAGAAGATGATGATTATCTTATTAGCTATGCAAATCTCTCTGCATTTGAAGATATGTATGTTAAAGTAAAATCAATGTTTTTCTATTTAGAAGAAAGACGTATGCAACAACTTCAAAAGAAAACTGAACCTATAACTCCAGTTATTGCTACTGAATCAAGAACTAAGATACCGCCAATATCAATTCCAAATTTCAATGGAAATCAAGCTGATTGGCCAGTATTTTATCAATTGTTTAAATCATTAATACATGAAAACGAAACACTTTCAAAATTAGAGAAAATGCATTATCTTTTTTCCAGTTTACAAGGCTCAGCTAAAACTATTTGTACCGGAGTAACTCCAGTACAAGAAAATTATGATTCATTATTCCAGAAATTAATTGATCGATATGAAGATCAGCGCTCACTAGCTGCTACGTATTTAGATCAAATATTATCAATGAAACCAATCATCCAAGAAACTGCAAAAGATCTGAATACATTTTTAGATAGTTTTGTTGAATCCATAATAGCACTTAAACAGTGCAAACTCCCTAACCTTGTCGATTATATATTTCTACATATTGCAATGAAGAAACTTGATAATAATACAGTAAAACTATTTGAAATGTCTTGCAGATCAAAAGAAATTCCATCTTTTGATGAACTTGTCAAATTTGTCAAGGAGCAAGCTAAAATTCTTGGGCGAACTCAGAGTAATACCGCTCTTATAAGAAAGCAGTCATTTTCAGAAAAATTGAAAAACTCGCATACTTTCATCGTTCAGAATCGAATCAATAATGATTCACGTTTACATTCAAATCAAAATTACCGCCAAATATTTCCTATAAAATTGATGCACTCGTAGTTGAAAACTTGACTGATAAGACCATTGAAAAAATTGATATTAATGAATTGTCACATATCAAGTCGCTATCACTTGCAGATGACGAATTCCATAAGCCTTCAAATATAGACTTACTATTAGGGGCACAACTATGGCCTTTAATTATAGGAAGAAGAAAGGTGTTTGGGCCTCAATCGACACCAGTGGCTATGGAATCATCCC
Source organism: Sogatella furcifera (assembly GCA_017141385.1). Taxonomy (NCBI): domain Eukaryota; kingdom Metazoa; phylum Arthropoda; class Insecta; order Hemiptera; family Delphacidae; genus Sogatella; species Sogatella furcifera. Next base: position 34,761,852 of record CM029550.1, read on the forward strand.
TTGGTTACTTACTTATGGGAAACGCACCTGTTGAATCGATCCCTATACAATACTCCAATTGTTCTTCGTATGTGCACAAACGTTTAGAGGAAACAAATAAAAAACTCTGGAAATTGGAGGAAGTCACGTCAAAGTCACATACGACTCAAGAAGAACAAGGAGTGAAATTTTTCTCACTACCTACGCAATAGAAGAACCACAAAAAATGTACATATATTTTTCGTTCAAAGAAGTTTATTTTGCAATATTAGAAAAGTAAAGAATTCAAGTTTTGTATATTACATGATGCAATACCTATTCCTAGTTCATTTCCAATTATTTCCATCCATGGGCCTCCAAGTAGGACCTTTTCAATTAAGTCTCTGGTGGCAGCCCTCTCCAGAGTGAAGAATTCCTGTCATGAACCCATATTCCTTATGTTTTTATTTTGTTCCGAAACCATGTTTCAGGGCGGGGGGTATGGATGCGCCAGTAGAAGTACATTATTATTTTATATTATCATAGTCAGGATTTATCAAGCGCGCGGCAACTAACTATTGATATCTTCACCCCTTTCATAGTTGTTTCGAGCCAGTACGCTATGAACAAAAGACAAGTCAATATATTCATATATATAGAATTCATATATTTTTACTATTACTTATTTATAAACACTCACTACTCATATAAAAAGCTACCGGCCAGTACAAGTTATTTTCCACAATTTTGACCAAATTTGACATATGATATATGAATTTAGACCGCCTTGATGAGCTGAAAAGAATGAAATATGATTTGTTGAGATCCGATGACTTTTACAATAGTTAGAGGTATCCTTGGATTATGATCCTTGAAGGGCCCTTAATATTGAACATAACCTAAATTCAGGTCGGTGAGTAGCTTATCTGCTAGAAGTTGATCTGAAAGACATTATTACCAGAAAAAATATCAATACAAGCACGTTATAAATTTTTTTGGACACCATTTCCCCCCAAAATAGGTTTTTTTTCAAATACAAGGATATCTTTTAATTGCTCTAATTCAAAAACTATACAAGGGAGAAAGGTCTACTTGGTCTCAAATTGTAGAGGAAAAAATTATCCCCAGAGGGATTTTGAATTGAACAACTCAAAGGAATTTGTCAAAAGATTTGAGCAAGCAAAAACTGAAAATACTTGATTATAGTTTTTCTTGAAAATTAACCTATTTTTTGAAAAATCGTAACTCGGTTTCTAGTGAAGATCAAGAGATGATTCTACCACCATTCTCTTGCAAATTTTATTTACTAATATAAAGGTTAAAAAGTTTTTTCGTCCGACGCTTCGTTTTAACGTTATTCCAAGAAAACCAAAAAATGAGCAAAATGTTTCAATATGGCGGCCAAAAAAACAACTTTCCGACACGAGTTGAGAGTGGGATTTTTTACACGTTAAAAAGGAGGGTGTCAGCTACCATTTCCACCATAAAACATATTTGTTGCAATTAGTTCCACCTCCAACCCTAGAATGACTCGACTAATCTCTGAGATTTGGATAAGATTCACACAATCGCTGGCATTTAACTTTTTCTTTAGAATCCGACTCTCTTCAACTTCCATTAATGGAATCGATTAATAACTTGATCGTTTTGAAAATTGGTGTGTATAATACCCTTATCATGCCCTACAATTTGAGCCATCAACGAAAACAATCCAATCAAAAGTGGCGGAGAAAATGATGAATAATATGCCAAAAATTGTGTTTTCCATGGGTTTCTCGACAACGGCACCTTTGAATATTCATACCCTGAATAGGTTATTATAAGTCATATGATTCGAGCCATCATTTGAAATGCACTCTTTCCGACCGCCAGCTGGCGGAGCGAACTTTTTAAGATATATTTTCGTTCAATTATTTCTAATAAATGTAATATTATTAATGATGTCATCAGAAAATAGTAATAATGAAAGTATAATCAAACACTATATATAACATGGCTATAATATTACAATGTATGGTACATATAGATTAAAAGTTATCTATTAACCTTGATTTATAATATTATTAATTATTAAACCAAAATGAAATGTCTGCACTATTTTGAGTTGAAATGGTGAGTGGTGACATTCGTCACTGTATTATAGCCTATCGTATGAATAGAGAATAATAAATGAATGATTCATGACTTGAAAAACTGATAACGATTCAATTACGAAAATATAGAATAATTCACAGCTATTATTAATGCAATAATCATTAGTGACAGTAAAAATCTTGGGAAAATATATGTTTACACTTATAAAAATGTATACTACAGGGTTAGCCAATAAATGATGTAATATTTCAAATAAATAAATAAAACGGAAAGATTTGATTCAGTCATCAATTCTTCAAAAAAATTATTAAATCTATTGTAGAGAACAAATTCATCTATTTATTGTACAATGAGTGGAATATATAGAAAGAAAAAATATTATTTTTTGAATATAACATTCGCGAAATGTCATCCATTCCATGGCACACGTCTAGAGTAATTATTGGGCAGATTGGCGAGAACTTTTGACCATTATCTGTTGAACAAACGAAATGTCTTAAGAGGTTCAAACGGTTTTTTCACACATAGAGGTTTTTCACTCATTTCGTAGAGGTTTCTCCAGATTGTTCAAGTACTATACCTACAGTACTATACACGTCTAAAAATGAGTTGATGGTGAAAAATCTATTCAAATCTTTAAAAACGTAACAAATTGAAATAATCAGAAAATTAAAAATGTCTTATTGTAGCCTACATTCCACAATGTCTTATTGTAAATGGCTACATTTTTGTCTTCATATCCATAACCAATAAATAATGATGAAATTGATTTTATCAAATTTTCTCAATTTATTGGTGAGTTATTAAAATCTTTCCTTCACTGGCTAACCCTGTAGGCCTACATGGTTTTTGATTTACTCCACTCTACCATTCAGTTCCCATTGTAAATTTTCGTAATTATTCAGAAACAAAGTGATGAAAATCAATATCAATTAATTTTTCGTATTTCAATAGGTAGATAGTAGAAATAATCGATTTTTCCGACTTCTACCTACATAACTTACATTACTGTATGATATACATATACAGCAGTAGATTCAATCCATTTCTTCACCTCTCAACGATCCTACACACTTGTGAATTTATAAAAAAACTTTTTGTATTTTCAGAACGAGATACGGGTGTTTGCATCCTGTGAAGCCCGATCTATATCCAACTACATTCAGGAAAAAACATCAGAACAAAACCGGAGATAGGATTCATCCAAGGATTGGAACAGACTCACTGCAATTGAAATTCTGGAATTCCATCAATGAATATTTTTATAGATTAATTATTGGTTCACAAGCCCCATATCACGTGACATAGGACTTGATCTGTATTTTTATTTGGACTGTGTTATTCTTCAATAAATTAAGTTGACTAATATTAAGATCATTCAATTATTAAGCTCCTATATAATTACTAAAACGATTCTATCAAATTTTTATAAAAAAAAATCAAGAAAGAGTGCATTTCAAATGCAATTCTATGATGGCTCAAATCATATGACTCATAATGAGCTATTCAGGGTATGAATTCAAAGGTGCCGTTATTGAAAATCACAATTTTCGGCATATTATTCGCAATTTTCTTCGCCATTTTTGATTGGATTTTTCCGTTGATGGCTCAAATGCCCTACAGCATAATAATGGTATTATACAGACCAATTTTCAAAACGATCAAGTTATTGGTCGATTTTTAGTGATTTTTTAAATTTTAATCCCCAAATTTCACCCCCTTCCCTTGGACCAATTTGGCTGGTTAACGAACTTGACCGAGATATTAACACTAATGATTTTTGTGCAAAATTTGGTCGCTCTCCGACAAGCCCTTCGGGAGTTATCGTGTTAACAAGAATCTGTACATATATAAATATATACAGAGTGTTTCAGGAGGAATGTGCAATACTTCTCAGGCTGAACTGTACATATATAACTCAGCATAAACCTATATATGTATACATAGCACATCATTGAAAGTCACTTTTAGATAATTATTTCACAAATAGACAGATTATGTGATGGATAGGAAGAAAAACACAAAGAAACTTACATTTTAAGGTGAAAATATTTTGGTGGCTGTGCCACCTTCTTCAGTTCACAGCAGTCCAGTTCAGTTCTTCAGTTCAGTTCATATATGTATATATAAATAAATATATATATATATATATATATATATATATATATATATATATATATATATACATATATATTTCACAAATAGACAGATTTAAGTGATGAATAGGAAGAAAAACACAAAGAAACTTACATTTTAAGGTGAAAATATTTTGGTGGCTGTGCCACCTTCTTCAGTTCACAGCAGATTCTGTGATCACAGCAGATCACTTAAATCTGTCTATTTGTGAAATATATATATATTTATATATTTATATATTTATATATTTATATATTTATATATTTATATATTTATATATTTATATATTTATATATACATATATACATATATACATATATGAATTTGGACGGACATCAGATTCGTGTTCTAGGGGCTCTGAAACGTGTGAAAAATATATCACATCATAAATTTTCGATTGTCAGGGCAAGACCAAGCATTTTTCGAATGAAATGTACTAAAACCTGGTGGATGAATCAGCTGATCAGACGAACACTTTCTCGTTCTCTATCCTTCATTTTCTCAACACTTCAACCACAGCCCCCATAGCCATAGGGAAAGTGTGTCTTGCCTATGCTCATCAACTGTTTATTGGAAAAAATTAATTTACAAAATTCCAATCTGACAGATAACACCCAAAGAAGGTGCAATAGAACGGTGTAAAATAACGCCGGATACGTTATCAACAACTATATGAACAATGAACTATTAACTATATGTGTTACACTAACATTAAAAAGTGCTTTCAGATGTCTCTGATTTTCCACTGTCAATTTATAAATAGTATAATAAGTATAATCTACAATATAATATTAATAATTCCCACTATATAATAATTTATCAGGCTCCAGAATGCACAATATACATTATGTTCAACATTCAACACTATATACAAAATTTGATGTCTCATCGATTTTTTACACCTGTTCGTTACAATTGCTTGTGGAGCGGGATTCTTAATAGACCTAATAACGAAAATTGTACCTAATCTTCGGAAATTTGAAATAGTATTAGTTGTTCACACTCTTGATTGTGAAGGTTATCCCTAACTAATCAATAATTTTCTACTATCTTAGTCTTTTATGCAGCCACAATCTAAAAACGAACAAAAGGAGATTCCTATTCATTGGAACAGTTTATTGTTATCGTAATTATTGTAACTCACAGAGAGTACATGCTACAAAGTCCAGCTGGTCTGAAAACTCAATGGGGCATTTTATTGTCCTTTTCTGGTTGGGGGGGTGTGTTAAGGGCAGATATTAATGCCCATCAATCTCAATCCGTCACCAGCTTACAATGCCGCCGCCCTGCGCCCTTTAAAAAATAATGCTTGCTGAATCTCTGTCTTTTTCCAAAGTTCTCGAGGTTAGACTGCGGCAGATTGATCCATCATAATGGACCTGAGGTTCGGTTTGTTGATGAATAATAGGTAGCGCTCACCAATCAATCATAGTTCGTGATTGGTTGGTACATCAGCTCTTGGTTATATTGTGAAGTCACGAATTTTTACAAAATAATCAATATTCTTTTGCCAATTTGTAATCTTTACGGTACGTTGAATGTTGATCCTTCCTACATTAGGCCTATACTTCATACCACATTGTAATGTTAAGAATCAAGAATTAAACATTTTTCACGATTTTGATATAATCACACCTTTATCTTACTTTGGCTCACCACCAATTTATCCATTTACCTTCACTCATTTACTCAATAATTAAAATTTTTCGTGCTCTAAATTTTTCGATAGTGAATGGTGATTTTGGTGATCTTCCTCGTGTTTTAGACTGTTACAACACAACTACTTTCGATCCATTAAAAGAATAATTTTAAGTGAAACTGAACAAAATAAACATCATTAATGTTATGTTACATTCTATTAGTTTTACTTATGATAGATCATTAAATAAATAAACACCTCAATTAATTCATAATTTATTGGTTACACAAACCCCGCAGGATGACCTGGACCTGCTTGCGTACTCCCTGCATTATAATCAATGACTCCGTACAATAGTGAATCCTTACAATAGCATGGATATGAAGTCACACGATCAATCTGATTTCCTTCCATTACAGCTTTCTGTGCTGCAATAGCAGTTTACTTTAATCTATGATGTAACTTCCAACTTGTTGTTACAAATATAATATAGGGAACACTATGTAATCCAATCAGAAGGTTACATCAAATAGAGTATACTAATGTTATGCGGTCTTCATGTGTCATAGCCCCGCGTGAGTTATTGATAGTCTCTGGTGTGATGATGAGAATAACTCCTCTCTGCTCTTTCCCCTCCCCCTTCAACCTTTTACTCTGATAATACATCACTGTCGACGGACCCCCCCCCCCCACAGGCCGAGGAACAACAGCAAATAGAGACATAAACATGGCTTTTGTGGCCTGTGAGACTGCCATTTTGCTACAGTTATGATGAGATATTAATCGGAGAGAAGAAGTGAGGGTATGGAAATAATAGAAGATGAAGAAAATGCAGGATGAGGAGAAGAAGAACTAAGAAGAGGAGAAGAAAGAGGTAGATTGGGGAAGGAAGGAAGGAAAAGAGGAAGGTGCAATAAGAGTTGTAATAGGTGAGGAGGTTGTGGAGGAGGAAAATGAAGAGGAAAGAGATGAAATTAAAAGTGGAAAGAGAAGAAGGAAAAAAGTTGAAAAGGAAAATGAAATAAGAAGAATTGTTGAGAAGAAAAAAAAGGAGTGGGAGGTGATGGCGAAGAATGTGTTGTGGAAAGAGGGGGAGTGTTAAGGTTTATATAGTCTGTCCAAGCAAAGAAGACCCTCTGGTAAGATGGGAAAATGACTCCAGCTCGGTCAATATTGGTTAAAAATTGTCAATTTGATCTCAAATTGTAGGAAACAATATGATCTACAATTAAGACCACCACATTCATAATTCTTGAACAAATATTGACTAAGCTGGAGTCATTTTACCATCTTGCTAGAGGGTTTTCTTTGCTTGGACAGACTATACTTCCTACTGTACTCTTGTAGTTTGGCATTATTGAGATAGGTGTTGTAATAGACAAAATAGTCCAAATTTGATTTTCAATTGTTGGAGGGAATAAACGGAATATGGAAATATGAACTAGTATTTCCAATTGATAGACGTTGTAGAGAATATTCAGTACTGAAAAAGTTAAGGTCCGGGATTGTAAAAAATTTCTTAAATCTCAGAAATCGCGATCAAAAAGAGACAAAACACTGATTTTTTACAAGTATTCTTACTAGGTTTTGTCTATCTGAATTTGAGTTGAAAATTTTGGTATTTCTATTGCTGAATGCGGAAGAGAAGTTTGTTAAATGGCATAGGACTTGATTATCAAGTGAAGGGGGCTTTAGCAATGGTGGAGTGAGGAGAGAGGGAGGAATATTGGTAGAGCTCCGGCTGCAAGTGAAGCTAATGCACAAGTGAATTAGTACATATTTATAGCGTGCTGACAACACCTAGTAGTTAGCCGGGTTTGCTAGACCCGAGTTAGCTGGGTCTCCTAGACCCGAGCGGTAAGGTCTCATTAAAATGTTAACTAGATTGTGCATGAAGTAGTGAAGATTACAAGTGTGGAGCCATCATTACACAGTTAGTTCGTTTGCTAACGAGAATCTTATCGGGGGCGACCCTATCCCTAGTAACCGAAATCCTTGCCAGAGGCCGCTATAGTGACGCTAATACTACAATAATTATTGCAATTAGAAGCCTGTGTCCTGTCGCTTGCTTTTCTGTTACGACTTTGCTCTGCCAACGCGATTAGGATGTCACTGTTAGTGAGAATTGGGCCTGTTTCGTGAAATTTTAGAGGTGATGTAAAACAGGGTAAAAGGTACTGAACCCTCAATTTTATTCCATAAGAGCCTGTGCTATCATAATCTAGTGTACGTCTGGCTTTTTTCTGTTTAAACGTAATTCATGAACATGTTGACCACGATAAAACAAACTTATGTTCTGGTATCGTGTTGACTTGTATCAGTGAATATAAAGAATATCTCTTCATATTCTTTGCTTATATTGAGAAGTGATATTGGAATTACCTTGAGTTTTTTAAATTAAAGACTTAATTATTGTAAATAACAATATGTTTCAGGCTCATAGTTAATTGATTTTTAATTTATTAAAAAATTCAAAGCCTATACTCTGATTTGGATAGCTGCTTCAGTACCGGTACACAGCGGGCTACACCATTGCCCATTGAGGCAGAGCGAATCTCACCTCCTCAATCCTATAACAGTTTAAATCAGGTTAGGCCCAAAAGTAGCCCAATTTTCCATTCTGATTATTCGCTATGATTTCCGTTCCATCTATTAGGCCTATCGGCTTTTCTCCATCTTTGCTAAAGCCCAAGCAATATACCCACTAAATAAATGAGTATCGCCATTAGCAGCAAAATCAACATTAACAAAAACGACTCAAGAAACGCACACGCCATGTTTCCGAAATCACAAGCATGGAATCGAAATGGAGAGAATAATTATTATTTGGAAGATGAAAGGGATGTCACTGTCACGGCTTTCTTCCAAATCTAGTTTCACACATTCGAGCTCTAGCAAAAAATGATAATTGTATAGAGATAAAAACACACCCCAAGTGTAAAATTCACACTTTCGTAACGCCAAACTGTCACTAGCAGCCATGTACTCTGTGCCTGTATAGTGTGCGAACGGTATGAAACTACAATAAAAATATTGTCGGGAATAATCTATTTGTTCATAACTCGATTTTACGCACCAATGATCGCATTGATATGAAATGACATCCGAGTGATAAAGACGTTAATGAACGCTTTGATAGTGCCAAATGAAGTATGCAGAGTACGGTAGGGGTAGACCCACCCTAAACGCTAAACCTGAATCCTTATGTTATTCTAAAGCTCTATAAGTTATCCATGAGTGAACATGTATGAAATCATGGAACGCTGACTTATAAATAGGTCGCATATTACATTACACGATCGTGACACTTGGGGCTTCCAACAAAAATTGGACGACCCACAATGGCGCGATCAAACTCCGCCCCTTTTTGGGGAAACTTTGTTGCTTGAATTAAGTGGTAGGGTGGGGAAGTTGAACTATTGATATGCATATTGCCTGACGTGATTGGTTATATCTTCCAATAGAAGTTCCCGCGATAGTAAACGTCGTTAAATATAACATTTTATCCTTGATTAGATAAAATTTTGTCAATTCTTTATCATTTAAAGAATTTCAAATTATTTCAAAATCAATAATTCGTGTCTTGCTCTGTTTAGTTTTTCATAAGAATTAGAACTTCGCATATAAGGGCGTTTCAAACCTAATATTAACATCATCTTGATTTGAGAAGGAAAAACTAATTCATTTACCGAGTGTATTCAGCGATATCGATGTACTATAGTCCATTCACGATGGCTTGAGACGAGATAAACAAAAGCTCTGCATATGTGTGTATGTGCGACTGGAGTGGCTTCGTTTTAGCCACGACATAAACAGGCACAGCAATGCCGAAATCCCGAATTTCGTTGTAGGCAATTCAGATTAAGTTATTCAGACTTCAATTCATAATCTTTTTTATAGATACACATTGGGGAATCGCTTGTTTCGGTTGTCCTTCGATTGCATGAACCTAAAATGAACAAACAATATTATAGTCAAGGTGACCAGATTTCGAGGTACTGGAAACGGGGCGGCCACAAAACCGGCTGGGGGTTAGGGGTGTTGTTTTGCTCATTTATACAGAATTTTTCAAAAACAGACCAACAAACTTCATGATGTGATAACTTGCCACAAAATTATAATAATGAAAATTTGAAGAATAGGCCTGATTTAAAATCCTCTACCATTATTATCTCAGTAATAAAGCATTTTGTTAACTACTACTCCATTCACCCATTCCACTCTTTGTTCCATCTTGTTTCAATACAATTAACTGTTGCAGTGGCGTAACAGTTTTTTTCGGGGCCCCCTGTAAACATATTTTCGGGCCCCCCAAAGTGACTTTGCTTTTAAGGTTTTTTACTACTTTGACCAATTACCTGTGTATTAGATCGTTTTAAGTCATGAGAGTCTTCATATTTTAATCATTAAGTATTTAAGCTCATGTCACCCAACGATCAATAAATTATAGTTTGCTAGTTTGAAATCCCTTCATAGAGCAAGCTTTTCAATCATGAGATGTTACATGAGCTTACATTTATAATTTGAATCATATAATTGATCACCGGATTGGTTGGTTCTTTGAGAAATATTGTTATCTATACATTAGTAAATTTCAAAATTTGCACACCAAAAGTAGCCTAGATTTGATTTGAAGGTTTTTGTACAGTTGCCATACACTGAAATATTTAATTTTTGTAAGTTTCATATTTGTATAAGTTAAATTTCAATTGCTGAGCTACATTACAAATAAAGACATTAATTTACTACGAATCCTCAGGTAGGAATCTTTTAGGTTTATAAACATGTAGTAAAGCATAAAAATATTTTGTTTAAAAAAATTAATAACATGATAAAACTGGAGAAATGGTAGAACTGGAAAAATGTATAAAAAATGACACGAATGTCTTTACTTGAATTCGCTGATCTTACTAAGTTGTAAGAAGCTAATACTTGGTAAGCTAAAACTCTTTTGAATCAATTTCTCTAGCCACTTTACTTCCAATACTGAGCTGAGCCCACTAAGTCTTTCTTGTGGCATGATACTCCGAAGATAATATTCATGTCATTCTAATTTAATTGATCCATTTAAATTTTAAAAATGACCTTTCAGCAGAATCTACCGTTTCTGGTATAGCTAAAAACAAAATGTATGCCGTGCATACTGGGACATTGCAAGCAATAGAGTAATGTTTTTTCTCCTTACTGATATTCTTATTCTTCCTTATTCACTGATAATACTCAAGAAGTTCACAAATTTCTTCCACTGTTTCCTTTTTTGAAATTTCTGATTGTTGAGTCCTAAAACTTAGGGGGAAATCTATGGTAAAGTCTTCATACAGTGTCATTTCCAGCTCATTGGTTCGCGGGCCCCCCTGGCTCTCGGCCTCCCCCCCGAATTGCGGGCCCCGCGGGCCCGGCTGTTACGCCACTGATTTGTTGTCATTTATAGTTCAAAAATACGAAAACTTCGGAGTTAAAGGTAGAAATCATAACTGAGTCTTCAGAATATAAAACTTAAAAGAGCGAAAAAACTCTAAAATGCTAAAACGGGACAAATGAGCATCCCGAGAGTTTCGGTGGGGACAATGGGACAAGTCTCCAGAAAACGGACCGTCAAGGCGAAAACGGGACACCTTAATTATAGTGAAAGTTTTTTTTGTCAATGCTATGGTTACAGTCCCGACAAAAAATTTCGGGATTTCGGCATTGCTGTGACTTGTTTATGTCGTGGCTAAAACAAAGCCACTCCAGACGCACACAGACACATGCAGAGTTTTTGTTTATCACGTCTCAAGCCATCGTGAATGGACTATAGGTGTAACAATATTGGAATGTCCTATATAGCTTCATGATATGATTGCGTTTTAAACATTTCTTACATGGAACTGTGTCCCAGTCTCTTTAAAAAATAGCGGAAAACGCAATCAAAAAGCAAGAGGTGAACACTACTACGCCTTGAAGATTGGATTTGCTTCAAACACTCAGTGAACAGAGTACTGTATAAGATTAGGAAGAAAAGAAGAAAAGATGCAACAATGGAGGGAAGAAATAGAAAAAGAGAAGTGAAAAAATCCCTTCCCTTATTCCGGCAGAAAGTGAGTAGCACTGTTTAGCAGAGTCGATCTGTCAAAAATATAATATCATTAGCTGGAAAAATCACAATAGATGAAAGACTAACTATATAATAGGCAGGTGAACTCAGCTCACCTATTCTGGACTAAAACCGATTCAAGACTATTTCTATATATGTATAAACTATAAGTATATTACAATGGTTCTAGGATACGGTTTAGCCTGAAAGAGGATCAGTTACTGTAATAATGTTAGTGCTGCCTGATGACCAAAATCTGCTTTTGTTGGAGTGACAGGCTCATTTTCACAAACATGGATCGGTCTGACCTTTCGAAAATTGCTATAAAAGAAACGCGAATATTCCTCTACAAGGAATGAGATTACTGAAATACTATGGCATTTCCCAATCAAATGTACAGAATGTTAATATTTTTCTATTCAAATATAATTGCGAATCGTTCATGTTGAATCACAAAATCGATTTGATAAAAAATTAATAACGTTGAACAGTGCTGCACAAATAGTTCCTCACTTACTGCCACCTTTATTCAATTGAAGGGGTTGATTGTATGAATGAGAACATTACTATTATTTATGCTCTATTCATGGAAATAATTTGTATTGGTGAAAAAGAATAGCTTTTTTGTCTACGTTATTATTAAAATATTCACTGATAAAAAACATACCGATTGAGAATATTGTCAGAATCTGATTTACTATCTGGTTTACCAAATTGTTGTAAAAATCAAGGCGAAGAGTAGCTACTATTAATAGTACTAGTATTAATTATGGTACTGTATGTGGTTAATTTAAGTATATTGCTAACTCCGTATTGAGTACGAAGCAATAACATTGATTGGAGCAAATATGACGTGCTTAAATGGAAGCCATTTTGTTGGATGAAAAAAATTCTAACAAATGATTTAACATTTTCATAATTGAATTGAATCAGTACTTCAGTAGGGCGGAGTTAGGACTCTATGTTCTCTCTACCATAATCGTTGAGGAATAAAATTGTCTCTCATTTTACGGGTTTCCAGTGAATTATTGAAGTTGAAATGAGATAGTTTCGACTGGTATTTTGATGTATAGAGTTTTTAATTATCCGTTTGCGTTTAATGTGTAGCAAATTGATCATTTTTTAGTTCCGATCCCATTGTAGCCTTATATTTTCAAGCAAAGATATTCTTAAATGCTTCTATCAACAACCTATATAGTTACTCAAAATTTAAATTCGCTAGTCAAGTCTTCAACCTAGTTGAGGACTATCGAAACATTTTGTCGAAACAACTCCTTGTTTATATTCCACCCTTTCCCTGATGGAGAAAACTTGTTTAGGGCTTATGATTTGAAGTGTAGGCCTAGTACCTACCTCCAGTGCTATTCAAATGAAGCAACTTTATTCACTATTATTATATTCTCCATTACTCTAGCATAATAATGACCCTTCGCCCTTAGAAGTAAGAAGGGTACAATATCATACAAATAAAAACATGCCGTAAATCAAAATGTAAAAAAAACTATGCAGGTTGACTGAATTCAAAATATGGTTTCAAAACTGGTTCCTATACCACTAGGACTTTTATAATAAACCTTGAAACCATGATACAATAAGACATCCAGTCTCTTTAGAATAATAATAATTATGCTAGGGACAACTCGTAAAAGTGTATCAAAGTGTTCTCCACCTTTTTATGTGTTCGTATTAAGGTTGATAGGAAGTCATTTATTGATGTCATGAGCATGTGATATAAAATAGAATAAAGGGTGCTAGGATGGAGCATGGAGGGATGGAAATATCATGCAAAAAAACTTTACAATGCTATTGTGAATGAGATACTTTTATTTTTACTGACTGAATTGATTCGGTGGTTGCCAGGAATTGAAGGTCTCATACTGCTACACACAATCCTCATAATATGTATACTATCAGTAAACTTAGTGAAATCTAGAACAAGGACGTGCTAACAAGTTCAAAACCTACCAATAACAAGGCTTTTAACCAGCATAGATCAAACTTCATTTTTACTCTTATTTAGTAGGTTTAGGATAACTAGGTTCGAAACCTACCACTGCATAACTTGTTCATAAAACTATTGCTACTACAACTAGTCAAGAAGAATAATGAGGCAAAGGTGAGCTTAGAAGTGAGACTAATTCAGCAATAACGTGCAAGAGAGTGAGTGAGAGGCCAGAGGGGTTCATTTGGGGAGGGTTATTTGTCACCTAGATAAATTGCATCCAGTTCATACTTCCATAGCGAATTAGATAGACCCGACCCGATACTATCATGGCCTTTTAGTGTACTGCAAACTATTTTCTTGAATAGAATAGAGATGGGGGCAAGCTACCCTCTCTAAACATTTTCTTTCCTTCTCTTTCAATTTCTGATTCCAGGTGCTTCTTTGACTGAGTCATCCGTGCGTATAATTTGTACGCCATCTTTTTGTGTTTCGTTATTCTTTCTCCTCCTCTCTATCTCTTTCTTCTTCTCCTTTTCCTTCTTCTTCTCTTCCTCCTCCTTCTCAAGAATCATCAAAAGTCTTCTGCCGAATGTCACCTAGAAGAGCAGCTGATGCTGCAATGTTGCCGTCTTTTATATTCGGCTCCTTTTCAGGTTTTTCGGATTTCCGCCCTAATTTGTAAGAATTGACTGTATATTGGACTCAGCCCCAACCATTATCCGACTTCAACAAAAGTCATTCAAGCACAGTAAATTTTCTGGAGAGCTTCCAGCCTGATTTGTGCAGCTCATAAAATAAACAGTGATAGTGCAGAAATGGTAGGCTAAATCTGCTAAGGAAGTAAATTATGGAACTAATCACTAAAGGTTTGACTTATATGAGGGTGACTCAAGGGACAACATAACGGGGTGATTAATTTTGGATAGTTCATCATTGATGATTACACTGAAAATCAAACCAAAGAGCTTTCAAATATAACTTGACAGGGATAATTCCTGGATGGTAATTATTTTATTGATAATAGACTAGAAATCAAACCTGAGGGCTACCGGATTTAATAATAATAGTAAAATAATCAACAATTATTTGTTGCCATAAACAGAATATGTTTCTAAGCCCACACTACATACAAGTCAAATCTTAAAAAATACAGTTCTCTCATATTATAGATTTTATGTAAAATTATTTCAATGTTAACAGTAGCCTATTCCTTTGTGTGAAGAATTTTCGATGCTCAGATAACAGCTTTGATCACACATTAATTATATTTATTAATGCCTTTCATAGTGATCTGTGTGTTTTACCAAAACTTGTAATTTCTGCTGCAATAGACTCTGCTGATCTCAGTTAAGAGTCTCAGTAAAGTTACAATACGATTAATTTCAGATGTGTACGGAAAATTTGTTCGAGGGAAACATCTACACTTATTATGATACCTCTGGGACTGAATTCAACCAATACAGGGCCGGATTTAAGAGTATGCCGCCTATAGGCTAAATGTAAATCTGCCGCCTCCTTGAGGCTTATACTTTGCTTATTCCGAGTCGTTATGGGTTAAGGGGATACGTGGGTAAGCGGCAGTCAGAGCCAAATCAGTAGTAAGTTAGTAAAATATATCTATATAGATGGGCATGTAGCAAGAAATATCTCGTGGACTTTAATGCAGTGGCGGATCCAGTACATGATTTGGGGGGGGGGGTTAAGGAGGATTATGTGGGGAACCTTCCAGGGGGTCTGGGGGGTATTGAATATCCCCACGCGGAGGGTGGTCCAGGGGTATACATTTTGGCAAAATTTTGGAAAAATGTAACTGGAAAATCGTGTTTTTATACAATCAAGTGTTTAAAACCTGATCATTTTTTGTAATTCAAATCTACAGTTTTTAATTGGATTTATTCATTAAATATACAGTGTTCCAGGAGAAATGAGCAATACTTCTCTGGAAGATTCCTTACACCAAGTAGAGAAAAAAGTTCCATGAGACTCACCCCCAAAAACGCTTTGTTATTGAGATAACAATGGCGGAAAATTGATAATTTTCAAAAAATGTAGATTTTTCTAATTTTTAGAGGCTTTTTTGGGTTTTACAATTATTAAATCCTATATTTATAATGTAGGATTAGCTGTGGAATTCAATGGAACCTGTTAGAAGTTTATAACTCCAATGGTTATTGAAATAGTTGAAAAAAATGCTGAAAAACACAATTTTTCAACAATTAAGGGTATAACTGGATATGAAATCATGAATTTGTATTTTTAATAGATGGAAGTTGGAGAGAACCCAATTCTAAGCAAAAGTTGAAAGGTGGTGATTGTGTAGATCCCAAATCTCAGAAATCGGTATAAAAAATATTGGACAAAACAGCACAAGTGGAAAATCAGTGTTTAGTGACGATTTTTTATCTAAAATAAGCCTTAATAGAACCTCGAAAAATTAATATTTTTTGAAAAATGACGATTTTTGCCACTGACATCTTGGTAACGAAGTGTTTTTAGGGGTGAGTCTCGATCATGGAACGTTTTTCTCTACTTGGTGTAGGGAATCAGCCTAAGGAGTATATTGCACATTCCTCCTTAAACATTCTGTATAAACTTCTCTTCTATGTGGCCAGTGGCACTTGTTATCCTCAATTTAGAAATAAATACGCAATTTTTTTTGTCCTTGGATTCTTGGGGGGAGGGGGGGGGGTAATTGCCCCCTGTTGCCCCCCTTGGATCCGCGACTGCTTTGTAGTAGCAATTAATTGAAAAAAGATTGAACCTCAACATCCAGAGAGGAAGGACGATTCCTATGCCAACTTGTTCTATACAATCCCTTTATTCTTTGGTAGAAAGTTACACCCTTTTGAGTGTCGGGTTTCTGGGGAAGGGGGGTGAAAGGTGCAAAATTTCAGTTTTTCGAGAATTGTAGCCGAATCAAGAGTCGGACGAAAAAATTCCATGCATGTTTTTTCTAGAGAACAAAATTTGGAAGATATTGAGACCAATTACATCTCTGTATCATTAACTGTTTTCAAGTTACAATCTTTTGAAAACTCCATACTTTTTCACAGGAATTATTTCGTTACTTTGAAAGTTAGTAACTTGAATTGTAAACACTTGCATCCATATTTCAAAATCCCTCTCGGCAAAATTCATTCCTTTTTAATTTGAGACCAAATTCATACTTCTATGTTCATGCGCTACAGAGATTTAAAAAAACCTTACACCCCCAAAAAACCTAAAATTACATTTTATCATACAAAGGGGCTGTATAAAACAAGTTGGCATAGGAATCGTCCTTTCTCTTTGGATGTTGAGGTTCGAGTCCAATTGCACCGTACCGTACTATTAGTGTATTCAGAGGTCAAACGATTTTGTAATGCACTAAAATAATAGGCAACTACGTTCTAAGAATTACTAGTAGGCCATGTTTTTCAAAGTAAATTCAGAAATTCGTAGAGAAAATGTAATTTATTTTTTGAAATTATTTTATAAATTTTGATTTTTTTAAATTTGCCGCTCTAGCCTGCAGCCTACTCAGCCTATTTAGAAATACGGCCCTGAACCAATATGTTACTGTAGATAAAACAGTGGGTACTGAATAATTCTAAGTGAATTAGATCCCATAAAACTAGAAAGTGTAACTGCTATTGATAATCATCGTGCTGTACTTTTGATTTTACAGTACATTTAATTTCAATCCAACTCAAACAATATTCAATGACGCCAGTAATAAGCACAATGCTCATACACTCCATTTAATTTCAAACTGTTTCGACAATGAAGTCTCTCCCCCCTTCTCTCTCTTCCTAGACTTTATTAAGAAGGGGTGGGGATGCGGCTAGTTGATCAATCCTTTGTACTACTTCTTGGTCATTAGAGATATAAGGGTAGATCTGTGTAGAATGTGAGTGGGTGGAGGAGGAGGTGTTAGAACATACTAAGACACAGATAATGATTGAGCTGACAAGGTCCTCACCCCTAGATTTATCACCTTATTGGTTACTTCCACCCCTCAACCCTCAAAAAGGACCTCTACGCCCCCAACTTCTAATTGTGCTAACTGTCGCAGCGTGTGAAAAATGACCCAGCCAATTAACTCGGTTTTGGTTTTTATCGACAACGCGTTTACTGGACTTGATAATAACTTCCACCACCCACTCCACATATATCCATACCTTCTCATCTTCTTCTTCTTCTTTCTCTTATCTTATTCTCTATCTTCTTCATTGGTTATTTTTTCTCTCGGCCACTGAATTTCATCATCATTGCTGCTTCATCCATCTCTTGTCACCAAATACAGGTAACGTACTTGAAGAAGATTGATGTTCATAGAACTGATTTATCAATGATGGAATTGTAAATCAAAACTCTTGTCTCATAGACGGTTTATGATGATAATAATTTTTCTATCATGATATAAGAATGGGTTGGGATTTTTATGAATGCGTTATATTGCACCCAATATGTAAAATTCATTTTTGTTACATTCAGTTAATGTAAGCTATGAATGATTGTTGGGTCATTTTGGATGAAAAATAAAAATTGAATGGAAGTGAAATGGTGTAATCAACACTGGCGGCTCGTACCCACAAAACAGGTGAAGTACCATATCTTCTACTGTAAAGCACTTCACCTGTTTCGTGAGCACGAGTCACCAGCGGTAATCAACGCTTTGAATATTTGAATACGGATCAAATAAATTTGAACTTTCATAATTACTTTATATCCTATTTAAAATTACATTGGAAATAGAAATTGAACAGTAATTCAGTGAAACATTTCCTTATGTAACGGTTGGTCAGCCATGGGCCCATGGCCAAGTAATAAAATAATATTAATTACTATTGATAATATTAAAAGAATATTGCTCGATAATCAATAAGAATCTGTAAATTATCATTATATTATTACACTGATTGGAGAAAAAACACGTGATGGCGACTTCAATAATTGGATACACGAAATGGCGGATGTGATTAACGATAAAATAGCGGATTCGAAAAATTTTCGTTTCAGTGAGTGATATAGATAATTTGCAGAGAAAATGGAAATAAGTAAACGGATTAAAATAGAATTTATCTTGAAGATTCCGAAAATCAGAAATGGTTAAACTGTCAACTGTTGAGCATTGGTTTGATTTGGAAAACATCATACTTATGACACTCATAACACTTATGACACTCATAACACGAGTTAGGAAAACATATTTTTGATGAGTGGTGATGCTCTCCATTGAATTATTCGATTTCAAACGGTCCAAAGTTATTATATGTTCTCTTTTAGTGCATTTCATTTGAAAAAAATGCACTATTGGTCTTGCCCTGACAATCGAAAATTTATGATGTGATATATTTTTTACACGTTTCCGAGCCCCTAGAACACGAATCTGATGTCCGTTCAAATTCATATATCTATATATATATATATATATATATATATATATATATATATATATATATATATATATATATATATATATATATATACGTTTCGAGCCCCTAGAACACGAATCTGATGTCCGTTCAAATTCATATATATATATATATTTATATACAGTTTCTTGTTAACACGATAACTCCCGAAGGGCTTGTCGGAGAGCGACCAAATTTTGCACAAAAATCATTAGTGCTAATATCTCGGTCAAGTTCGTTAACCAGCCAAATTGGTCCAAGGGTAGGGGGTGAAATTAGGGGATGAAAGTTTTGAAAAATCACTACAAATCGACCAATGACGTGATCGTTTTGAAAATTGGTGTGTATAATACCCTTATCATTCCCTACAATTTGAGCCATCAACAAAAAAAATCAAATCAAAAATGGCAGAGAAAATGGCGAATAACACAATACCAAAAATTGTGTTTTTCGAAAACGGCGCCTTTGAATTCATACCCTGAATAGCTCATTATTTAGTCATATGATTTGAGCCATCATAGAATTGCATTTTGAAATGCACTCTTTCCGACCGCCAGCGGCCGGAGCGAATTTTTTTCGTGTTTGATTCGAGTGGATTTGCTTCGAGCTTCGAGTTCAATCAAGCATTTTTGGTCTCTCTTAAAAAAACCAACAACATCCATGTGTACTTTAATGGTAGGAATGTTATACAGTACTAAAAATATTATGTTATGTTGGTAACTGAACTTTAAAACTTAGGGCTATTTAAAATAATTGAAAAATAAATAAAAATCAAACACCCTTTTAAAAAACTTTATAAAATTATTAAAACACAGACATGTTCCGGCACATTAGGCCATTATCAATGTGGATAAAATATTTGACTATTTGTTTCAATAATTTTATAAAGTTTTTTAAAAGGGTGTTTGATTTTTATTTATTTCAATTAATGTTGGTAATTATCTATTGTCCAATAGCGGTCGTTTCTAAAACAAGAATTTCGTACATTCATCCGTAAGTAAACCTTACTTTAAATATACTTATTGTACATTCGTATATCGTACATTCACCTCCACCTTCAAATGTTGTCTACTACTATCTACTGTTGTCTACGGGGCTTCAGAATACAGTAAGAATATAGAAAATGAATAGGATATAGAATATAGAAATTCTATATAGAATATAGAAAATACAGAAGAATTCCATAAATGTATAACCAGTCTCTATACTGATAGAAAAGTATGAAGAGAAGCATCAACATCAACCTCTCCAACACTTACTCACTGTATTCTTCAGTATAAAATAATATTGAAGGTGGAGCACAGGTTTGAATATATGGCACAAGTTTGTGCAAAATCAAACTATATGAATGAAATAAAAAAACCATGATGAATCTCAGCTGTGAAAAAGCTTGCCCAGCTGTCTTTGCGCGCTTTCTTGTTGTAGGCCTTTTATCCATTGTGAGGCTTGCTTTCAGTTGGAAATGGCAGAGCTAAGCTAAGCGTGTTGTGTCGTCAATTTGCCAGTCGGCCTGGTTGAGCACCCCGCTGCTTTATGGCGCGTTAAATTACCCACTGTGTATTAAATGGCTGACAAATGAAACGATCCTAATGCCGACAAACTGTCTTCGCACTTTGTTGCCTCAGCTATGAATGGCACAAATGTATTATCTGCTCTGCTAATACTCTAGCTAGTTGCTAGAATTGGCCGAATTATCACTTTCATAGTCCACTTCACCCTATCTATTTGGATCAATATACTTGTGCTTTGAGTGTGAGAGAAGAAGCAATTATATATATTATGTATTCTACCAGGTTAAGAATAAGATTAACATTTATGAGATAGTATTATAATTTATAATTAGTATAGAATACTATTATCAGATTGAAGGCAAACTGAAAGAGTTTATTACTATAGTGAATGGGTGCCTGGAAGAGTGTAAGAAAGCTTACATAGTTCCACATAGAAAGAAGAAAATCAAGCCATGGATAACATTGGGAATAATAACATCTATAAGGAAGCGAGATAAACTTCATAAACAATGTAAAAATAATGCATCAAATCTCCAACTAAATCAATATTACAGAAAATTCAGAAACCTATTAACCAGAGTTATAGAAGAAGCAAAAAAACAATATTTCTCTCACAAGTTTGGAGATTTAAGAAATGCAAAACAGACATGGAAGGTGATTCAAGAAATAACTGAAGTTCAGAGACCAAAAACACAAATCAAACAAATAAATGTGCAAGGAAGAGAATTGAAACTGGGAGAGAATGATGAAGACATAGCAAAATTTTTCAATGAATTCTTCAAAAATATTGGATCTGAACTGGCACAAAATATATTGAACAATCAACAACCTGCAGATGAACCTACAGTTACCACTACTAGAGTATGTCAATCAATATTTTTTACGCCAGTAGATGAAGAAGAAATACAAAAAATAATCAGCAGTCTTAAATCAGATAGTGCACCAGGCCCAGACTACTTCAGACCAGAGCTCTTCAAACAAAACAGTGCAGCCCTAACTAGACCATTAACATTAATTGCCAACAAAATCCTACAAGAAGGTGTCTTTCCCCACTGTTTGAAGGAAGCTGTTATATGTCCCATTTTCAAATCAGGAGACAAGAAAGATTTGAATTGTTATAGACCAATATCACTTTTAAATATCCTGGCGAAAATTTTTGAGAAGATTATCAAGTCTAGACTTATCAACTTCCTTGAAAGAAATAATATTTTATCACCGAATCAATATGGCTTTACATCAAACTGTAGTACCAATGATGCAATCCACAATGTTATTTCACAAATATCAGACAAAATCAATTGTGATGAGAAACCTTTGGCGATATTCCTGGACCTGAAAAAAGCATTTGATACAGTATCACATGATATTCTGCTGGATAGACTCTACAACTATGGTATCAGAGGAGTAGCATGGGAATTATTCAAAAGTTACTTGTCAAACAGAACCCAGAGTGTCAGAGTCAATGGAAAAATAAGTAGCAAGCTCAAAGTGGATTATGGAGTACCTCAAGGTACAGTTCTCGGTCCAATACTATTTTTGATTTATATAAATCCTCTGTGCAGTATGGAAATTGAGGGGAACATCACCACCTTTGCCGATGATACTGTACTTTTGTTTTCAGGACCAACTTGGTCAATAGCATGGAATAAGGCTGAAATAGGACTACAGAGAATCTCACATTGGTTGAATCAGAATCTGCTCACCCTAAACTATGACAAGACCCACTTTCTAACTTTCTCAGCTACACAGCATGGACAGCCTACAGAGAACCTTTTAACAGTCAACATTTCCAACAGCACTGCATACACTATCCACAGAAAACCAACAATAAAATATCTTGGAATCATACTGGACTCTTTCCTGCGCTGGGACCATCATATAGACAACCTATGCAAAAAGTTGAGAAAGACTATTTACAAGTTCAAAATGCTGAGGACATTGATAGATGAGAAGTGTATGAAGATGGTGTACTATTCCTTAGTCCAGTCTTTGATTACCTATGGGATTGTGGGATGGGGAGGGACAAACTTCGTTCACCTTGACCCTCTTTTAAAAGTACAAAAACTGATAATGAAAATTATTAAGCAGAAACCACTTCGCTACCCATCAGATCAGCTATACAATGAGTTCGGAGTGATGGATGCAAGACAGCTCTACTCCCTGGAAATCATTTGCAGACTACACAAAAAACCGGAAAACTTTCAATGGAGAAACCACAGTCATAACACAAGAAATAGAAACCTTCTGATCGCAAACGTTGCTAGGAAGGCAACATATCAACGACACTACAACCACCTAGCACCAAAAATCCACAATTTACTTCCTGCACACATCAAGATGATAGAAAACCCAAGAAAATTCAAAGCCGTCGTTAAAAAGTGGATTATAACAACTGGAAGACATCACATAGAAAATATTATTTCTAACAGTATGTGAGCTCACTTACCCAAAGTATTCGCACCCCCACCCAAAATTTACACCTACTCTAGCACATGGGGTTCCCATAGTTGAGTAGGTTAATTTCCAATAGAAATAAATAAAAAATTGAAACTTTATTCTTTAATTCTTTAAACACTAACTGGATTTAAATTCAAATTATACTCATTACATTTGCTTGCTGTTTTGTTAATTTGTGTTTTTTGTTTGTTTTTTAAGGAAATAAAATTATTATTATTTATTTATTTATTATTTAATTGAAGGCTGAATTATCAGAATTATTGGACTGGTTTGCGTTGTCAGTGAGACAGAAGAACAAATTTTTATTAAATTGTGAACGCGTTGTACCAATACCTACTAATACATCAGGCCCCACAACTGATTTAATGAAGTCATAATATGAAGACCGATTCTCCGTGGAATCACTCGATAGCTTCCCATCGTTTAACTGTAAACTCTTCAAGTTTGCTTGGTGCATTGGTCTTTTACGAGTAAAATATATTTGTAGTAGATTTTGGTTTTACCAGATATTGGATAAGACTATGATTAGGATTGATTACATATTATGGAATTGATGTATTATCAGATCAAATTGGAAACATCATAATATGATTTGGGAGCCAAGCAATAGTTTCAGTCTCAGTACAAAGATATTAGTTTCGATATTAGATATTATGTTGTATCAAGTTATCTTTGATCACAAGAAATGAAAAAGTTGTGAAGAAACTAATGAGAAGAATGTACAACTCTACAAACAACAAAAATTCGCTCCGGCAGCTGGCGGTCGGAAAGAGTGCATTTCAAATGTAATTCTATGATGGCTCAAATCATATGACTTATAATGAGGTATTCAGGGTATGAATTCAAAGGTGCAGTTTTCGAAAAACACAATTTTCGGCATATTATTCGCCATTTTCTCCGCCATTTTTGATTTGAATTTCTCCGTTGATGGCTTAAATTGTAGGGCATAATAAGGGTATTATACACACCAATTTTCAAAACAATCAAGTTATTGGTCGATTTGTAGTGATTTTTAAAATTTTCATCCCCTAATTTCACCCCCTTCCCTTGGATCAATTTGGCTGGTTAACGAACTTGACCGAGATATTAACACTAATGATTTTTGTGCAAAATTTGGTCGCTCTCCGACAAGCCCTTCGGGAGTTATTGTTTTAACAAGAATCTGTACATATATATATATATATATATATATATATATATATATATATATATACACCTTCATACAGAAGACACTTGTAGAATTGGAAAAACATTTAGAAAGTAGACTTGACTTACATTTTTGAGCCAGGGATATTTCGGCTGCTGAAGTAAGCGTTCTTCAGCCCAGTCTAAATGTTTTTTCTTATATATATATACATGAATTTTAACGGACATCAGATTCGTGTTCTAGGGGCTCGGAAACGTGTAAAAAATATATCACATCATAAATTTTCGATTGTCAGGGCAAGACCAATAGTGCATTTTTTCGAATGAAATGCACTAAAAAAATAACTACCAGTTCTACACTTACTGCACAGATTTGAAATAACCACTCAAGATTCAACTAGTATAAAGATCTTCGGAGAGTAACTCGAACGATTCTTAACAATTTTCTCTACACATTGCAATTATTGAAATTCATCTATTACATTATCCTTGAATAGATATATAATTTTCGAATCGGCTGACTTTTAAATCACGTAGGTATAAGAAAGAGTGTACAACGTTCTCCGATACGATACGGTAAATATACCTTATCAAGTAAATGAGCCTTCAAATGTTGTGGCCAATGATGCTATTATTATTCACCATCGCAAGCATTTCAGATTAAACCATGCTTTCAAGGGACGACTTCACAATCACAAAATTTCCGCAAAAAAGATTCAACTCCTGATTGGAAATCGATTGTAATAAACCGAGAAACCAGAATCACTGATAAGCAGAATCGATAGTATTGTATCGAATGGGGTGAATGAAATTACCAGTCGACCATCACTGGTTTGAAAAACATGCGCGATACCATCAATGATTTAAAAGTTCAATTTCGAATGATGGGCGTTGCAAGCCAATAAAAGACACAAGGGGTGAGATTTCTTTGAACGAATTTTTCAGTAGTCGTTTTCGGGGTTTGAAGTGACTTTCACGGGGTTGTAGGAGTGAGATTCCAGGGTTTAAAGTGGGTTTCGAACGAGGGTAGATAAGCAGGATAAAAGTGTGTAGCCAATCAAGTCTGTATAAAATCGCAATACACGCTTAGATAACGTCTAATGACACTTAACTTGGTAACCGCAGACTATGATTTTAAGTTTTTATCAGTAATTTTGTTGAGGAGGGGACTTAATAGTAAAACTACACAGAATGACGCTTGAACGTAGTCTAGGAACTCAAGAGAGTTTACAATGGAGAAAGTTTATGAAAATTCATCTAAATTTTAATCGTGAAATATGCGATGCATCCGTATCAATTTAATGAAGTGGATGAAACACTTTGAATTTTAAAACAAATTTGTGAACAGACGAATAGTCTTAAAGTTATGCTGTTTCGTCTGTTTCATCTAGGTATAGCTGAATTGAAATTTCAATTAACAACATCATTACATCAGCTGTTGGAGCGCACAAGGAACAGAAGAAACAACATAGAATCTCGGCTTCAGCTATGATGACCACAGTTTAATATACTGTATATTTCAGTAAACATACAGTATTCCATAATTTATAATTGAGGATATATTTTGAAATACATTTCCTGTCCAGTTCACTGAGTATATGATTCGCGGACGCGTTTCGAACCATTGTGTCCATCCTCGGCGTTTCAATAACTCTAACTATGATAATTTATTACTACTGTAGTTAAAATTGCAGAGGTATCAAGCTAGATAAGGTACGTACTTCTCAAAAGTGGGAAGTACAGTACCGGTATCAGTATCACTTTATAGTTGTGGGTAAAGTGGGAATTACTCAATTATTCCTGCCAAACATCGGAAATGAAATGAAGAATGATTAAACAGTTCAAGTAAAAAATATTCCGAAGCACCTCTCAAATCATTTAAAATATGCGTTTTCTGCATAAAATGCTCTATTCCGTTCAATGCGAGATAACCAATCATACCACATTCCATACCACCCCAGACCCTTTCAATCGGAAGAATCGAATTGAATCAAACTACTCGAACCATCCCCCAACCCCAAAATCACGATAGCATCCTAATGGACCTAGGTCCTTCATTGCTGTGTATTCCTACTCTGCAATCTGACCATTTTATTCATTTTTTCAGTGGTTTCCCGCTATCAGAACACTCAATCCAATTTGTAGCTACGTGCCAGAGATGGTATGGAATCGGCCATTTGAGTTTGGTGTATGGAAGTCGATTGGTTCGAGATAGATATCCATCGGGCAGTGATTGCCATTAGCCTCCACCTGGATGACCAGGTTCGTACTGGAAGCTGCTATCCCATTTGGGAGATTTCAATATTCAAATGTACATGAATTGAAGTGGATATTGGAATTGAAGCTGTGGTCCTATTTGGAAATTTCAATATTCAAAAGCAAAAGAATATTGAAGTGAGTTCCATTAATGAATATTCATTGGAGGAAGTGATACTGAAGAATGGAAAAGTACTAGAATAGTTTCAATTTATCAGGAACTAGCAGTTCAACCGTACTTCGCAACAGAGAAATTAAATTCAATTTCGCCGCGAAAAACACAATTAAAAATAATACATAATAAGAAAACTAAGATGTTTAATAAAAAATTTTATTATGAAAGCATACAGTACCAGGTTTCACATTTTACTAATGCATCTTCAGCTGTACTGGTGAATGAGGATAGAGAAAGACGTCAGAGAAAGATCTTTCTCTATCCTCATTCACCAGTACAGCTGAAGATGTATTAGTAAAATGTGAAACCTGGTACTGTATGCTTTCATAATAAAAATGTTTTGTGAAATTTGACAATATCTTAGTTTTCTTATTATGGAGAGATTTCACAACATCACTATCATTTCTTCCAATTTTATTAAAAATAATACAGTAGGAGTAGTGTTTTATTCAATTCGAAGTCCTCCCCTAAAAATTAAACATTCCTAATTCAATTTACAATGAAATATTTTTCATAATTGATTCCCCCAAAAGAACAATGCACACTTAATTGAAAAATTGACCATGCAAGCAAATTAATATTCCTAATAATCTTTCGCTGATCTCCATCAGAGTCATTTCTCCCCATCTAAATACACTGATAAAAAGAGTTATATGAGGATCATACCGATACACTGCACCGTTGATGAAAATTTCATCATAGATGATCCTGCCCTAATGAAATTTTTATCGCAAACGATGAGATCGAATTTCAGGTGGATTTTATGGATTCGTTCAATGATACCGAACAATTGCTGCTCACATCATGGATTATGAATTTTTATTACTTTCCTCTCTTTCGCTCTCTCTATTTCTCTCTCACTCACTCTCTCTCCCTCAATCACCACACCTTTCTCTCTCCAACTTACTCGGTTATCAGCTCCACAACCAATGCCATAAAATCGTCGTTTTTTATATCTCCTCTCTGATAAAATAGTCTGATGGAATCAATTCGAATTAGTCATGGACTGAGTGACTGCATTTGTAATGGCTATTCAACTCATAAAATGAGCTTACGGGCTAAAGTACTGCAAATACACATGCCTTCGTATAAATGCGGATTTTCGGTCATTTCAATATTCGCTACCGATTCAGTCGCACGCTTGACACGTATTCCATCAGGTTGTATTTGTATTCAAGTGAATGACTCTATAGGACATCACGTTTCATAACTGATTTATTTTTCTAAGGTACCTGGATTGAGGTTGAATTATTCTCAAGACAATTTAAAACAAATTTTTTTGCGGATGATGCCCACATAAGCATTTTAGCTTCTGCGTGGGTAATGGATAATGAGTGCGAAGGTGATTGATGAGGTGGAAAACAGCCATGCCTACTGGGTCTCGGTATTGAAGCTGCGCAGTATTATGTTGAGGGAAACAATTTTTATAATTTCCAATGGTAATAGAACTCATCACCCAATGTATGCAGTAGTTCAAGATTCACTCCATTAACCACAGACTAAGAGCAATTATCGTCAAGTCATATAAAATCTCCAAAAGTTACACGATTGAAAACATTCTGGGTTTGCTTGTCTGGATTAGTTGATATGCTAAATAATATTTTCAATAGTTGATTTGTAAGGTAGGTTGGGTCACTTGGGGGATGGGGTGGCTTAGCTGAGTGGGTTGAGTGCTGGCTTTGCAACCCAAAGGTCCCGGGTTCAAACCCAGGTCAGACCAGAAATTTTTCTCAAGCCACTTCCCCGTGTTTCGGATGGACACGTTAAGCCGTCGGTCCCGGCTGCCTAAAAACAGTCGTTAAGTCATGTCAGAGGCCCTGAAATTGTTCAGGAGCGACCTGAAAACTCTGACACCAGACCTGAGCCAGCCAGGTTACACTAATATTATTATTACTTACTTGGGGGATAAGGGAAGGTTATGAGGGAAATAGATCGGGGATATTATATATGTTCAATCTGTTTTCTTAATAATATTAAACAGCGTGGTTTAAGGGTGGTATTGCAGTTGGGTAGACTATTTAGGCTGCTGTAGGACTGTGTTTCATATAGCTTAATATCTATTTAATATTTTATTGTCAGCTTTCCTTTTATGCCTTTCCTTAGGTTTATTCTTGTATTATTTACTTGCTATTGCATGAAATGTTAGTACATTTGAAATCTCAGTATTATTTATCCGCTATTGCATGAAAATTTTGTAGGCCTATTATTTTGAAAATATTTCAGGAAATAAATCTTACTTGAATGTGACATCTAAAATTTTTCGAATTCTACTCTCACTGAGCATCTATAAAGCATCTATTCATACTAATTTGTACTCCTTATTGGCAAACAAGGATTTCGAAACCAAAAAGCCCTCAAGCAATGCTAATGATAGTCAATTATAAGGAAACCAACAACAGTGGTCCGTATATTCTCTGTGCAAATCCGCATATCCAACGCAACCTATTGTGATGGAATTGTTTTGAAAAACGTAACGCGACCCGAGCGTCACTTACACTGAGCTACGACGACGACAAATTCAAAAACAGTGACGTATCATTATATTTTTGGTCGTTTTTTTGGGTGGTGGTAGAGAAAGGGGGGGTGGAACTTGGAAAAGCAGCGTACGCAGCTTATGAATTATTAAAACTCGGGAGAGTGAGAGAGAAAACGAGGAAACCGTCATCATAATCATCATCATCATCGTCGGAGTTGTTGTCTGTGCCGGCATTCAAATTATACAATCTTGTTACGCGTGATTTATCCCGAGCCTGTGACGTGGCGGTGCTGCCTTGGTGAGGGGGGGGGGTTGAAAAGGGATATTTCCAAGGGGGGTGGAGGTGCAATTCCGAACTAAATCCGGCAAGGCTAAATGAATGTAATTGAGAGGGGCTTTAGGGGAAAACGCGCTCCCGCGTATTCAATTATTCTGAAGCAGGGCCGCCCAGTGATGACACGGCTTAATGGGAAACAAATGACTTGCAGTCACGAACCCCCTTTCCCCCTTCCTAGCACGATGGGGTGTCATACCCACCCCTCGACGCACGCGCAAGCACCCACATCATGTACAGAGTGACATCAAAATGGCTGTAGTTGGGCGAGGGGGATGGCGAGGGGAAGGCATCGTCATCATTGATCGGATCGTAAGTTATGATCATGATAATTGGTGTGGATATTGATCAATTGATGCCGGTAGAGAGGTAGTAACTGGAAAAATCATAGCCGATATCATTTTGTATAATATATAATGTCTAATTCATGACTGTATATTTTGAGTATATCATTGAAAGAATTTCACATCATTGAAGCCTACAGAAAAACAATAATACGTATGAAGCTAGAAGGAGTAGTGAGCTGGAACAGGCCAATGCCTACCAATAATTAGAAAATTAGAGCATTCACTTCAGCTTGTAACATTTATTTTAGGATATTAACTTGTATTTTTTTCAATGCCTACTCCTTGTAAGCAAGAAGAATAATTTGAAAATTGTCTTGGAATAGATAGGCCAGTGAATGATTCTCATTGATTCATGAAGAATAATGTTAATAATGTTATGAAAGTAGATAATGATCATAAGTCCAGAGAGTATTGGATATGAATAAGAATTTCTATTCTATTCTTTCTAGATAAATTCGTTCAATACAATGGGCCATGAAAGATCAAATGTCAAATAATATTGATTAAATATTATCAATAATTCATTCATCACAAAAGCAATAATTACATGGAAGCACAATACATCTCGACAACCCTTGAGGTACCTGCTATGAATTCAGTAATTATTGTAGAAGTATTTTTCCTAAACACCATATCTGTATTTTTTGTTTATAAGACAATTCAAATAAATATATGAAAAAATTATTTTTGGGAAAGTTTTTGTTCTCGTAACTTTATTTTGAATTACATTTTTATTCTATTGTTAATTTCCCTCAATCAAATTTGTGAAGTTTTTAAATACTTTGTTCTTTCTATTATTTTGAATTCATTTCCATAGAGGTAGCCGTGTGGGGGCTGAAGGGCTGGAAATTTAATTCATCATTCGTCAAATATCTTAAACAAAATTTCAATAACGATTATTAAGCTGCATTGAACACATTTTGGGTAATGAAGGGTGTAAATGAATCTGATTTGGAAGCTTATTAGAAAATCCACCGTTAAGCCACTTTTTTAGGCAGCTCACTAACTGTTGATAAACCAGTTGGGATATTAATGACTCGATTTGGAGAATTCTGAAATAATTTCCGTCGAAATAAATGTTGTTAATGGCCTTCACAATCATGGTATAGAGAGTTTTTGGTATAGGGGAATTCGAACACTAATTGAAAATCGATTATTACACATATGCTGAGTTCATTGGCTTAGCGGTGAAACCTATGTAGGAATATGATGCGATTTGAGAGTGGTATTGGTTTATTTTCGAGGTTCCAGCATTTTTGGTGCGTTATTATTGATTCTAATTGGTGTGGTACGGTTTTGGTACAGCTTTGTTTCGGATTGAGTGGGGTTCAAATAGTCAAACCTTTATTATTGATATAATCAGGTTGTATTAATGTGGCTTGGCTGTAAACACAAAATTCATAAAATGATACAACATAAAGAGACTCTTGTTTCTGCTTTATAGTGTTATTATTATCAAGGGGAATATTAAAAATCATAATTCAAAATAAAGACAATAATTTCTGGTATTATTTGTGTCAGGGGCAAGACACGAAATAAAAAAGGTTCTGATGTGCTGGTAGTTAATGGTGCAACACTTATATTAAAGTTCAAGGTAATACTGTATCATGAAAAACCACATCTTATCGTACCTGTGGTGTGGTACAGGTAATACAGACTGACTATAGTAAACAGGAATAATACATAATACTGTAGTAGAGTGTAGTTACTCACTTTTTATGAAAAAAACTTTGAAGATGAATTGGACCTACCTGATTTTTTTAATAAGAAAACTTGATGGGGGTAGAAAAGCTATTAATGAATATAAATTATTAATATAATTGAATCGATTAGTGATGTAAAATAAATTATTGCAGAATTTCTTCCTTCAAATATTGAACAATCATAATAATAATGTTTTCTCAAATAGTACCAAACATTCTTGATAAGTGAACAAACTTGTCAATAATTAAAATGAGTGGTTATAAGAGTTATTTACATCCTCCATTGTTATAATATGAGTATTCACCACTTGAATAACCTTGTTTCTTTATTAAATTTATTCGCAGAAAATTGAATTGAAACCGACCGTATGATGTCATAACAGTCGGTTCTCATTTGTTTGATAAAGGGTTCTCTGATCACATTAAGCAGCTAATTAGGACTCAAGAGTGACTCGTAATTAATCGAATAGATAGTCGAATACATCGTCCATATTCATGTAATTCGATTATTAACTAATGCGTATCGATTATAAATATCATACTTATCCAATAAGCCAATTCGACCGTCTCGATATGATTCGATTATCGACAAATGCAATTCAATAATAAATAGCTTGGGGCGTACTGATTCTAATTTGATTTCTGTAGGAATCATGGATATTCATTACAATTGTAATTAAATAAACAATGGGAGCCTATTATGAATAGCGATTAGAATATTAACACAAGCATCAGTTTGAGCTTAACTGGGCTACATAACTGATTATTATTTATCCCCATGCTTTCTGAATTTATCCCGTATTGATCTGTTGGAGGGAAATATCGTGGATTCGGGATTATTGTTACTAATCCAGATTATTTCCCAAATCCGAATTGATGAAATAACAATGAACATTGATAGTGGTATCATTTCAACTCTCATCTCATATATCAGTACATAGTGTGAATGTGTTCAACAATAATTATTCATGAAATGTTAAATTGTATTTACGAATTTAACTCAATTTTTGATTTACGAATAGTAAAATTCGAATTGTAGTGAAGTCGAAGAACAAATACTGTACTATATTTTATTTATTTTGTCAATTGTTTTTTGTCAGTCGTTAGTGAGAAATTCATAAACTATTTCAAAAAAGTCTGTACACATATACAAAAATTTACTGAAACCCAAATGGTTCACAATAATATAGGAATGATAATTAAACATCGAGCTGAATTAACACTTCTTAAATAATAATTATCAATTCAACAAACAACAATAATTCAACAAATATATCTAATGAAGTAATGATTTACATAGTGCAATGGGTAAGATATTTGTGTCATAAGACGTATAAATAACATCCAAATGGAATCAAAAGCACATACAGCTTCTATTGGAGTAGTTGGATAATTGAGTGACAAGATATAAAAGCAATTTCAATAAAGGGTGTGTGGAATAGAATGGATGGCACTGTAATGTAATAATCTGGAGTAGGAATACAATGTAGCCGTAATTTCATTAGTTTAATGCAATGTTCCATTAGCGATGGAATAAGAAGAATGACTTGAGGGGTGCGAGAGGAGGGTGTGAAAGAGGAAAAAAGAAGAAGTTGAAGAAGAGATACATGAAAGAGGAGAGAAAGAAGAGAGTCAGAGAATATCCGCTAAAAGTCGGAAGAGGAATATGAATCCGACGAATTGCCATAGAAATTGAGATGAATCAAGGGTTGGAAGTCAGACTTCAGAGCTTCATCTTTTGCTTTTGTTTTTCTTATCTTCCTTCTGCTCTTGCTCTTATTCTTCTATGCCTCGTTATACTTTTTCTACTTCCAATTTTCAATTCAACATTTTTCTTGATTTTCTTCTCTTTTTTTAAACACCCTATACCATATTCTCTCTGAATCATCTATCTCACTATAAACACTTTTTCGTCTAGTCTCTCTTTTCCCCCCTACATATTCTCCTTCATGTACTTTTTTCTACGATATCCATCAATTTTATTAATTTCTCGTAATTATTTCACCCCTTACAGTTTAACCCAATCTTAGTTTCTTATTAGGTGCTTTTCCCTTTGCTTACGAAATTTTCCTCTTCAATATAATATATAGATTTTTAAAAAAATTTCAAGTCGCCCTTATTTCTACTATCTTCAAACAGTCGCATCCTCCACCAGCCTCTTTTTCGTTTTTCATCAGCCTTCTCTTTCTTGAAATGTCTTCCCCCTCTTTGTGTATTTCTCTATCTACTCTTTGTCTTGCTAGCCTATTTTCTCCCTTTTTATTGTTTGTCCTTATTTTCTTCTAGAATTTCGTTCATCTTCATCTTTTTCTCCTGCATTGATCCTATTCTTCATTTCTTCTCACTATTCTCTTTTTCATATTTTCCGCATCCACCTCTCCAACTTTCTTTATCCCATCTTTCTTTATAGAACTCGCTTTCTACCATGGAACTCATCGCTATAAACATCTCCTTTTCCTTCGTCGTTATTTTTCCTCCTCCACCCTTTTTTCTTCCTCCTTCCTTCATCTTATACTTTTTGCCCCCCTTCTCATTCTTCTTTGTTTCCTCTTCCTTTACCTTCCCTCTCTTTCTCCTCCTATTTCTTATCCTCTCCCTTCTGTCTTCATTTTCTCCACCTTCTTCCTCCTCCACTACCTCCCTCTTTAATTTCTTATTCATCCCTTCTCCCCAGGAGACAGCGCATCAGTTTGTTTAACGTGTTAGCAAGCTCGTAAACCCTCCCAATTGATTCACGTACATTTTGAAAGATATGAAAACAGCAGCATCAAGCAAATCGTCTTGGAGTGTTATGATCGGCAACCGTAAATCCTCCCTCTCTCTTTCTCTACCTTCCTTATCATACCCTCTTTCTTCTCTCTTACAATCTTCAACTCTTCCTCACACACCCAACATCCTCCTTGATACTACTCATACTCTCTCTCTCTTTCTATCTCTATCTTCAACTCTTTATAGGCCTACTCCTCATACTCTTTTTATTTTTCTATCTCTATCTTAAACTCTTCTCATACTTTCTCCCTCTCTCTATTCATCTCTATCTTTAACTCTCTCTCACGCACTCGTATTCTCTCTCTCATCTACCTCACACCTTTTCTCTTATATTCTCTTACAAAGAGTAACTCTTCCTCACTCTTTTCTACACATTTTCCTTAATACTCATACTCTCTCTCTCTCTCTCTATTCCATTTCCTCTTCTTCATCCATCTATCGGTCTTTCTCTCACTTGCTCTCTCTCCCTCCATAATTCCTATAAGAAATACAATACGGACCCCCGTATTAATTCAACGCTTGTAATATAGTGTGTCAGGTGTGATGGCTTTAACAACTGGTTTATTACTCTGACCGTCGATTTCAAGCAATGATGATCATCCTTACTGTCCTGTTTCGACATTTAATCCGGCGAGAAGGAGAAGACACGCCGTAAAACTCCTTTTAAGTGTCTCATCTTATATTTTTCTACGGAATTTATTGAAGGTACTCGTTGTTGCATTAATTTTCTGGATAATCTATTAGCAATACGGATTCTGAAACAATCTACACTAATGTGGACACGTAGTATTATTGAATAATTATACAATAGAAAGTGATATTCAATTGTATTGCGGTTATTTTATTTATACATTCATATTCCATTTCCCTATCAGGTTTATTGGAGCTACTTTTTGTTGCAGGATTATCCATTGACAATGTGATATAGGCTAATGCGAAAGTATAAAGGACTGTTGTGGGAACATAATAGTCCCCTGTACTTTCTTGTTATTGGATGTGCTTCCTTATATCATGAAAATAATCAATAGATTTCTGCTGGCTTATGATAGATAATTCGTTTCACAATCAATTTGCTTCGGATGATAAGGACTTTGGTGTTGTAATCACTGTCAATTCCAATATTTAAGTACTTGGCTTCCATGTCAGAACTTAAACATTAATTTAGGCTATCAACAGAACGAAACTTAATAAAATCAAATTAGTGCTTTATCTACATAGTGCGAAAAAATTATTGTATTTCATTACTTTTGTTGATAATTTCAATGATTTGCATTAAAATTTATTAAGTTGAATACAGGAAGCCAAATAATATGATATTTATAATCAAATTTCAAACCAGATTTTTATGGGTTTTAAAATTTTCAAAAGGCGATAGTGCTGGATACGCCTACATAATAAACAATTCAATATAATCTTGAGTCCTAAATATCTGAGCAAATAGCACGGAAAAGTATGTTATTCATACATTCATAGTGTATAAAGAAGCATATTTCAGTACATGCACGCTTATTTATTAGGAGAGAAGTAAACAAGTAGGCTGTCACTGTACCTAATGCTCGACTCTCACTGGCTCATATACTCCTAGTGTTGAAAGTGGGAGTAAGAAGCATCGCCCAATCAGGAAGCTTCATCGTAGAGTCTCTGTAAATTAGTGCTCGAAGGCAGCCATTTTGTGTCACTGTCTGCCTACGATGAGAGAAATGGTTTAACACACTATTTCAAACAAATCGGTCATTTAGAATCACTGTTATTAATTTAGTTCTAAAATGTTATTCAGTAGATAATGTGGACAAGTAGCAAGGAAAATTTCCCTTTAAGTATTTTTTCCCTATTTTCAATGTACATGCAGTTAAGGATGTCATGGCGATTTTGCTATTTCTACTAATAGGAATAGCTTCAAACGCAGGACTGAGTATATTGGCTCCTTGAAAATAATGTAAGTTATAGGTACTTATGTAAAATAATGTATACCGTATTGTTACAATGTTCTCCCATAAAAAAAAATCATATGACATACGGTAATCATTAATAATTTTTTTGATAAAATCTTGATTCTTGATCATAATTGGGAAGAAAGATTATTAGGATTAATACTGATAGTCATATTTTCTCAATTCTAAATTTGATGAAAAGCTTATTTAAAACTTCCATCAATGAAACGTTTTCATTCGAATATTCAAAATGGTTCTATTATCATGAGTCTATCTGCAGGTCATCACAAAGCCAAATCTGTACTTATCCTTGTTGCTCTGAATATTAACAAGAAAACCTACAAAATACGAACAAGACCAAAAGAGGACATGAAGCAAGTGAAAGCGGAAAAGAACGAGGGAGACAGGAAGAGATAAAGAATTTGGGTAGGAAAGAAAAAGATTTCAAATAATGAGAAGATTCGAACCACGATCCTTGGTAATGATGCATTCACTTCCACAACGGAAACCGCTTTTGAATTATTATTGTAGAATGTAGCTCATGATGATAATGATAATGGCAGATGGACGCTAGTAATGATGAAGAATGAATGAAATAGTTTGGGTCCATTCATAAGGGATAATGAGCCTTTTACTACGTCGGAAGTGAAGAAATACTCAGAATTCATCATTCACCTCATTACCCACGCACAAGCCTCAGCATTAGGGAGGCACCAATTTTCGCAAGATGAAACTCTATTCTTACTAATTTTTTATTATGAGATTTTTCATGAAATTTCATAAAATATCTTATCGAACATTCAATTACAATTTCTGATAGATCAATGAATTAATATATACAACATAAAGAATGTGTTTTCGGATTTTTTCTCTCTTCATTCATGAAATGATAATCATAATAGTTTTTTTATGTATTAATTCATTTTTCAACAAAAAATAATGTTTCATCAGCGACCAGAGTAATAGTGGCTCCAAACCTTGGAAATATATTACTGTATATTAAATTCTCATATTCATATCACACAGATTTTTTTATGTAGCCCCGTACTTTTACCTATTTTGAATAATTATAATCATGATTCTTGAGGTTTCCAAGATCGTTCTAAATTACTTTGTTTCTAACATTAATTTATTTTCAATTTGAAAAAAAATTAATATTCCGACTCATTCTAATGATTAATATCAATAAATCTTAGTAAACGTTAAAAGTTCCCATCAGTATATGCTTCACTGTGTAATGATACTGAACTTCAGTGCCGCATTTAGCAGCTCAGCGCCCCTAGGCCTACAGACCAAGAAGCGCCCCCTCCCCCTACACCTGAACTCCTCCCCACCCACACGGACTATGACGACACTCCCATCCCCCATACACATACATTATTTTTCTAATAACTGTTTTAGATTGAAGAAATATATTAGTTATAGGATAACATTTTATTAAAACATACTAATAATTCTTGATAATATTGTACTTACTGTCAAAAGTTATCAGGATGGTGTGTAGAATAACTAAAAAATGTGATTTTTCAGTAACTTCTCTATTTTAACCTTAAAATAATACAACTTACGTTTCTGATGAACCAGCATTAACAAAGTATGAGAATAAGAAATAATTACATTTCGTTAGTATTTATAATGTGAATGTAAATCTACTCTTATATTACCTTACTTACTTAATAAACAATCATATTTTAGATAACTATGAATCATATTTCATAACACTGTGAATGTCAGTCGCTATAAATTGTTATTTTTAGATATTGAAAGTTCAGTTAGTATATTTTCTTCTGAAGATAAATGAATATTTTTTGCTAGCTGCACAAAAATATTGTCCGATTACATCTCATCGACGCTCGTGTGTACGCTTCTTAAAATTTGGCGCCCCACAAAAGTTTGGCCCTAGGCCCTAGGCCTGGGCCTTGTGGGCCTAGTGGGAAATGCGGTATTGCTGAACTTGTCTATGTTATTATCGTGTACTATATCTTTTATCATACTATTATACTATTCTTTTATCATAACCTATAAGCTGTATTTGTTTTTGCTGTATTTAACTGAGATTCATAATTTTTCCTTTTAATATTATGACCATGTCCATGTATAGTTTTTACTACTCCTTTCTCTCAAAAGTCAAAACTATTCAGAAATTAAGTTCTTTAGCTTTTTCAAGCTATCATGAACTGTAATGCCTTATTCTTCGTTTTGCTTATGATTTATCACCAATTTTAATATTTGTTTCTTCCGAATTCATAGGATTTTCAAATTATTGTACTCAATTTGGTAGAAATGGATTTTTTAGGTTTTTTCTCAGTCATTGGCACCTGAGGGTTAAAGCACCCTCAATTTCAGTGGCATAGTGGGTTAAAAGATCAAAATGAAGATGTCACTGAAGATGATATTCATGAATCAACTGTAGTAATCTAACACAAAGAATTGAATGCAAGTGAGCATAATAATTATGATTTAATGAGCTTCATCTTCATCTTAATTTTAATCTTTTAACCCACTATGAGTGCACACTAATAGTAATTTATAACTATTTTTCTTAAAAAAAATAGAGTTTCGTAATATTTTTTTAGTTTTAATTTGATAGAGATGGAGTCCTTTTTGTTCTTCCTCAGTCATCGGCAGCTGAAATCCAACCCCAACTGCCGCATCTCGTAAGGTACCCACCTACAACTAAACAGTGTACACAGAATATGCGACGATCGAATCAAACCAGCGTCTAATAAAGCCTGGCCACACACATATTTGCCGGCGGTATTCTGCAGCCGAGCAGCGGTAATCCCAGCAGCCACAAGGACAAATTTGCATAAGTAATTGACAGAAAGCCGAGCCGACCCTGTGGGATATTAATACATTGTACGCCTGACTCTCTACCAATAGTATTCCTGTTTATATCCGTATAGGCCATGCATCCTCACTGACTCAGGATTTTAGAGGGTTTTGGGGGTCCTTGGGTATAGGGGGTTTAAAAGGGGGGTGTAGGGTATGAATTCGACTCTAGCATATTCCATCCCCCGGGAAGGTCTCTGGAATCCGTGAATACATTGGTCACACAATCGGCTTATAGATACACATTATATAGGTTGAACGCTACGTACAGATATCAGATACTCAAAGCGTTGCCATATTATATGCTCACAATTAGAAAGCCCGTGTTGGGTGAATGGAGGAAGGTTGGGTAAGTCAAATTCTGCCACTATCGACGAAAATAATCCCGGCATAAATTTTGAATATTACCTCACGCATACACTTATAAAGCAACATTGGTATAGTTCGCGCAGCTGAATAGATACGCCGTAACAATGCAAAGTGTATTTGACGACGTGTCTTCTCAGCTTACCTGAACAATAGGTCTAATATATACTGATGTACATAGCACATTATACTCGTATTACATTTACTGATACAAATACCACATAAAATAAGTGTATTGTTATCTATGTCTATGAAACTAATATAAATGGCTGAACTAATTGAACATCATTTCAGTGAACTGTAATTGAATTGATGAGGATTTACTGTCATTTTCCAGCCAAGCAAATCACAATAAAGCGTATTATTTCCCACTTTGTGCAGTAGTGTGTCTGGCTGGTTGAATTTGATTGTGATTGATATAATATGCTAGTTTTGATGATGATTGATTGGATGAGATTGTTTACCAACTATCAAGAATAGTGATTGAATGACAGGAAAGATAGTATAAAAGTTTATATTAATTGTAGTTTGATGAAGTAAATTTAATTGAACAAGCTGTTATTAATTATATTCTTATGATTAACAAAAGCTAGAATATTGTTTGTTTATATTTTCCCAATAACAATTACATTTAGGTGTACTATCATTTCACCTCTAACCTCAACAATGTTCGATCTGAAATATTTTCTCAACTATCCAATCAATATTTTTGCGTTGATGGATGATTGAATCTCCAATTTCATGCAGGCACGAGGGACACTGCAGAGTAATTTGTATGGATAGTTAATCAAATAAAAAAAAGATTGATCAACTCATTCCCTATAGATTGAGTATTAAACAAAGACTATAGGTACTTAAAACTACAATAGCACTACAGAATAGTAGCATTTGACAAGCAATCAAGTTATAGTCTGTCCAAGCACAGAAGAGCCTTTGGTAAGATGAGAAAATGACTCCAGCTTGGTCAATATTGATTCAAAAACTATTGATTTAGTCTCAAATTGTAGATCAGAATGTTTCCTACAATTGAGATCAAATCAATAATTTTTGAACCAATATTGACCAAGCTGGAGTCATTTTCTCATGTTGCCAGAGGCTCTTCTTTGCTTAAACAGACTATACTTGTACGAGTGTGAATAACATCTTGAAAGACTACCATTGTTTTATTGTATCCAGCAATAAAATACAACCAATAAATTCAAAATTAAAGACTATAATAAAATGTTAAGTTGGTTGATACGTGAGAGTATGTTGATTGCCACGAAGTGTAAAGTGCTTTTGAAACCAGTCTGCAGTTTATTATAACAAAGAAAAGTTACTTTGAAATACTAAAAGCTGGTCGCTAATAAGACTGGTTTAATTCACTGACAGGCCTCATAGATAACTAGTCAAGATAAACTGTAATTCACTAGTATTTTAACACAGGTTTATTAGTTACTTGAAATGCAATTTGAAAACGATTGTTAGTTTATCGTGGCTTTTCCATGTTGCATTTCATTGGCTGGGTATCATCTATTACATTCGTTTTACAGCCACTATAAAAGCACTCTAAGAAATGTTGAGAGATTTTGATGAGAGTACTTTGAGGTGGTGATAAAGTCGAATGTGTTAATGACAGACTGTCTAGGGATTTATATTTCCAATACTTCACTGTGAATAAATCTGTTGAGAGAAATTCTACTCTTCCAATGAGAATTCTTTTTCAATATTGTATTGTACGAATATATTATTACACATTATACACAATATGTATTGTACATCACATTATTCACCTCTATATTTGTATCATTTCAATTATTATTATAGAACTCCTTGAGCAGTGTACATATTCACAAATTCACACACTGTCATTGTGTCACATAGCCTATGCAAAATTTACGCACATGTTGGAATTTTATAATAATAGAAAGTATTTATAATTACTAGAAAGTAGCAAAAAATATTTCAAAATGAATGAATTATTACAATAAAAATTTTAATCTCCATCGCTATATTAACACACTATGACTTGGGTACTCAATCCTTCACGATTGTAATAAATGTTATTAGTTATTAAAACAACTCTCCGTTCATTGTTCTATCAATGAATCAATTGCTAATCTCACTCTTGTTTGGATAAATTATTGCCTATTCACAAGTTACAATGTTTTCATATCATAAGGACGATCAGTTTATTATTGTTAATTCTAATTTCTTTTCATTTGCATAATTTGTTTTGATTCGCTAATAAATGCGGGATGTATAGACCACTTAGGAAGATGAGCATGCTTCAATCTTCCCCCATCCTGGGAGCATCCGCGTCTCATCTAGGAAAGTAACCAATTTTCGTAGAGAAGAGACACAATGTTCTTACATGGTATCCTTCTATCACTTCCACTCTGAATTTTCACTTAGATTTCTAATGCGAACACGATGATTCTTGTTTTAGTTTGATATAAACTTTGGTTTCCGTTGAATCAATCTTTTATCAATAAATTTCCATTCTTACTCTGTAATGATTATTACTTGATTGATTATGACTCAATCTTGAAACCTAATACTCACATGAATGTTGTTAGGAATTAGTCTATTTGTTGGTTGTCACGATTATTAATATGTTCTCTGCTGAATCAATGCTACTAATGAGGATAGGCCTATAGGGTCGAACCCTGATCAAAGCCAGAACCAGCGGTTAAATATTGACTGAAGCCTCTGGCCCCGCTTTTTTACGTCAGTCACATGTGTTATGCCCCATAAATCAAGGATTATTCTAAATCAATCTAGGTTTTATTTTCGAACCCTAGTTTATTCCATCGAGCCTTATGTTGATTGTGTTGCTTAACCATCGTGCACAATGTCTATGAAAGAGGATTTGAAACTATAGTTTTCGTTGTGTCAAAGAATCATATTCAAGTGTATAAACTTGGAGAAGCACCAAGCACCAAAATTATCATGGAAAATAGTATTTGAGCATTAATTTCTTATACAAACGTCAGAATGAAGAAACATTTGAAATCAAGATTCAATCACGGTAGAATTATGTCAACCAATAGAATCAATGAAACAGAAATTATTAAAGAAAACAATCATTTAAAGGAAATTCATTCCATTAGAGATTTCGTGCAACAACTGGCTATGAAAAGGTTGGAGGGCTCAATCTATTCCACGATATTGTACATCACGATATTGAGGCTACATCAATTCTATTCTGGAAGTCAGTCACTCATTTCAGCTATTTCAATTTACCTCTATTAAACTTTGAGATGAATTTCGAAATTTGAAAATAGGAAATCAATTGAAAATAAATAATTATTACCATACAAAAGCTGTACCATACGTATGATTATTATCTTATTTGAAATTCCAATTATATATTATAAAATTCCTAAGAGAGGATTGAATGATAGTGGGTTACATTGGATAAAATATAATTTTTACTCTATTCTTGATTCAATCACAATATCACTCATCTCCCAAAAATATAATATTGACTCCCCAGAAAATTCCTGGTTTTCTTTCCGATTTCACAAACTCATTTTCAAGAAATCGTTGCAAAACTAGCTGAACGTTATGCTTGAGAACTATATAAATTAGTTACTAGCAGTTTAGTCCGGTT
Source organism: Sogatella furcifera (assembly GCA_017141385.1). Classification (NCBI taxonomy): domain Eukaryota; kingdom Metazoa; phylum Arthropoda; class Insecta; order Hemiptera; family Delphacidae; genus Sogatella; species Sogatella furcifera. The sequence continues at coordinate 34,804,991 of CM029550.1, forward strand.
TCTCATTCAGAGCGAATTTTCTCGAAAAACGAAGCCCTAGCGAACAAAGACAGATCTACCTTTGCAGTGAGTGTAGAATTGTGAAGTTGAATGGACTTTAGAAGTCAGTCAGCTCAGGTGTGTAAATGGAAAGTACGTTAGCGAAGGGATAGTTTCATTCATGAAGGTGTTATGAATGAAGCCAGTTTCCTGCCTTCAATGAGGTGAAGCTAATCGTTTCAGAGGTGGTGTAAAAAAGGGAATGGGATAGAAATAGTACATGTGTGTGTGAGAGAGAATGAGCAAAGCTACAGTTACAATCCGTCACTATAGACAGCTTGTCGCCTAAGCTCTTTTTATAATATTTCTTGACTTCATTCACAAACTTTCGGAGGCTGACTGACCTTCCAAAAGCCACACGCATCAATGGCCAAGGCGGGAATCTCCTCTATGCGTTTGAAGTGGATTCCGAACTTATCAATGGAACTCGAGTTGGAGTTATTCTCAATGTGAATAACTTGTCAATGGGCGTCGATCACTGGATCTAATTCTGTTGAATTCAATTCAATTGAATGACCCAGCTCAGTGCACTTGTTGAATGAATGCTTGGAATGTGATCGGAAAAACATTATTGAGGTGTTGATTTTGGACCAAACATTGCAAACAGAAGTATTCAATCTTTGTTGACCTTTGAGAGGTTTCACACATAGTGCCACTTTGAAGCAACTTTTCCATCTTGTTCTGGCGATTCATGAACATTTTGGGAGTTGGTACATATTGAAATAGTCATATGATGACTTGGGAGGAAGGATACAGGCTATCTCTCTCCCGAATTTTGATTAGAAATAGAGTCTAGAATTAGGTAACGTTTTTAAAAACAATTAATGATGATAAATCAGATATGGGGCGACTTTTGAGGTACGATTACCAAGCGGCAGCTCGAGCCGCGCGGCTCGAGCTGCCCGTCTCTAAATTCGCTGCCCAGCTCTAGCTGCACTACTCTAGCCATCACAACTCTGTTCACATATTTATTCACTCATTATAGATGTTTACTCTGTTATTCGGGCTATTAATGTATCCTATACTAAATCAGTAACTAGTGAAGTTCTCTTGAATGACTTGAAAAGAGTGCTCGCTTGGGAATCGTAGGCCACCTTCAGGCAATATAGTCTCTACTACCCATTCCTAGTATAGACCAATCTATTTATTGTTATGGTAGTGTATTTCCAATGATGTTCCTTTTTATTTCACGAAAACGTCATTTTTTAAATGACAAGCATTTATTATCAAACGTCATATTACCATAAGAACATTTATAACACTAAAATTTAAAGATTTGAATTCAATAATATTTTATACACCATCTATAATTCTTGATTTCTTCAACTATAAACTCAACTGAGTTTGTGTATGTGTTCCTATTCCATTTGTGTTGAGACGGCTATCAAGTCGCATACTTGATAAAGTGAGCTAACATTTCAATCCTATTTGCAACAATATTCAAGAGAGGCTTCCCCTCGCTGCCAGTTTTCTTTCCATATTATTATGTATGAGAGACGAGATTGAAGACATGTGATGGCGGCAAATAATGCCCGGAGAAACGGGGATCAGCTGCAGTTGCCCAGTGTGAACGGTCCCGTTGAAAAGTTAGCGTCATTAATCAGTTGCCGCCACCGCGTCTGTTTTGTTTGGTGCTGAAAATTTGTTTAAATCTGTTGAGTGATTGCGGATCATCAGCGTGATGCTACTACTAGAGGGGGGAATCTGTAGGGGGGTGGTGAGGGGTAGATATTGTTTTATCACCTCGCTGATGCCACCTAGCAGCCGCCATCTTTAGATCACGTGATCCATTTTGCAAACCACCCCTCTTCCTCACACCCCTCTAAACCCTGAAACAAATGCGATCTCGTTTGATGAGGCTTTGGAGGCCTTTCACTCACTCACTTCACCTTCCAATCTTTACTGTTCCTGAGTTCTCACTCCTTTCCTCAATCTGTTTTTTTTATCTTCTCCTGATTCTCTAATCTTTTCTTCGCTCTTTTGTATCATTTCCTCTTCCATGTGTCGTTCTACTTCAAATCAAAAGTTGTCGATTAGTTGATCTAATTATTGAAAAAAACAATAAAACAATCAGATCTAATATGCAAACAGACAGTAGAAAATCTGGAAGCCTGAAGTGAATAGTATAGAGTCGTCTCTATTTGGTAATTTCAACTCAGTAAGCAGATACCCTAAATACAATCTTAATCGATTTTAAATGTCATCATTTTATCATCATATATTATTATTTCATCATTATTGCACCTATAGAAATGTAACTCTGGTTTTCATGACAATATATAATTGAGAAATATATAATAATCTATGTATGAGATGTCCATATTTTCTTCTCCATTTGAGTGGTTTGACTGTCAATAATTAATTTTTGTTCAAATTTTTCTGCTAAATAGTTCATGCTTCATAGTTGTTTTCACGATCTCAGTTGGTTAATGGATTTTGAACTGAATTTATGAGCACTAGTGTTTCAAGAGCTCCTTGTGTTTCTTGGCTACTTGAAACTATTCATTTATCATAATAATAATCCTTCTTTACCTCGCTCAGTTTCCTGATCATTTCCTGAACCTGATCAGTTTCCTGATCAATTATCCTCATTCATAATTAATTTCCTATTCCTCAGCTCTACAAGAAATGTTCTCTTCGTTTCTTAACCTATGAATAAAGGAAGTCACTCAATCAATTTATCTATTTACGTTATGGTTTATTGAGATTTAGAAACGTATTTTATTCTTATGAATAGAATAATAATCAAAGATTAAATACCCCAATTCATTTTTCACCTCTGACCCATTTCCTCATAAATGATAATGGAAAATTGAAGATTTGAAAAAAGGGAAGAGAGTTCAGCCTTCATAGGTAATTTTTATTCGTGGGAAAAAAATTCCAAGTGAAAATTTCCTCTAGAAGGTCGATAGAGGATATCGATGATCTCTAATCCATTGACTCCAAGTCCGTTTCTGCACAGCATCCGACTTCTCAACAGTGTATCACTGTAATAACAATGCCACCACCGCATTCACTGCCCAAATTTATTGTTATATTATTGTGTGTGAAACATACATAGGAAGACTCGCTGAGCATTGTGAAGGGATTATTTCCGCTGCTTTGTGCCAGTCACGTCGCGGGAGGGTGGAAGAGAAAGAAAAAGAGAAGAAGAATAGAAGAGAGAAGAGGAGAAAAGAAATGCAGGAGAAGAAAGAAAAGACGACAATGTCAAACGGTGCCTTCTCACTGCACCTGCTTTTGACTTTTGATCTGGTATTTCCTGTCACCCAAGTTTGGAGCTTGCATTTGTGAATGGAAAGGAAGAGGAGAATGAGAAAAAGAAGGAGAAGAAGAGGAGAACTTGAACGACAAATAATAATGATGAAACGCACAGGTAGAATGTATAGACCTCAAGGCCAGGTCGAGCTCCACATACGACCAGACTGCCTGTCGCCAGCAGGAACCCTTCACATTTCCAAGTCAAGATCTCAAAGTCAGAATAGGATGCAGTTCTATAGCTTACTATTCCAGAACAGTTCTAATGCTTTTTCAACGTGATTCTCGTATCGTTGAAGAATCACGATAAAAACACCAAAGGAGTTCCAAATAATATCAATAATTAGTCTTTTTTTTTCTAAATGGAAAAAATTCTCTGCTGTATTTAATATCAATATTCAAACTGAAATTAATAGAATTCGGGATTGTGGTGAATGGCTTAGGAAATACAGAAATGGGAAATAAGCGAGCATGAATCCTAAGCTTGAATAATGTCAAGTTAGCGTTCTAATGCATAAAAGGGTTTTCAGAGAGCTACGAGTATTTTCCCATCACAATACATGTATTGTTATTCAATTTCAATGTCATGATATTCGCCCGTTACAATTTGGGTATAGTCTGTCCAAGCAAACAAGAGCCTCTGGCAAGATGTGAAAATGACTCTAGCTCAGTCAATATTAGTTAAAAATTATAAATTTGATCTCAAATTGTAGAAAACAATTTGATCTACTATTAAGACCACATCTATTATTCTTGAACAAATATTGACCAAGCTGCGAATATTGAGTCATTCTCCCATCTTGCCAGAGGGTCTTCTTTGCTTGGACTGACTATAGAAACCCAACTGGAATTTACTTAATTTCAATAAATCAAATTTAAATAGATCTCTGCCTCATTCTGATTCAAACTTATTACTTTATCAACTTGAATCTCCGGTGTAACTACATTAAAAAATTAATTATTCAACACAATTCTGAAATTTTGAGAATATATCAAAGATAAGTAAAAATGGAACAGAAGTTCATTAAAATCTCTTAATATCGTAGGTTGATCCACATTAAAAATGTACATTTGTAAGTTCTTAGTGATTCATTCATTATTAATCGGTTATGGTGGAATGTCCAGTCATTAAATACTACAAAAATAGTTGTCTACTCAGTGGTATTAATAGACGAAAGAAAAATAAACCGACAAAAAACATTCTCCTACAACTGTGCAAGTCTTTACAAACTGAAAACTCATCATGAATCTTCTTATTCCTGCGGAATTCATTATTATAGCGGAGAAATCATTTTAAACACTTCACTCTACTCCAAGTTCATGGATACAGCTACAGCACTTGTCTACGAGATCTCAAAAAATTGCGAATAAAGAAATGGGCATGAACGTTGACTAAATTAATAATTGATTTTTTAAACTACAGTTGTAGAAAAACTTTTGTATGCCATTCGATGGTAATACTTCATTATCATTCTCGCACAATTATCACGCTCCGATATTGTTCTGCACACGTGATGGACGCATTGCGTTATTTCATAAAATTAATAGCAAAGACAATACAGTAGCCTACTACTTTTAGTAGAGTTTATGATAATAGCTATTTTATAGCGACTGAAAATATTATCAATTTGAACTTTTATGATATTGAATTATCTAGTTTCTAGTATATAAGAATATCAGTTTTACAGTAGATGTAGCCTACAACACACAGAAAAAATCTCATTGACATCATGATCCCTGTTTAAAAAACAAGGTCCATGGCGCATCTTCTAATAACATCGTATTTAATTCTTATAATCTAATGACCATCTCGTTCGTTTCATTTACCCCTTCCATTCTTCATCCTGCTCTTCCCATTCCTTCATGAACCACCCCCTCCCTTCCAAATCAATGAAAAAAAACATCAACACACCATACCGCACCACGAGTTTAGTACAGCAAGCCTGAGATACATATTAAATTGAATTAAGATTTCATTATTCGTAAAAGCCCTATAAAGTACACCGAGCAACATTCTTGCTTTGTCAGAATCAAGATTTATGGCTTTCACAGTCAGCAGCAACGTGAACCGCGAGGGGAGAATAAAGAAGAGCAGAGGGAAGAAGGAGGATGAGAAAGAGGAGGAGGAAGAAGATGAGGAGGAGGAGTAGGAAGTAGTGAAAGAAAGAGCAATAATTGTAGGGAGAGGGGCGTATCTGTTTATTTCATCCTAAAACTTATACCCCGCTGAACATTCGTTTTAGGGCACATTATAATTTTGTACATGATACTTACTACACTTTACACAGCTAAATCCGAAGTAATAATACTGCGCATCAACACTTCTACGCGTGCAATTTTTCAAGACGATTCATCCCATTAAAAAGACTTTGTTTCGTTACAACATTAGGCCGAAATGTGGCTTCTTCATCAGCTATAACTTCACAATCTACGCCTCTTTAAAGTTTCATTATGAAGACGTTGTTGAAAGTGCGCGATCTACTTAGGTGATTTCGTTCATTAATTCATAGACAGAGGTCTGAAATATAACTATCAATTCAAAATACGATCTGATTTCCATCTATTGTAGAATTATTATTGATAATTCAATCCTCTATAACATGAGGTTTCAAACATAGTGGGAAAGCCGATGTCGATGTCAATGAAAATGTCAGTAGTTCAGTCAATGTGGATGAAGATGTGACTTATGATGTCATGAATTCGTATCCATATGCTCACTTCCAGTTATTCCGTTGCTTTTTATTAATAATAATATCGACATCGACTGAATTAATAAAATCGCTAGTCACATCGACTCAATTGCTAATATCCCTAGTCGCACATTCTCATAGGCTTTCCCAATATATTTACAACCTTATTTCATTCGAATCTATTGATTTGTTATGAAAGCTAGTAGTTCTAGGCTATGTGAATTCCATAGGCCTATACTCGCACCTGGATTTCCCAATATATTTAATTACCATATTTCATTTGAATCTATTACTTTAAATTAAAGCTGGTACTAAGCTACGAAATCTATCAACTGAGCTAAAAATTCTTATAGTTTCTCGAATATCTCATCACCATCGTCATCATAATCATCATTACAATAATCCAAATCACTATCTTTTCACTTTCATAATCCTCAATGTAACCAACCATCGGTTTCTTTTCCTGGTTAATGACCCGATGTCATATCATTTGGTGAGCATTATCACTTATCGTCCATAGTACCATAACTCCATCTTAGTACCATTCATCATGAGGCATACTGTATTCTCACTTGAGCGTGATTCAATACAGCAGTAGTATTTCTCACCTCATCACCTCATGTGCCTTAGTACACCTATTGAAGTTCGACTCATCGCACATCTAATATATTGCTTGACTGTTAATCAATCGTCTGTAGCTGACTATAATGCGACTCTCGTTTTTTCTAGTAGGCTAATATAGCCGATGCAGGTTATCAGTTTAATTTTTGTTTGGTAATAGTCATAGTGCTCATATGCTCACCATTATATTTTCGCCACACTGCACAGAAAGCAGCTGTTTTCTGTGCACTAAAGAGATTCGAAAGACGCCATTTACAGGCAGATTTGCTACTAGCTCCGAAAGAGGGCTCTTTCGGAGCTAGTGCACAGAAAGAGACTAGTAGTTACCTATCCGGCCGCTAGATAGGGCGACAATGCACTGCTTTCTCCACTGCTTTCCGCCGTAGCCTACTTCAGTTCAAATCAGCGATCGCCGCAAACATTCTTATACAATATTTATTATTCTTATTCTCGCAGTGTGGCGAAAAGTATCATACTCAACTCACTCAGAAAGGTGTTTATGGTATTTAGATAACATATTCCCGGGCTTGGCAAGCCTCGCCCAGGAAACTATCCTCATACCGTAAACACCTACTTTCTGTGCTTTTAGTGTAATGAACTATAAAATTGAATAATGTTTTTGTTTTGATTGAGAAAATGGAAATTTATATGGGCATATAAATGTTATATTGCGACTGCAATAAATAGTAAAAGAGAAGACAAGACACACAAAAAGGAAACAGAATGGGAGAAAACTCTCCTCTTTTTCACAGGAAAGAATGATGTTGATGACAATGATCAACATTTTTTTAGTTATTGTGGATGTGTTTCTACTAAGAAAAAAAATCAATAAGAAGAAAACATGAAAAACCTCTAATAAACATTAATATATCTTCTCTATTTGATCAACGTTAGTGCAACTCGAATATTAATTATTCTATTTAATTAGAATATTAATTAGTGCACTTTCAGTGCAACTTACTTTAATCTCTCCAATTTAAAAAATTCATCAAATAAATAGTAATCTTATGATTATCCTTCTATTCTTGTTTTCAACACACATCCATGTCGAAAGCTAGCCAGAATCATACTAATGGAAATTTGAGCAAATGTTTTTCAGTTCCAAAGCATCCTGTTCAAATCTATTCACCAGTAATTCAAAAAGGTATAAAGAACACTGACATTCAACCAGGAATAAAACACTGGAACTGGAACCTAATAGTCAAATCTGAGCCTTTCACCTGTATTACTGCCAGGAATAAAAAAAACTGTAAAATCTGAGGCATTTACTTGTAATTGTAGCAGGAATAAAAAATAAAACTGTGAAAGCTGAGGCATTCCCCTGTAACTCTAGGAGGAATAGAAAATAAACTGTGAAATCTGAGGCATTCACCTGCAATTTAACCAGGTAATCTCACTCCATAATCTCAGTCTATGCAGCCATAGAATAGTGAAGTAACAGGAATAAAGAACTCACAATCCCTCACCCGAAATCTGAGCCATTTACTTGCAATTAGTACCCTGCACAGCAGTTCATTGCAGCGCATACTATCTGCTCTAACTCCTTTAGATGTGCCTTGCCACAAATCTGTTCACCAACAGCACTAAATCGACTCGTTCAAATTTGAATTGAGCAGCACGTGTTTGTGTGCAGGAGAAGGCTTTTGCTAATACTCGGTCGAGGGTTGATAGAGGCTGTGCCGGAGGATTTAGGCGGTAGGAGAGAAGTCGGATTTAGGCGGCAGTGTTGTAGGAGAGAAGCCATCGCACATATTAGATTTGTATCGCCAGAATTAAGTGGCCGTCGGGCGGGCCAGCCTCATGTATGGAGATCTATGTTGTCGCCCGCTCGACTTAAACCTTGTGAACAAGTTGTATGCGCACACATCATCTATGATCACTCGCACACACACGTTCTGCCACGCGGCTTCAACAACCACCTCCTCCCCACACTAAGGGGGTAGGTAATCGCTTTCGCATTACTGCGTTGTAGAACCACTACTGCATCTACAACACTCTTGGTCCCTGCCACCATTAACACACACTGAATGCGACGCCCGCCAGGATTTCCTCTAATGTACTTTTGGGCCACGGCGCGCCTCTAATGTTCTTCCGCCACTGATAATATCCGGTGGGAGAGGAGAGGAGGAGGATCTCGATTAGGCCTATATAAATTCGGTGATCAAATCGTGGGTGGAACGTGTTGAAGGAGGAGTTATGCGAGAGGTTTATTGGTTGGAATCGATTATCAGATAGAGGTTGAAGTTTTTCTTTTGCGGTAACATGATGTGAAAAACCCATCCATCCATTTAAGATATGAACAAATAATTATTCTTGTAGCTTTTATCTATGAGGTAAGCCGGGGGACCCTTACACTATGGTTCCACTTCACTAATATGTATACTTTTTTAATTGATCGCCCTCATCTACAATTCACTTATTTCATTCCTGTAGATTGTATAAATCGTGTAGCCCACTACTTATTGTTAGTTATGATACTATCAATAATATTCGAAAGCTATTATTAATTTATCACCAGTGTCACAAGTATCAGATTAGTCACAATTTAGAGTGGAGTAAGATGATTTAGCACATTTTTACAAAATTTGAAATCAAATTTAATTCTAGAAATGTTAGTTTTCTCATAAGTTGTTTCAACTAGCGACCACAGAATACAAATGTATGTTTATTATATGGACGCTTGTCTCAACGGTTGGCCTATATATAATGTGATTACTTTTTGAGTCTCTGATCATTGAATGGATGACCAAAGGAATGGGTGAATGGTCAAGTATGAGCTGGCTTGTCTCTCGAGATAGGCTATCATTATTTTGTAAAAGGTGAGAACGAAACAAAGAGTACCCAAAAGCCAATACAATCCATCCTTCAAAAACTCTTACAAAAAAGAATACTACTTTCCTTTGGGAACTGAAGTAGGATTAACTTCATGAACAATGCAGCCTATTTGTGGACAGGTGTTCAAGAGAACAAAAAACATTTGTTCTGTTCAAGACTAATTATTCTTCAACAGAACAATTCTTGTTCTCTATTATTCTATTTGTATAACAGCTTGTGCTGACGAACAAGACAAGAAGTTGACCTGAAGTGACAAACTTGGTAGGAAACGCAACAAGGATTGAAGTATAGAAGAATGGATTATTTCATTTCATTTCACTTATTTATTGACATGATAACACAAATCATAACATGAATATGAACTAGGATAGAAAAAATAGGCTGATCCTGTGCTATTTCTTCCTAAATTTTGTTGAATGACTAATCCAAAACAAGGTTATGTGGTTTCACCGCACTTCATACAATAATCTCTGGCCCTTGAAAAATATTATAAGAATTTTGAATTTTGAGTAATGAGACTGAAACCCAAATTATCAATCAGAATCTTTGAGAATATGAAATAAACTTGAAAATTTTGAATCAAAATAAAAGAAAACTCAGTTCACTCACTATGACTACAACTGTGACTTGATATTGGACTCAATCAGATTGAATATCACCATTTACCTCATCATCCACAATCATCAATGAAAGAATGAATTATCATAGAAAATGAATAATTCATTATTCATCAATTAACTATTACAATTATCTATAATAGATATCTATATGTGATAGATATTATAATCTGAAAGAGAAAAACTAGGCTTAGCCTGTACTATTTCTCTTCCAATTTCAATTGGTAATGATGTCCAAAAGGTTATGTATATGTCACGCACTTCAAATTTCTGGTCCGGGAATATTCACAAAAATGATTCAAAAGTAAAAACAATTTTGAATTGAGTAATGTTGTTAGAAAGCCGAAAAATCACTTGAAAACTATATAATTCCGAATAGAATATAATAGAATAATTATCATAGTATCACCTGCAAATAGTATGCAATTATCATATTCTATTCAATTTATTGTTTGATTTAAACACCAGGGCTATTCATCCACCGAAGAAGAAACATAAATAAATATCTTATACTTTCTCCAGAAATATTATGGATGAGAACATACTATTTCAAAATATAATGCATTTGTACCAAGTATTTTGCCCCTTCATATACAATCCAATACAAGTATTGCAGATGAAAATCAACATACTAGACTAGTAAGCGTTGGCGCTAAATAAACAAATCGCCTGTCATGTTAACACGTGCCCTCAAGTGTTGTAATACTTGGTGTTATATGATGTGCGAAAAGGTTTGCTAAGAGGGCACTTGTGGCTTCATTTACAGTTTAACACAATTGCCGTTCAATATAGTGGAGAGAATGCTATTGCTATCCATTTCAGAGAAGAACAAGATGATGAATAGAATGAAGGACGAGAAGAAGGAAGAAAACGAAGAAATAAGATGAGATAATTTCAAACAAAAACAAGTGCATATTAGGAAAACGATTCAATTCACTTACATGATTATTAAAACATTATGATTATAATAATTATTCAAACATGATTAAGATGAACAAGATGATGCAAAAAATTTAACGATCTATCAAATGAAACAATAGAATGGAAATGTTTGTAAACGTTGTTGTATCATAATGTCTGCAGTAGAGGAATGGTAAGGGACTTAAATTCTCTATCAAATTAATCATTTTATGTTTTTTGAACATACATTAGCTGAATATTCTTCTTCAAGAACAATTGAGTACGGTAGTTAACAAATACGATTGAATAATTCTCCACATAGCTTTAACCAACTAGACTATTAGTTATTACCAATCAATTCACTATTAGATTTTTACAAGATTTACTACTAATAATGTTGGTGAAGGATCTTTGTGGCATAGGCGGTTAGTTAGTGGTTTACAGTCAGTATTGAGCTCATTATTTGATTGGCTACAATGGAACTAACTGCTATATTAGAAAAAAACTCCAATTTCGAATTAATGACATTATTTGATTACAAAAATGGCCGGCGTCACATAATATCAATGTCATGAAGTATCCCAATGCAGTAAGACCTCAGTCTTCAGAGACGCCACTCATGTAGCTTGAATATAGATATAGAAGAACAGATCAGAGCTGTGGTTGGACTTTATCCCATTTTCTAGACGCCAGAAATCACGGGCGTCATTCCATCGTATTATGCAATAACGTTCCAAGAAAAAACGCAGTGTTTTGAAACGATTCTAAATGGACGCGACACTCTTTTTTGACTTATTCCTCACTCTTTTCGGTTTTATTTTTCGCTCTTTTCCCTCCGACACTCTCAACTTGATTCGTTTCCGCTCGATATCACACGACATAATACAGTTATGTACATAACATATTACAGTAGGAACACACACGCAATTTCACAACTTCACACTTTCCTAAAAACTTTACATATTTATATATCTTCCGAACAATCACTTTCACAATTCTTCTCTTTCCTCTTACCCTCTTTCCATTCCCTTTCTTCTTTTACTACTTTTTCGTCTTCCTCTCTCACTTTCTACAGCAATATACGAATACATAAGCGACAACATACATTATCCTCTGTAATACAGACTTATTTGCACATTCTCAAGTCAGTCAGCCCCCTTGCTCCCTAATATGAACACATTCTTCCCCCTTTTCCTTCTCTTACAGCAATCACTGATAGAATCATTTAAATAATTTTTCAAAGCACACATCACTTCAAATATTCTAGAGCAATATTCGACACTCTTCCAAGCTCTAAATTAATGGAAGTTTTATTGTTATCGCAATCATGACTAACTCTACCAACTATAAATGATATTCACATACCCGCATTTTTCAAGTTTTTAACGCTTTTAAAAAATTAGAATAGCCTATATTACTTCAGAATTATTTTCGATGCATGAATTGCTTCTAATAGGCTTACTAACTCACTCTATGCTTCAGCTTTCCAAAGACTATCAGATTGTTTTAGTATGATATAGCCTACACAAAATAATGAAACTCAACACTGTCTGAAATCTAAAACAAAGTCAGAAGTTTAAAAGTCAATTTTATTGCAAATGAAAGGACTTATTCATGTCATTTATCTACCATCAATATAATAATCACATAGCAAAGTTATAGCAACACTCTCAAATTTATTCTTTTCTATGCTTTTAGAATAGCTTTTTCAAAACAAGAAAAAGGCCAACAACAATATTTTGAATCATCTAAATCCTCCTGAAAATCGACCCCACGGAAAACAAGCGACGGCAATTTCAAAAAAGCATGCTGCTTTTCTTGCGACCCTTCATGTCTCCCGAGGCCAAAGAATAAGTTATCCAGAGAATGAAGCGAATTAGTGAGACGTTTTAATTCAATTACACAGTGAATAAGCGCCGTGGGACTCTCTCTAATGTACGCTTTCTAGCTGTGTTCTGCTTTGATCTACGATCCTGGATTTAAACCGCAGCCTCCGGGAAACAAACAGCTAATGCTTGTTTTCGTGTGGAAAAGGATGACACTACACTATTAATCTCTATCTCTCTCCAACTCAAGTCACCGAAGCAACGTTTGTTAGTTTTCCAACTGTGCTGCTCACAAAGCAATTATTGGTTACTCACTCGTTCTCTCTTTCTCTCACCCTGTAACCCCTCTCCGTCACTGCAGACCGCAGTGTTCACTCTTTGTAAAAATAACAAAGTTTCTCTTAGTACAGCCACTGTTACCCCCTTATCTTTATCTTGTCCTTCTATCCTAGTGGTTTAAGCCACCGCCGAGTCTCTGTAATATAGATAAATGTCCGAGAGGGGTGAACTCGAGCCAAAGAAAAAGGTCAACTCTGATTCATCCACCTCACTCACTCGCTTTCTCTCACTCACACTTTTTGTCCATCTATCGCTTTCTTTCTTTTCGTCGCTCATCTTTCACTTACACGCTCATTTCTTCTCCAGGGGGAAACTTTCCTCTCAACTTTTGTCTATTTGGCAAGCAAGCCTCGTTTTAGTTTGGTTAGTTCACCAAATAACAAACTAATTTGATAGACGAAAAATAGTGCGACCGCTTTAACCGGGGTTTTCGTATGTGCTTGTGTGTGCGCGTGCGATTCACAAGTAAGTTGCTCTGTTGTGGCTTTATCAAGTCCGGTCCAATCTGACCCATGGATTTATGTTGGGTCTCTACATTATTGATATTAATTGGAGACGGTCACTGCAGAAATGCGTTTATTGTCGAATTGGAAGAGGGATTGTTTATGAGAGGGATGGAAGTTTGCAGATTGAAGAGGAAGTAAGTGGGAATGCGTTAGTATTAATCTTATTTGCATGAAAATCATACAACAATCGGACGTGAATTGGCAGACATTCAATTTGGACAAAACTCAAGCAACACTTGGATAACATCAGATTCGTGTGAAAATCACACGTCAATCAGACGACCTCCAAACAAGATGGAAATTGGACTAGCCTAAATATTAATTGAAAATATTGAAACATCTGATTTGACAATATTGGACATCAAATCGAAAAAAATCCGATTCGGACAAAAATCGCTTGTCAATCGGACATGAGGCAGAAGACATCCGTTTCGGACAAAAGTTGGAAAACAATCGGACAACATATGATTTGCACAAAACATCAGATATCAATACTTGGAGAACATCCAATTTGTATTAGAAATGTGTATTGGATGAAAATGAAAATATCGGACGTAAATTGGATGAGTCTGAAATGGATATTGGATGGAAAAAAATCGGACAAAGTATTGGACAAGAAACAGGGACAAAGTACAGACACAGGAAACTGGACCGAGTATTGTATAATTCACAAATGTCACTTAAAAGTGATAATTTGGAACTCGTAGTTCACATCCAAGTGATGGTTTCATCGCTTTCAGCACTAAATCAGCACCTGTCATCACAGGATCGCCGCATTAATGAAAGCTGCGTATTAATTCTGTCAAAACCGGCTTTTATTAACGGCCGTAATCTGTCACGTTACCGAATTTAATGTCGTAATTTTGGTGTGGACATTGTTCGTGCTTTTGCAACAGCGCGTGTGTGATTTTCAGAAATATTGCGATTTTCGATGACAATTCCATTCGCAAGTACCATAGGAATCGACGAATGAATTAGGCGGGATTTCATGTAGGACTAGAGCTCAGCTTAAGTGTTGAACTCGAGATTAAGCATGTTAAGTACAGTAGAAACTCGATTAACCGTCACTCTCTGTTATCCGTCACTGCTACTGTACACACAGTACAGTACTTGAAGTACATTACAGTAGTTTTACGAGCATTAATTTGTAGCAGATCTGTGTCACTCTTGTATGTAAGTACTGTATACTCAATAAAAATTTGTATTATCAGCTTAAGCATGGTTCACTTTTTTACTTCCCAATGCACGGTTACGCCTACTGTTTATATCGACATTTCTGTTATCCGTCTATTCGATCAACCGTCATAGTCCTGGTCCCGAGGGTGACGGTTAACAGAGGTTCTACTGTACTTCAAAATCTCTATTCTCTTCGGATATATTGGAAGATGAATAATTCATCAATTCATAATTATTATCAATCAAGAGAAATCACTGATTGGGCGTTATAAAGGACAAGCTTTATCTCTTGTTTAACATGTGTTTTACTTTGGCCAAAATTATGCAGCCTGTCTTCTGGCCTATCTTTATCTACAAATTCATCAATTCTCCAATTATTCTACATAGTTACCAATTGATTTCAAAGACTAGGTATTTAAATTATTCAGACTGAACAAAGAATTATTTAATTTGAATATTTATGTATTTATACTTTAATATTTAATAATTTATACTTATAAATATAAAATATGTGTAGTATTTATACTTTTTTACACAAACAACGAACAAATAGCTTTTACATCTACAAATAGCAACGAACTGAAATTATTAGTCTGTTTGCAATTTAATAAATAGTCTTTGTTGAATAAATGGCTGTGTATAACTCCTCAAGGGTATTGCGGATGTCCTCAATACTGAACCACAGTATTCAATAACATAAGCTGCCATTCTACGAATGTCTCCAGTGTACCCCTCAAACATTGTACAATATAAACACCGCAGTTCTGATGAGTTTTGCAGTGTGTTTCCTCAATAGATACCTCCCAAGGTTTACTAAATCAACACATATTCTATACCTATATTCCCATCCTATAGTCTATGCACTTTCGTAACATCCAACATTTTTTTAGACATCACAGTCGATGGCAATCTATCTGGAACAAAAAATAAAAACCAACTACAGCCTTCCCATGAGAAGAACTTAATTGCGCACCAAACTCCACTTGCATGATACATATATATTTTTTGTTTCGCTCCTCTGTCGTCACGTGGAGAATAGATGATACAAAATAAAAATGGAAACAAAAAATACACCCCGATATCTCTTAACAGGAGACCGGACCCAGGCGTTGTTTCATAGCCGTTAGTTGATTGTCAAATGTACAGCCAATGATGATAAAAAGTGCTGGAAAAAGTTGTGGGGAGCACAGGAAGAGAGGAGATGGACAAAGCGGGAAAGAGATTTTAGGATGAAGAGCGAGAAAAAGAAGAAGAAAAAGAGGAGGAGGAGGAGGAGGTGAAGAAGAAGGAGGAGGAGGTGGTGAGGAGGTGGAGGAGGAGGAGGAGGAGGAGGAGGAGGAGGAGGAGGAGGAGGAGGAGGAGGAGAAAAGAAGAAGAAGAAGAAGAAGAAGAAGAAGAAGAAGAAGAAGAAGAAGAAGAAGAAGAAGAGGAGGAGGAGGAGGAGGAGGAGGAGGAGGAGGAGGAGGAGGAGGAGGAGGAGGAGGATGAGGAGGAGGAGGGATAATAAAAAAGAACAACATCAAATATAGGAGGGGAAGGAGAAGATGAATGAGAAAAATAGGTGTGAAATAAAAAAAAAGAAAAATAAGGGAGAGAGGAGGATAGAGAGAATCATAGAAGAAGAACAAAGAGAAAAGACGAAGAAAGAGGAATGGAAGATTGATGAATGAGAATAGATTATGTGAAGGAGGTGGAGAAGAAGGAGAATGAGGGCAAAATGAAAGAACATGAGAAAGAAGGATAAGGAGAAGATGTGAGTTGATGATGAATTTTCAGCATAAGAAAACGATTGAAAAAGAGCAAAGTGGTCGATTTAATCAGGATGAGGAAGTTGGGAAGTTGCTTAAAGTGTGGGAAGCTAATAAGGAAATTTTAGACGAGGAAGGAGATGTGGAGGACAATTTAAAAGAAGAGAAATAGTAATTTAAAAGATAAGATAAAAAGAAGCAAGAACAAGATGTAAAAAAGAAGAAGAAAAAGAAAAAGAAAAAGAAAAAGAAAAAGAAGAAGAAGAAGAAGAAGAAGAAAGAAGAATAAGAAGAAGAAGATGATGATGATGATGATGATGAAGGAGAAGAGACAGATGGGAAAGAGAAAAAGGGAAACGGGAGTAGACAAAGCAGTAAACGTGTAAGGGTAGAAGTCGAACAGATGAAGGCAATTTCCCCGATGTTGAAAGGGGTGTGAAGATTAGGGAGGAAGGGAGGAAGAAGTTAGGTAGGGGGGGGGGGTTGTTTCTAGATGGTAAAGAAGGGGAAGCCGTTGAAGTAAATGTAATTCCATTTTTCGATAAAAAGCGTCCCCTGAGTACAGTTACTCGACGGAATTAATACAAATGATTGGTGAAACCCAACAGCCCCTCTGTGTTGTCTTTACATGACAAACGAGTACCACCGCCGTGGGCTTACTCTTCAGCCCTCAAATTTAACACTTGGACCTCTCCCTCCCTCACACCTCCCGCCAAAGACCTTTTCCAATTTTTCATGCGGGAAAGTCCTTCTTGAAAGTGATTGTGGTCAAATGGTTATCGAGAGCTCTTTAAGTGTAACCTCATATACTGTATTTGTCAAGTGCAGCTTGAAAATCTTTCTGCGACTCTCTTACTTGGTTGGTTCACCGTTTCTGTGAGGAGGGTCAAAAACTGATTCTCCTCAATTAATTGATTTATTTTTTACTAGCTGGCTCCGCCCCCTGGACCCCTGACAGTATCAACAGTGTCAGTGAGTCAAACAGGCTCGCTTCGCTCGCATGCATAACCTCTGTCAGTGTAAGCTGAGACAAATAGGCTCGCTTCGCTCACCTGCATATTCCGTTCAGAAGGGATTCAAAACTTATTGTACACAGCATTTCTAGACCTAATCTGGACCTGTTCACCAAATTTCGACATTTTTTACCAATTTAATCTCGAAAAATCCAAGAAAAACTCTGGAAATTCCGAAAAATAGTGAAACGCTGATATTGAGCGTAAGGGAACTATATACCGAACATAGTTTGAAACTTGATTCAATATCTTCTAAATTAGTTTATCTATAATCTCGCTGAACCATTGAATTTGCAGTAAGGATTGGTCGTATCAAGGCGGAAGATATGCAACCCGCAATACATTTACAATTTGGAAAACCTAATTACTGGCGTAATCTTGAACGAAATTCAAAAATATCTTAACACAACATTTCTAGACCTTATCTGAACCTACCCACCAAATATCAACATTTTCTACCGATTGGTTCTCGAAAAAATTGAGAAATCGCCAAAAACTATAGAAAAACTTAAATATTTGGCGTATCCTTGAAAATTTCCTAAAATCCGTTCTTAGCGCGCGTCTAAACGTCCAACGGATTTTTAGTTCTGGTGATGAATGAATGAATGAATCAGTCAGTCAGTCAGTGCCATTTCGCTTTTATAGATATAGATTCTTTATCTACTGCTTTGATTGTGATAATATAGTAATTGGGTGATCGTAGATTTGGTATTATTTATTTATTGTGACAATCGCGACTTGAAAGCAAGTATTTTAAGCAAAGGTGATGATGAGTGAGTGAATGATGATGTTTACATGGTGAATGAAAGGTGATGAAAGTTTGCATTACAATTTTCACTTTAAAAAAACTTTTCACTTTTTGGTTGTATTGACCACTTCCAGTGTCTTTCTTAGAAGGCAAAAAACAGTGTTATTATATTATTATTGTATAAAAATTTTATCGATTAATCATGATCAAAATATTATTCTAATAATAGATATAAAATGAGAATAGTATGTTGTACAATTTAGTAATCATTTTATCGTTACTTAATCAAGTTATTTACTTGATTGAGTTTTTAATCAAAGTTCATCACCACAACCATTACTCAAACAAGTGAATATGGCTATTGGAGAAGATATTATTCATTGCTAACCATTTCAGGCCAATAGGTCGAGTCTTATTCTTCACGAATAGTACTGAACTAGAAGTGATTCAAGATGTTAGAGTATGGTCTTCTATCAAAATCGATGAAGAATCTTATTATCAATTTCAAACATATCGGACATATAGGTGGGGTGGATCCAACTGGATAAATTTCATGAAGATGATGATTTTAAATTTATCAAAGTTCAATAATAATTTGATATTAATATTCATGAGTTTGATATAGAAAATATAAGTTAGCGTATAATCTCGCCATAGAGAGCTTAGATACGATGTGAATAAATCATTCGATTGCTATGCAGCGCGGGTAAACAAATAAATCTGGGCGGATGTATTGAGAAAGTATCAGCTCGCACTCTCCCCATGTATCGCGAACTGTCACAGAAATGGACAATAAAGCTCAACGCTGCTCACTTTCCAAAAATAAATAAATAAATTCGCTGCGATTTTTGACATGTCAACCACTCATCCAATTCCCCAGCACAATTTTTGACATGGACGTGTCACTTTTTCACAATTTGAAAAATTGAAATGCGAAACACTTTTCATCCGGAGAAAAATGCTTTGTCGAAAAAGTGCGATCTGAATTCGGCTTGAGCGATACAATTGAGTTGATTGGAAATTGTTGTCAAATTATGATTGATTGCTGAATTTCTTTAGTTGCAATCTATAAATGTACAGCTGGAATCCATTTAGTTGTATTTCGAAGTTGAGTAATCCATTCATTTGAATAGCTTCAACATAAGAAGAAAAGGGGTAACTTTCCAAACTTCTATGTTCAATTATCTTCATTTCTTGACTTTACAAACGATTTGTCAAAAACCAACTATTTCGAGCCAACTCACCAATTCCTTAGGAAACTAAAAACTCCTGAATGCGAATGTAGTTTCACCGGTTTTTGGGAAATCTGCAAAAGCATAATGGAAACCTTGAATAAATAAATAAATAAATAAATAAATAAATATATTTATTGACATAAAACGCCAGAAATGCAGAGTGACTGCCAAGGCAGATGTCTCGTCAAATTTTACAATAATTTTAAAACAGTAATTTCTTAACAATAATTCCAAAAACAATAATTTTCAATTAGTCAATAATTGTAATTAAAATTAAAGGCGGTTAAAATACAATAAAGGTTAAATATATTAGACGATTATTAATATAAGTTCCTTCGAGTTACATTCATGCAGGTCAGCAAAAATCACTCAAGGGGTCCTCAAAAAACTCTTCTAAATTGTAATAGGATTTCAGCAAAAAGTGAGTCTTCAGTTTCTGTTTAAATCTGTTGAAGTTTAAATTTTTTACAGTTACTGGTAGTTTATTATAAAGTTTCAAACCTGCATAATGTGGGCATCTTTTATAGAGTTGCAGCCTGTGATTTGGGTACCTATACAATTGTTGTTGGATTCCACGTGTACTATAATTATGAGAAAAGGAATTAAGTTCATATACCGTTTTATTCTTATGCACAAATGTGAGTAATTCAAGTATATATATACTGGTAACTGTTAGGAAACCCAATTCCTTAAAAAGAGGCCTACAGCTTGCTCTTCTATCAGTCTTGAGAATTGATCTGACAATTCTTTTTTGAAGGAGTAAGACTTTACTTGCCGAACTAGAATTTCCCCAGACTGTTATACCATATTTTATAATTGAATGCACGTATGCAAAGTAAACCATTTTTATCACATCTAAGGAGACTGAATTTGCTAGAATACTGAAGAGATAATTCAAACCCTTGAAAACCCTGAAAACCCTTGATTACTGGCGTAATCTATAAGCCGCGTATCGACAGTCCGAGGCATGTGCTACGAATGCCTCGCGGTACAGTCTGTTGACACAAAAAAAGAGTACTACTACTAGTATACTATCTACCGCGTATCGACAGTCCAAGGCATGTGTGGCACATGCCTCGGACTGTCGATACCGGGTTTGCTAGCAGCGAGGCAAACGCTGCACATAATTTGCAGCGAGCAGTGCCTGTTGCCTCGCAACGCGCAACGAACAATTCTACAAACTAACCTCAAAATTGTACCCCATTCCAATGCATTTTTGTGATTGAGAATTCTATTTGGGCGCAGAAGGTTGTAATAGGTAATAATAAACATTGCCTTAAATTTTTATCTAATTGAGCACAAAATAACCTCCAAAGTCCAAATTATCAATTGTCAGAGCTCAGTTGCTTTGTCTCCCGCTTGATGGCGCTAGTCAATTTGTCAATTTGTTCGCGTGCTCACATTTTTGGTTAGGCTGGTATTACACGATAATAGTTGTATGATATGATCATATGAAAATATGATTTGGTATTTTCATCTCTTTCCATATGATCAAATATGCTCATAGAACTATTATCGTGTAATAACGGTCTTACAAAAATTGCATATCACACATATGCCTCAGCCATGAGTTCATACTTTTTTTTGCGTCAACAGACTGTAACGCGAGGCATTCGTAGCACATGCCTCGGACTGTCGATAAGTGGCTTAAATTTGAGTCAGTTAATTGTTGTCAAAGTGCATGAATCATACTTTCACTGCTATACGTATCATGGAATCTTCTGTTGCAGCAATGAATATAGTGCCATAGGGATTTGGAAAATTTCTGAACACAGCATTCCTAAACCTAGTTAGAAACAGTTTGAAAAATTTCATTGGTTTCAACATTTTCTACAATAAATTTGTCGAAAAAACTTAGGAAAACAGAAAAAAGCTCTAGAAAAGCGTAAATATGGAGCCTATCGTTGAGAAGTTTCATAAGTCCGTCCAACTGAACATGTCTGCCAAATTTAAACATATTTGCTTCAGTAGATGTTTAGTTCTGCTGATGAAAGTATGAGTGAATGGATCGGTGTCACTTCGCTTTTACATAATGGATTGTTCTTCATACTATTATTATTTTATATGTTCCTTTACTTCTTTCAGTACTTGACTCTCTCATCTGAATAATTTTAATCTTAATATCTCTTACTTATTCATACAACCCCGTCATCCATTCTCTGCCCTTCCACAATCCTTTATCATCTTATTCTCACATATTCCCTCATCCCTAATTGTAACAAAGTTGGATGCAGAAAAGACTTTGGCTCTAAATTAAAGCGGCAGAGGTGTTTTAAATCGACTGCAATTTGTTTTACTGACAGAGCCTAGAGGCGCCGCGCCGCTTTAACCGCTACCCCCTCCCGTTACACCTCCCACCGCCCCTCATGTGAACCCGACAATCCTATAAACAGTTCCTTTTATTTATGTTTATTATCCTTTCTCTTTCCCGTGTCGTATCATTCCTCCTCCATTGCTTCTTAGCGCCGTTGTAAATCTTCCGGCAAATTTTAAACAGATGTAACTGTTTGTTGTAGGAGCCGCTTTTTGGCTTCGCGCCGCCTAGCGAGCAAACCGCGAACTAGAGTTGATTTATTCGCAGCTCAATTGCCAATTCGCACTCAGTTTTGATTCAGTAAATCTCGTAAAGTGCTTTGCGCCCGCCGTGTCGAAACAATAACTAGATTAAACGCTGAAATCGGGCAAGTGAATTTTGGTGAGTGATGAGATGGGTTTCATTTCTGGAATTGGATGTATGATGGTTGAAAGTACATTTAAATGTTGCTTGGAATAATGGAGCTATGGAAAATTCAACTATTGAGTACGTCAACTCAATACTTTGCACTTGAGTGTATGCCAACCGCAGAACAATGTTCTCTATGGTAATAAGTTTACAGTACTGATACAAGTATACGTAGATAATAGTAATAGCCTACGTATATACAGAGTGTTTCAGGAGGAATGTGCAATACTTCTCAGGCTGATTCCTCACATCAAGTAGACAAAAAAGGTCCATGGGACCATCCCCCAAAAACGCTTTGTTACCGAGATAACAATGGCGGAAAATTGATATTTTTAAAAATATATTAATTTGTCTAATTTTTTAGAGGCTTTAGTGAGGTTCTAAAATAATCAATTCCTATGTAAATTTAGCTGAGGAACTCAATGAAACTAGTTCCAAGTTTGTAACATTAACGGTTATTGAGATAATTGGGAAAAATATGCTAGAAAACGCCATTTTTCAACTGGATAAGGAATTATAAAATTGTATTTTTCATTAATGGAAGTTGAAGAGAGTCGGATTCTAAAGAAAAAGTTAAATGGCGAAGATTGTGTAAATGTTACCCAAATCTCAGAAATGGCGATCAAAACTCGCAAAATTGCTACTATACACAAATTTATCCCCTGTGCTACGTTTTGTCAATTTTGCGATTTTTGATCGCCATTTCTGAGATTTGGGTAAGATTTACACAATCGCCGCCATTCAACTTTTTCTTTATAATCCGACTCTCTTCAACTTCCATTGAAGAAAAATACAATTTTATTGTTCCTTATCCAGTTATAACCCTTATTGTTGAAAAATGGCGTTTTCTAGCATATTTTTCCCAATTATCTCAATAACCGTTAAAGTTACAAACTTGGAACTGGTTTCATTGAATTCCTCAGCTAATTTTACATAGGAATTGATTATTTTAGAACCTCACTAAAGCCTCTAAAAAATTAGACAAATTAATATATTTTTAAAAATATCAATTTTCCGCCATTGTTATCTCGGTAACAAAGCGTTTTTGGGGGATGGTCCCATGGAACTTTTTTGTCTACTTGGTGTGAGGAATCAGCCTGAGAAGTACTGCACTTTCCTCCTGAAACATCCTGTATATTATAGTACTCATACGAGTATAAGTAAATCATAGTACTGTACTTAAGTATATTGTATATAAGTAGTAGCCTATAAGTATCATATAATAATATGCGATATAGTATAATGTATAAGTATCAGAATTGGATAAGTAAACAGTGTAGGCCCACTTAATACTATATATAATACTGTAGTACTTGTATTTAATATAAGTACTTGTATAATGTAATACTGGGCCTATAATGTATAGTATTAGTACAGTCATACATTGTCACTGATTCCAATGTCCAGTAGTCTTAATTATATTCTTTATGTATCTATATTGTGGCACAAGTGTACTAATGTGTTCTCCCTTTGACATTTTATTTCAATGTGATACCCATATGAGATCTCAGGCAATTAGAGCGATGGCTATGATAGGGTTGATTATGGCAAATGACTAATTTCATAGCTTCTTTTAATAGAAGGAAGCTATTCAAGGAAGCTATGCTAATTTCCATGGAGTTGAATCGATGTTTTGAATATCGGAGATATGCAGGGTGTTTCAGGGTGTTTCTGCTATACTTCTCAGGCTGATTCCTTACACCAAGTAGACAAAAAAAGTCCATGGGACCAACCCCCAAAAACGCTTTGTTACCGAGATAACAATGGCGAAAAATTGAGATTTTTCAAAATATATAAATTTTTCTAATTTTCGAATTAAAATGATCGATTCCTATGTAAAATTAGCTGAGGAATTCAATGAAACCAGTATGAAGTCTGTAACTTCAACGCTTATTGAGATAATTGGAAAAATATGCTAGAAATCGCCATTTTTCAACAATAAGGGTTTTAACTGGATAATGAATCATAAAATTGTATTTTTTATTAATGGAAGTTGAAGAGAGTCGGATTCTAAAGAAAAAGTTGAATGGCGGCGATTGTGTAAATCTTACCCAAATTTCAGAAATGGCGATCAAAAATCGCAAAATTGACAAAACATAGCACAAATAATCAATTTGTGTTTAGTAGCGATTTTTGATCGCAAGAACCTCACTAAAACCTCTAAAAAAATTGAAAAATTAATATATTTTGAAAAATCTCAATTTCCCGCCATTTTTAACCCGGTAACAAAGCGTTTTTAGGGGCTGGTCCCATGGAACCTTTTTGTCTACTTGGTGTAAGGAATCAGCCTGAGAAGTATTGCACATCTCTCCTGAAACACCCTGTATATAATAGAACAGAAAGATATTTTCAAGGCTGAATCTGCTGAATTATTGATGATACAATATTCTCTTTTTGAAAAGCTGTGGTACGATAGCTCATTGTCAGTTGACTTGGCACACCTATATTGAACAGACTATATTTCAATCAAGGTGTGTTAAAAAAAATCGCAGCATCGAAAGCAATAGAAAAGAACAGAAAACAACAGGTCACAATAGGAAAGAACAGAACAAAATAGAACAGAAAATAACATAAAACAAGTAGAACATGAACATAACACGAACCAGACTGGACTAGAATCATATAAATAATAAAAGAGGCGTTGAAGTTGGAGTTCAGTTGATAAGTTAGCCTCGGCAGCCGCTCTTCATTTCTTATGCATAGAAAATAAATCCTACTCTGAGGGATGCGCCCCTCCCACCACTCACCAACCAGGGGGCGATATTTGGGGCTCATGGCCAATATTCAGAAATACGTTTCCCCTGAGATTTCATTCTCCTGGTGTGTGCTTATTTCAACAACCCCTACCACTTTACAACCGTCGGTAGCTAGCTTATTTAGGCACCGCAGAATCGGTAAACACCTAATACCAGCTAAACACCGCAGGAGTTCACTGTCTACAAGTGTGCTTGCAAAATTCAATGTTGTACTTTGTAATGTTCACTCTCTCTCTCTCTCTCTGATGTGATGCTCCGGATATATAGGCTTTTAGAGAATGTGAGATCGCGTGACATACAATGAGAAGAAGAAAACTTTCAGAAGAACAGCACCCAACATCCCCCAATAAACCCAGACAATTTCTGTGATTTTTTGGGTGATGAGGGGCACTAAATTCGTCTGAAAAGTTATTATTATTTACTGCTGGAAAATAAATTAAATAAACTAAGCTAGAAAGCAAGGAATTCAACTGATTTGTGACACAGATTTTAAATAATAACTGTTGATTTATTTATTTAATTAAATTCATGAAATCATGGCCATGCAAGGCAAGAATAGTTGAAATAGAAATTGATTGAGAAATTACTATTTTGAGTCTTTGAAATTATAAGTAAATTTTGAGTTGAGGAATATTTGAGTCTATATGGTTGGTTTTTTGAACGATCTTCACAGTTATTTTTCAGGTTTGTTTCACTATTTAAATTGATATAATTTCGCTGTACACTAGGCCTTTATACGCGCACTAATGTGCCTGATCAGGACTTAAATAAATTTCTGGTCACTCACAGTTTATGCCGGTCCTATGAGGTGCGATGGCGGCTGGCGGTCATCACATGGATTATTTGGTAACTTTAATCCAATTTCATCGGCTTGGCATTCACACACATCTTTAAGAACGTTCAAAAAATAGGAACTTTGAATTTTAATGCAATTAATTAATAGGAACTTTAAATACTGCTGTGCTGCTTCATTATAAATTTTAATCAGGGGAATCGGCTTAAGGCCATCCTTTCTTGTTGAGATCCAAGTAGCATGTCCCCGGCTGTGTGTGCTCTTCCAGGAAGAAGATTTTTCACAGCCTTGAAAATTTAAGGTTGGTGGGCCAAACAGCCAAAAAATGCCAAATTCGGCAATAAATTCAACACAAATGCAGCCAAAAAACACAAAAATAGGCAGTTAAACTGCACAGATAAATCAGGGAAGGAATGAGCATTGTATTATTTATAAATTGATAATTTTAGAAAATAATAATTTTAAAATTAATTTATGAGCTGAGGTAACATTTACTTTGGCGGGAGAAAGAACACGCAAACATACAACCACGTTGACATAAAATACTTAAATATTAAATTTAGGCCCTGAAATACATTTAAACTTAGTGGCTAGAGTTGCCCCTTATCAAATGATAGCAGCCGGCAAGTAGACTAGCCGGCATATGTGCTGATGCTAGTGTCAAATTTCACATGACTGATAACGTAACTTGGTCAACAATTAAAGCAGGAATATACAATATTTAACAATCTTATGACTAAATCTAAATTAATTCAGGTACTTTTATGGTAAAATATAAATTATTCTGGCCTTACTTACTGTCTAACTTTATTTTTAATTTCATGGTTCTGTAATATGGGGAATATTGAGTAGTTATATTTATTGAAGTTTCATTTTTATGTGTGTGTAGTAAATTATATTTTTTCAGGTTATTGAACTTTTAATAGAGTTAAACAGAATTTTGACATGAACTTTGATTTTCAAAAGAGGAATATATTGCATTGTTAATGTTGATTAGTTACGAAATTGCTAACTTGCTGCTTAGGTGTCAGAATTAGTGCAATTTTCGTGCATTTTCCAAGTATCAGTTTCAATTTCATGTCGAAAAAACTACTGTATTTGGGAATTGTACGTACATTGACCTTCTGAGAATTTTGGTTGTTCCACTTAAGATAGGCTGAGTGCTCGTGCAGGCGACCGGGTGTCGTTGGAGGGGGTAAAATTTTGAGTGGAGGAGCCAGAGTTCGATTCGACACGGCCGAAAGCAGATCAGAAAATGTAGTTAATTATTGAAAAAGCCTCGGCCCTCTAGATGGGTTGTCCATCTAGAGGGGTTAAAAGAGACATGTAAAATGAAAGTAATCTAGAAGTTGTAGGGGTTTTAGTTTCAGTTTGAAAGTATTTAAAATTTCAGTTTCAGTAGAGTATCTAGTGTATTTTGTGTATCTTGTGTGTTTTGAAAATTATTATGGTGAGTGCCAAACTTTTGTTGTTTTTTTTCTAGCTCAAATTTTAATTTAATAAGTAGAACTTTGACCGAGTCCTTAACACTAAGTAGCAGGTTGGCAATGTTTTCAAAAGTAAATTGAAGGTTTGAATTTGTTTTAAAGAAATTTGTTTGTTTGTTTATGAGGGTGAAGCCCACATAAGCTCATAGGCTTGTGCGTGGGTAATGGAATGGATGATAGATGACGACCACTTTTTAGGTAGTCGGGACCGACGGCTTATCGTCTCCTCCGAAAGACGGGATTACTTTTCAAATACTTTTCAAATTGATTTGTTCTCTTTTCACAAGATTTGTAGCTGACATGATATTTGACAATTTACTATTTATTTTGTTAAATCCAAATTTAATTAAAAATAGAGATCAATAAACCTGCTGAATAGTAAACATCACAAACTATCATTCTTATTGAAGTTCCTTGCTCGTAGTGACTAGTTGCTAAATTAGGTGTTCGAAATAATAATAATAATTAGGCATTTGGACGAACGAATCCACAATCAAGCTCCCAACCGATCAGGATTTCGTTACATATAGATACAGAAAAATTCAGTTAATAATTCAAAATGGTTATATCTCGACCCAATCGTTACAGTTCGAATCATTGAACCTTTCCAAGATTTTAGGTTATGGTCGTCTGACCAGTGACAGAAGAAGTCAGCTGCTTGAGCAGTGAATGCATTTTGACGTCACGCTCGGTTAGGTCACGTGGTGGCTGAGCGGAATATTCAAAACGTTTGATATTACAACTAGAGCAGGTACAACTTGATAATTTGGTTCAAATAGAACTGTTGTGTCATAACTTCTAAACACTTGTCTTATTATAAACACAGAAACGACACATAGTAAAATATACAGAGACATTACACAGCCATTTTGAACATTCTGAATAACATTTTTTTTAATTTTTTTTTTAGGGTGATGCCCACATGGGCTCTTGGGCCTGTGCGTGGGTAATGGGAAGGATGATGATGAGAGATGAATGGACCTACAGCTTTAGGTGGGTTCCGAACCACCGTGAAGCGATTTTTGAGGCTCATGAATTGATTTCAGAGGAACCGGTCACCGTTACAAAAGTGGTGGTAGAGGCACGTCGCTTATCTAATCTCACCGATTAGACGCTCTCTACCGCTCACAAACCGCTTCCCATTGATGGACTTATTATTTAATATCATATTGAAAAGTATATTCAAGAATGCTAGTAAGAATAACTCACACTTAAAATTGATCAAGTTGAGAATAATTCATTCTTAAGTAGCATCTGACAAAAAAATTGTAACATAATTGTACATAAAAATTGAAAAAATTCAGTAGTATGGTAATCTATGATTTTTGCGTCGTCAGAATGTGAAGAGAATTTTTTTAAACAGTACCGTTTTCTCTAAAAACGCATTTGCAGTTGCGATCAAGGTAAAAAATTTATGTCATCTTCCGAAAGTTATTTGCCCGAGTGGCTTAGTTATTTCTTATTGTTGTATTGTTTTATTATAATTTGGTTGAGGAACAGTTTTGGGCATTATGCCTGTTGTACTCAGCTTTGTGTTTTATTCATTAAATAAGTTATATGATTGTAAGTTATTATTACTATTAAAAAAAAACATTAGTATAATTTAGAGAAAGTAACTTATCATGATCCCCCTTTATACTTATAATATATACTTATTACAGGACTAAAGTATGTAAATCTACAAATGCTCTATCTATAGGCTACATCATGAAACCCAACCGCTCTATCATGATGTAAGCCAATGTTCCCGTAACTGAATCCACTCGATTTTTCCTCAACCTTTCCTGACAAAATTTTATAGCAGAAACAAACGTCGAATAGTAATAATAGTTACTGCAAAAGACATCACCGCTAGTAATGGAGGATTGTAACAGTCGATGCGGATATGAATTTTACATAATGCGGCTATTGAACAGAACAAATGGCCACAATGATGGCATACGAATAGACAGGCATGAAGGATTATTGAATTATATTGGTGCTGCGTTGCTTGAATGGAAGGAATAAAGAACAGGGAAGAGAGATTTCGGAAATGACGAAAGTGGAAGGTAAAAAAATCGGAAAAGGAGGATGTGGGAAAAATTGCAGAGGGATTGAAGAGAAAAATATGAAGAAGATTGAGGTAGAACTTCAAAGAAGACGAAGAAAAATAAGAAGAAGATAATGGAGAAGGTAGAGGGATGGAGGCGATGTATGGGCAGAAGGAAGTGTAGCTGAAAGAAGATGGGGTTATCAAGAAGAAGGGTAATAAGAGATAGGAATATTCGGAGGAAATTAGTAGGACAAGAGCAAAAATGGGAAAATGAAAAAGTGAACATAGAAAAGTAAGAGGAAAGATATAGATTCAAATTAGACTTGGGATAATTGGCAGAATTCCTGCTTACATGTAATGTGAAATAGATACTGAAATTCATAAAAGTGAATGAGAATGATAGAATTAAAAAAATGAAATAATATAGATAGATGTGGCATTATTCAAGATAAAAATATGAATTGAATGAGAAAATTGTTATATCAATGAAATAAGATATTATGATTCAAGCTAATACATAAATAACATAATGTTACAATAATATGTTATTACTCATAATCAAGAAACTAATTTGAATGACATCATTGAGCTGACTATGATAACATTTATTTTGGCTAAACTAGCTAGCATTAACAATTTAATTGGAAATATTTGGAACTATTTTCACTGATACAACTCATTTGAATTCAAACTGATTTGGAGCAAAATAATTCATTATTTTTTGAAGCAGATGAAAAAAAAATAATAATGATAATAATTAGGTGAAAGGGTGAGGGTGAGTATATTAGCTGTATAATGGGAGGGAGAGAGATAAGGAAGCAGTCATAGTAGAAAAAGAAAAGACAGTAAGAAGAGAAGAAAAAGAGGAGAAAATGTAAGGTGGTTGTGGGCACCTGTCTGATGGTACAGCATACATGATTAACAGTCTCCTAGTGCCATGTAACATCCATCTATTGCTAACCCAACTCCATGAAGCCTTTAAATGTTTGCTTCTACGGGATTTTCATTGTCGAGCGAG
Organism: Sogatella furcifera; assembly: GCA_017141385.1. NCBI lineage: Eukaryota > Metazoa > Arthropoda > Insecta > Hemiptera > Delphacidae > Sogatella > Sogatella furcifera. The sequence goes on from CM029550.1 coordinate 34,835,350, forward strand.
AGGGGAACGATAAGACGTTCCCGATTCTTCTTTATTCTTTGTTCTACCTGCTTCTACACCTCTACTTTTCCAATATTCTCAAGCTCCTACTATTATACCTCACTATATACACCACATTTCCTTTACGCAGACTTCCACTCATTGCTGTTTTTCTTACACTTTTGTTGTTTTCAATCTTTAATTTCACGAAGGTTTTTGCTTGTTTCTTTGGTTTTCTTTCTTCTTCTCCTTTATCTTATATTCGTTTTATCTTCCTTCTTTATTCCTAAAAATCCTAGGTTTTTTGTTTCTTTTCAATCTCCTTTCTATTCACATTTTAGTCTTCTTTTTCTCCTCTTTTCTCTCCTTTTTCTTCTTACACTTTTAAATGTTTTCCTTTCACCACATTTTCTTCTTTTACCCTTATTTCAACACTCTTCTCCTTCAATTCAGTTCTTCTTCTTCTTCTTCTTCTTCTTCTTCTTCTTCTTCTTCTCCATCTTCGTCTGCGTCTTCGTCTACTATTTCTTATCTTCTCCAGCTCCACTTTCTCCTCCTTCTCCTCACTGACACCCTCCTTCTTCTGACACCACCCCATTCCTTCTTCTCCTATTTGTTCAGCGTGCGCTCTTTATCCCAATTGTTCGCCGCCTGAGAAAGCAATTCTTTTGAGATATGTGGGCTTTATTCGATGTTCTCCGTGTTCTACACGGTGTAGATATCGGCAGTAATATTTTAGAGTGAAGCGGTCCAATGGAGTGCATCGAATAATATAGAATCGCGTGGAATCAATGTGAATTGTTTTCCTAACCGAGGATGCCGATGATACACCCGATGCACATCATTTTGGAGCGGAACAAAACTGAGCTGAAGGTGGAGGTGGAAGGAAGTAGAAACAATGAGATAAAGGGGGTGAGGGAATGAAAATCGAAGAAAGAAAAAGATTTCATGAGGAAAGAGATATGAATGAGAAGAACACTTTTATAGGTTCAAATTATGAAGCAGGGTTATCAGGATAGAAAAATAAAATTAGGGAAGTACAGAGAGAGACATTTAGAAGAATAAATGAACGCTTTTCAACGCTAAATACGTGTTCACGATATTAATACATGATTGGAAAAGATATTTCAATCATATTATTTCTATATTGTTTAAAGAGTTTTGAGAGGTATTTCAAAATACTGAATAACACCATAGTTGATAACTGCAGTTCAAATCGTGATTATTAGTAAACTCTTTTGCGCATCAAGTATTCAAAATATTATTATTATTCATTGAGATTATTATTCCCCTTCCTTGGTAGATTGGCTGTTAGTAAAGAGTCAGTCGTTTCCAGTCTCTGGATGAATAGTAATTGTTGAATTTCACTCTTAACTGATAAACTGGATCTCATTCAGAGGTGTTCTGCGCCGTCACATGGTTACGGAAGCTTGCTTATGATTGAGAAGATCAACGTGCTAACCACTCGTTATCTCTATCCTGATTGATGATTATTCACCTCTACTATATAGAGAAGTGAATATGAAACTGGGAACCAGCTGACAGGCCCAGGCCCTTCATGGGACGTTTTGCCGTTGACATACAAATCTTATTTTTTCTTGTGCAATGATGAGTGATTTTTAAATAACATTATGCTATCATAGAAAGCATAATAATTAGAAAATCATGGAATGCTGTATAGTTATTTTAGAGCATGAATTATAATATCTCTGTATAATAATATTATTAAACAGGGTATCTCAGGATACTTCTCAGGCTGATTCCTTACACCAAGTAGACAAAAAAGTTCCATGGGACCAACCCCCAAAAACGCTTTGTTACCGCGATAACAATGGCGGAAAATTGAGATTTTTCAAAAAATATTTATTTTTCTAAATTTTTAGAGGCTTTACTGAGTTTTTAAAATAATTAATTCCTATGTAAAATTAGCTGAGGAGTTCAATGATACCAGTTCCAAGTTTGTAACTTCAACGGTTATTGAGATAATTGGTAAAAATATGCTTAAAAAACGCCATTTTTCAACAATAAGTGTTATAACTGGATAAGGAATCATAAATTTGTATTTTTCATTAATGGAAGTTGAAGAGAGTCGGATTCTAACGGAAAAGTAAAGTGGCAGCGATTGTGTAAATCTTACCCAAATCTCAGAAATAGCGATCAAAAATCGCAAAATTCGACAAAACTTAGCACAAGTGATAAATTTGTATTTAGTAGCGATTTTGCGATTTTTGATCGCTATTTCTGAGTTTTGGGTAAGATTTACACAATCGCTGCCATTCTACTTTTTCTTTAGAATCCGACTCTCTTCAACTTCCATTAATAAAAAATACAAATTTATGATTCCTTATCCAGTTATAACCCCTATTGTTGAAAAATGGCGTTTATTAAGCATATTTTTCCAATTATCTCAATAACCGTTGAAGTTACAGACTTCAGACTGGTTTCATTGAATTCCTCAGCTAATTTGACATAGGAATTGATTATTTTAGAACCTCAGTAAATCCTCTAAAAAATTAGAAAAATAAATATTTTTTGAAAAATCCCAATTTTCCGCTATTGTTATCTCGGTAACAAAGCGTTTTAGGGGGTTGGTCACATGGAACTTTTTCGTCTACTTGGTGTAAGGAATCAGCCTGAGAAGTATTGCACATTCCTCCTGAAACACCCTGTATAGAGATTCCAATCAATATGAAAACATCAAGATAAATTAATGTTGTGAGTTTTAGTAGAAATCAATAATAATCCAATCATGTTATTGTTTATAGGACATGAATGAATTAACCGCATCCAATCATTCGAGTTGTATCATCTGCTATCTTCAATAAGAGATAACATTCCATCAATCAGTTGTTGAAGACTAAGCAATATCACAATATACATAAAATTCAAATTAGATTCGAATCCTCTGCCAATCATAACTCAAAGATTGATGATGGAATCAAAGTTATGGTATTGTTCAGTCACTAGCAAGCTCGTGTTTGTAGTGTTGAAGGATTCACAAAGTGATCAGCTGTATAACTAGATGGATTCGGCAACCTATTAGGATTCTAAAGCTGTTGAGAGCTTAGTACAGTAGTACTAACTTTGATCCGACACCGCGTCAAATCTTGGACTTAGAGCCGAGCTTAGGCTGAGTCCTCTTGCTTTGATACCAATTGCGAAAAGCTCGTTCGAGGGATGAGAGATCATTTCGAGCGAAATTTATGCAAAACAATTATTGTTATTCTTCGTCTGTACAATGAAGATTGAACAATTACAGAGTTTCTATCAAGTCAGCTTTACTTAGATATTATGAATCTATGAACGTTGGATTCGGAAACAATGATAATTCTGCTGAAATTAGCTGAACAATATTGGAGAGTAATAAGATAATATCGTCTATCTAAATATCCTAATACGAGCAATTATCTCTCATTATGTTTGGGTTCTGCAATGTCTCGTACAATCCATTTCTACTTCTCACAAAATCACATCAATGTTTAACATAAACTTTTAGAGAATAGAACTGATGAATACAGCCTAAGAATACCTTATACCTTAGGCCTTAGATACTTTATAAATATGGGCTTATAAATCTGGGGTATTCAGGGCTTTATTTGCATTTCTGCAGATTTCCCAGAAATGACTAACTAAATACGGTCAAATCACACTCGCAGATTGAGTTAATAGAGAACTAATTTACAGGATATTCAAATCATACTATAATTAGCCCTCTTGAGAGATGGTGAAAAAAACCAATCCTTTCGAATGGGAATTGCAGGCGAGCGAACCGATCCTGCTTGCAACATTCCTGTTTGCCAGGCGTTCGAGGAGGCAAGCGAAGCGAGCATGCTGGCTAGTATGATATGAAGAGAGAAGTTTGAAAAGCCTTATATTATGATTATGCCTTATTTAATGGAGATGAGTAGAAGAGAAAATTATTTAGAAAACCTGTGCATGGACTAAGTACATGTAAAATGTTTCAGTCTTTGGCCCAACTCTAAAACGATTATTTTCAAGTGCATAATCTTGAGAAAAATAAATCATTTTGATGTCACTTTTATTTGTAAAAATTACAGTTTAAAATTTTATAAACGTTTTCCATCCATTTTCTCCTCAGCACCTTTCATGTCCATGACGTCTCTAGAGTATCATCTTTTTCTTCTTACTTTCCATCTCTCTCCTGAGTATCCCTCCTTAGGCTCAGGGTAGAGTAAGGGTGGTAAAGAAGCAAGGTGTACGAAACGGGTGGTAAAGTGAAGAAGAGGGAGGAACTTGCACTAAAGAGCAAGCGATGCCTTGTAATCCAATAAAAACATTAGAGCGGGGCTTCAACAATCACTTTTATGCTGCCATCGCCATTCAGAAAGCTTTTACGACGCCTCGCTGATAACAGAATAAGAAGATTCGCTGTATTAGGCTCAAATACATGTATACAGTAAACATTGACAATGGGGTGGAGGTAGAAGAAGACGGAAAAAGAGTGTAGAAAGAGAGGGAATGAGAGTGAGGAAGTAGATACATGTAGAGATGGAGTGATGAAGATGGAGAAAGGAAGCGTGAACATAATGAATTGATGATATACAGGAATTGATGAAGAAAATGACAGGATGAGTGGAGAAATGGTTGAGAGGGAGAGATGGGGCGAGAGTAAGTGCTTAAGAGGCTGAAAACCCGAAAGAAGAGTGGATAGCAGAGGCGAATAAAGTGATGGAGAGGACAAAAACGAGTGGATAGAAGGAAGAGGTGGGTAAATAGACTGATATTGAGAAGACGAAAAAAGATAGAAAGATTAAGAAAGAGACAGGAAGGAAGAGCATGAAAAGTGAAGGAGATGTAGAAGGAGTAATTAAGCAAACAGGAAATAAAAATTATTATATGAAATCAAGAAGAGAAGGGCTCCATTCAAATGTCAAAATAGTCAAAGTCATGATGAAGGTAAAGTTCAGTTGTCGGTTATGAAGCGACAAAAAAAATTGGGGAGAGATAATAGAAAAAAGAGAGAAGAAACTAAAAGAAGAAAATGTTGGAGAGAAGGAAAAAAGTAAAATAACTTTCGCAAATACTTTAGTTAATACAAAGAGGTAGCTGAGAAAAAAGACTTTAGAATTATATAGAAAAATGAAGAAGAAGGGAGCTGAAGAAGGCTTAAAAAACTGAAGAAGGAATGAAAAGTAGATAAGGGAGAAGGAGAAGAATACGAGAGAGAATATTATAGGGAGCAGAATGGAAAGAGCGAAGAATAAGAAATATATCAAGGAAAAGAGAAGAAAGAAAGAAAGAGAAGAAGGATAAAAAGTAGAAGATGGTGATAGAAAGCACAGTAGAATGAACGAAGACGGCATCAAGAATAATAATGAGTAGAAGAGGGATGACATGAATTGATGGCATGGAGTTATGGAGTTGAGAGTCCTTTTGCGGAATGGTAGTCTAGTTTTGTTTCCCTCAGGGTTGTGAATCGTTTGTTTACAGCAAGTGACATAACAGTTCGGCTGACAGATCTTTTAATAACTCTGTGTGAAGATGGCTCGACTTCACTTGATGGCCCGACCATTAAAACGCGATAAAACGAATAGCTTCGGAAGTGATCATGAATTTGGAAGTGGTTTAGAATTTATGACGGTTTTCAAGAGTTGCTGATGCGATATGAAAAGGATAATTGGGCATCATTGTTTATGGTTTTGAAGAATACAGAATAAAGTCATTATCAAGTATTTATCTGATATTTTCATAAGATTGTACCATGGTGGAATAAAAATTATTCCATTCTATCTGAATTCCGGTTCGTTCATAATTTTAAAATCCAATTATTTAGTAGATGAGTTTGTCAGATTCATGATTCTCTCGAGTTTAGTTTACATAACTACGATTACACCTGTGTTAATTTCGTTAACAAAGTCCGAATCTTTCATTTACTATAAATGTAAAATTCTCATTCGTTATATCGAAGCTCCCCAGGTTTCAACCTTGGCTTCATATTCAGCAACTCACGTTTTAATCAAGAATATTGATATATTAATAGCATTCGACTGATTCATAATTTTCCAATATGTTTCTAGGGCTTCCAATAATGTATTCGGAATGAATATTTAGATCCAAAGCATTCTTTTAGTATTTATTTCAGTAACACAACATGTTTCAACCTCTTAAAAGGTGCGCTTTAGCTGCGCTGGTCTATCCATCATAACTGTATTCACATAGCCATATTAGAAATGTTCACTGCGTTATTAGGGCTACTACTGTATAATTAATCGATAAATAGTGAAATTCACTTGAAAATGACTTTAAAAGGGGGAATTTCCCTATTTATCGATTTATTACACATTAGTATTTTTATAGATCTTTCTAAAATTTGGCAAAAACTACTAGTATAACTTTGAAAATTGAATTTGAAATGAAAATTTAAAATCACAGCACCCTTATAGTATTTGTCTCCATCAGGGCCCTCGCGTGGTTTTTGGCGCCCTGTGCAAGATTTTGGCATGCACATTACCAGACCAGACCCCCCCCCTCCATTACAGACGAATTCAATCCAACATATTGTAAAGCCAAAGATAGCTGCCTTGCATGTTCACAATATTCTCATAAGCAATCCCAATGTTGCAACCTTGTATGTGTTGTGGCGAAAAGGATTATAGGGAATTGCTTATTTTAATGTATCGCAACGTATTGTTTTGTATTTTTATGTATTGGATACGTGATAAGCTTAAGCCTGCAGGAATTGATGAAAAATTACAAAAGGCTATCTTCATTGAGCAAAACTGTCACAATGTACCGTACTTTATCATTTAAATATTAAATTGGTATTATTGATTGATTGATTTTATTAGTGTGCTTGAAAGCACAAAAGGAAGGGAATAATAAATTTTTCCTAGAAAAATATTGGGAATCATCATAAATAATTCAATTTGCTGGAAATAAAGATGTTTCAACAAAAAATTGGAGACACAATAACAAGCAAATTTAAGATTTCAGCCATTTTCACTGTTCTACCCAACTTTCTTGAATAACATTTTAAATACGAGTAGTTCCAAATTCAGCCAGCAGATGGCAATAGCAATAGGGTGACTTGCTTTGATCTATTGGACACGCCTCCAAGCTCCACCTACCATCAAAATGGCCGGAAAAATTGGTTAGAAAAGGTTCCAAATTCAACCAGTAGATGGCAGCAGTTGACGGGTGATGTTTCAGTTTTGATTTGGACACGCCTTCATGCCCCGCATCCTCTTTACTTATTGGTTGACAGTGTTTCGTGAGTTCTGTCATAGAAAATGGCTGCTAGCAACGATCTTGAGCTAATATAACATTGATTTTATTTATTCAGGCTGGTAATACTATCTAGTTAGTATTGGAATTGTAATTTTATAGAATTTAGACTGTTTTACTTTTATCATGTAACGGTATCCCAGTGATAATCTTTTTGCTGAACTAAACGTTCTCACTGTCAGACAGTTGTACGTGAAAAAGTTAATCATCTATATATTAGATGACGAATAATCTATATTAGATGATGAATCATCTATATATTCAATAGATGACGAAATTTGGATGGATTGAAGAATACAATCGTTCTAGAAATAGCTGCTATCACTGCAGAAATATAAGTCGTGTGATGGTGTGATGTAGGATTCTGAGAAGAGCATTGAGTCCTGCATTTGAAATGTTGGACATCACCCTGACGACATTACTTTTCACACATTACTGAAATTGCAAATTGTTTCAAGCCACAGAATTTGGAAGAGTTGAAGAATAGAATCATTTGAAAAGCTAATGTTGCTATCACTGTACAAATCTTAGACGTGTGATGGAGGATTTCGAGTAGAGAGTTGAGTCCTGCATCCAAAATGATGGACATCAATTTGAAGACATTATTTTTCAAACTTGGCTAAAATTGCAGGTAATGTGTTTTGTCAACTCAAATGGAATGTAATAAGCGTGAAAAATGCAATATTTTGTGAAAAATATGGTTTATCTCAAAAAATGGCAGAGTACTAAATAAATAAATAAAATTGAATGAATAATTCCATTGAACCATGTAGTACTTATTATGCAACTGTTCATTTAACTTACTCCAATATTATCCAACTTCTCTACCTCCAATATTATGTATAAGTTATAGCATCTACAGATTGAATTTCTCAACTTACATTATCCCTGTACTGTCTGTCCAAGCAAAGAAGACATTCTGGCAAGATGGGAAAATGATACCAGTCTTTCAATATTTGTTCAGGAATCATGAATTTTATCTCAAATTGTAGGAAACATTCTGATCTACAATTTGAGACCAGATTTATATTTTTCGAACCAATATTGAACGACTGGTATCATTTTCCCATCTTGCCAGAATGTCTTATTCGCTTGGACAGACTGTTTAGGGATAATGTTGGAAAATTCAATCTGTGGATGCTATTATAACTAATACATAATATTGGAGTTGGAGTATTTGAAATGAAAAGTAGTGGAATACCACATAGTAGATATAATAAAGCTCATTTGGTAAAGCTCCCAGCAAAAAAACTGGCGGATAACGCTTTCTTGGTCACCATATTCCTCAAACCTTATACCTGCTATTTCAGCATAGTATTAGCTGCTTATTGAATAAATACCATTCACCAACCGCCAACGTTTTTGTCCGGAAATCTAGAAGCCAGATATTTGTTGCACTGCCTTAAGCCGTGTATCGACAGTCCGAGGCATGTGCCACGAATGCCTCGCAGTACAGTCTGGTGACGCAAAAAAGTATAAACTCATGGCTGAGGTATATGTGTGAATATAATCTGCAATAATCAAAAATAATTATAATTATAGTATAGTATATAGTATATAATTATAATAAAGATAATTATAATAAAAAATCTGCATTTTTTGTAACCAAAAATGCGAGCACGCGAACAAATTGACTAGCGCCATCAAGCGGGAGACAAAGCAACTAAGCTCTGACAATTGATAATTTGGACTTTGGAGGTTAGTTTGTGCTCAATTAGTAGATAAAAATTCAAGGCAATGCTTATTATTGCCTATTAGAACCTTCTGCACCCAAATAGAATTCTTAATCACAAAAATGCATAGGAATGGGGTACAATTTTGAGGTTAGTTTGTAGAATTGTTCGTTGTGCGTTGCGAGGCAACAGGCACTGCTCGCTGCGAATTGTTTGCAGCGTTTGCCTCGCTGCTAGCAAACACGGTATCGACAGTCCGAGGCATGTGTGGCACATGCCTCGGACTGTCGATACGCGGTAGATAGTAGACTAGTAGTAGTACTCTTTTTTTGTGTCAACAGACTGTACAGCGAGGCATTCGTAGCACATGCCTCGGACTGTCGATACGCGGCTTTACTTTTCATAAACCTGTTTTGGCCGTTTGATACGTTAGCGCCGAGATTGGAGAGGAGGCTGACTGAATAAAGCCTATTGGGGTTGCTGGTTAGGCTTTTAACATGGTTGGAGTTTGTGGTGGTAGATGAGGGGGTTGAAAAGGGTGTTTTTGGGGTCGAGGGGGTGAGAGGGGTCTGTCGGTTGCCAGGCAACGGGGAGAAGCGTCGGCGTCGTGAGAGGCGCCACAAAACAATTGATTCTTCTTATCTTTTCAATTACCGGAACTATCGGCTGCTAAAAGTGAGAGAGTGTAAGGAGGAGAGGTCAGTGTCAACAGTGATAACTTCGGGTCAGTGTGGGTGAGAGGGGGAAGGAGAAAGAGAAGTGGAACGGTTTAAAAAGGAGGGGAGAAAGAGGGAAAGAAGGAATATAAAGAGGATGAAATTAGGAGTCCAAAGTGGAAGGAAAAATGGGAATAGGATTTTCAGTATTTTCATTGAAATCTCTTCTTCAAGGAGTCTTCTCTCAGGAGTTTGTATTTTTGTTAGAATTTCTTCTTATTTCCGAGAATACCAATCAGTCGATAATGTAGCCTATGTAATCTAGAATATCAGCCCATACTATAAACGAGTTTCTGTACATTTTGGAATAATACTCGTAATATTGTGAATGTAACATAGCTAGCACATGTAATGTTGTGCATGTGCATAACTAGATTAATTTGAAGCTGTGACTCTGTATTTGCAAGGCTTTGTTCAAATGAGTTGAACTGATAAAAAGTACTTGTGCCATTCTAGCCTTTGCCTTTCAAAATGCATCATAATTTTAGTGATATTTGGGCAGTTGCACAGAAATATAATATTAAATAGGAACGTCATTGCTTTACGGTTGTTTAATTAAATTGTTATTCTAAACAATTTGTGTAAACGATTCCTATCTCACTTACTTTGTTTTAGAATTTATCTTTGGTTAGTGGATTGTAGACTTAAAGAATTATGTAGAAAGTTGAAAGTTCAGGTAAGAGATCTAATATTGATCAAATACAAAATATTTATATTATTTTGAATATTGAGTATCAAGCAACAATTTCATTAATATTATTTTATTTATTCGTAGAGTACTCAAGAACACAGTAAAAATAGCAACTATTGATCTTATTTTATGATCTCATGTATTTCTCATTATAATCATAGTCTTACTCAAGAGCAAGGATTGAAATAACAACCAAACAGTTCTACCTTTTGCATCGATGGTTTATTTTTTACAAACAATGAAACTAATTTTTACACATTGTATTCTCATTAAGCGAAGATCACTTCTGAAACATCTGTCAGAAATCAATATAATAATAATTTAACAATGATTTAAACACTGATCCATAATTATATAGTTAAGTTCATGATTAGGTGACAGTAATAATTTGTATTATCTTAAAATATAGCACATTATTGTAATGTGGCTAGAACTTATCAGAAATATATCATTATAATATTATCTTGGTTATTTACAAACGAAAGATTAAATACTAAGTAATTTGTTTCTTTGGTAACGCAAATATATAGAGGAGAAAATACACTGTTGATAAGTCTTCCACTCAATAAGTATTCTTACAAGTACAAGTATGATTGTAAGTGTCAACAAATTTATAGTGAGGGAAAGGAAAGTCGCTGAGGAATATTCTGTTAACAGGATGATCTGAAAAATTTCACATAATTGAAAGCAATTTGTTTTACAAAATTGTTGTCGAAGCACATGATGTTATTCTGTGTCTCTGATAGCTGTTTAATATTACAACTATAGTTAGTTAAAACTCTTCAAAAACAAGAGTTCAGATTGAAAATAATGTCTCTGTCATTATTGTGACAAAAATTTGTAATACCATAATTAATAATGTACTACAAGAAGTCAGTAGCTACTGCGAATATTATTAATTACAGGTTTTATGGAGTATTACAATATTCATTAATTATTGTTTCGACAGAATCCGATTTGTTTACATAATACATTAGAATCGACATGGAAATACAATAATACATTATAAAGATTACTTCGAAACAATTGAAAAATAAACCACTTTAGAGTGTGAGGATCAACCTATAAAGCAAGTTACACTCAATTTCATTATGATATAGTTTTTTGAGGTTCCTTAGAATCATTCGGAACAATATTTTCTCAACTAACTTACATCATAATACATTATTGCATCAACTTGAATACATAAGTTATTACATTGGAATGTCCTTTGTTACCATATTAGAAAGTCTCATTTCTAGTTTACACGATTTTTTATAATTTTACGAGAAGAATCATGTAAACAGACTTGTTACATAATTATTACAACCATATCATATTCTCTGAGAATGTATATCTACAGTATTTACTTCATTAATTTATCAACAGTGTTTTTAATGCGCATGAGGTCAACATCGTTATCCTATAATAATTCGAACTCTCAATTTCAAATTGTCTAGATTATCACGCAGCATCCAACCCCGCACCTCTCTATCTACTGTACATACTTATAAAATAGTCACGATGAATAAATAAATAATAATCGATTGCAGCACTTCAAGTTCAACTATTCAAACCCCTGCACAGTGTACTGTATTATGTATAAATTTTGGAACAGGAACTCTCAAATCCATTTTTAGAACTTCTCGATCTTATGAAAAAAGATTACAAGTAAAATTTAGATTTTCGAATAGCTGGTAAGTTATGGAGGAATAATTTACAACATCAATTACGTAAAGTTATTTTCACTTCAATTGATTTTCTAACTCCCTAAATGGCGTAACACATATAAGATACGAAATTCAATTTATTTAAAGTTAAAGTTAGAAGTTAAATAGGTAAAAGAGCAAATTAAATTGCCATGAAGAAAATTATGGGCTGTATTGACTGGATTAAGTCTCTCAACCGATTTTGGGACCTGAAATGCACCAGTAAAAAATTCTCAAAAAGCTTCACATCAAGCAAATTACCAGTTCTGTTCCCTTTAAAGTTTCTTGACACTACTCAACTAGCAGCCCACCGCAAAAGTTTACGGCTATTCCTACGCCAGTCAATACCGTATGCCACTTAATAAAATAGTGCAGTCCGGTGGTAACTAAACTTGTTTTCACTTTGCAATTGGTAGCAACTGTCCTCTTCTACAACTCGGCAACTATTCCTGTTCACACTGTGCAACTGTACGCAAATTGTGGCAATTATATTGACAAAAGTTAGTGTTCACAACCAGTCGTACTATAACTATACCATGCCAGTCAAAGTGTACATGGTTAGCTAACAAAGCAGCGTTGCTTTTCTCAACTGATTCTGTTCAATTTGCAACAGTCCATGCCACACTGTGCAACTAGTGGCAACTGTCCCTATTCACAATGTGCAACTGTCCTTGACCACACTGTGCAACTAGTGGAAATTGTCGCTGTCCACACTGTGCAGCTGGTGGCACGGCAACTGTCCCTGTTCATAACTAGTACAATCAGGCTATACCAGTCACATCAGTCCTTGTTCACACTTTACCAGTGGCTGCGTTCACACTACTCGCTGTTGGGTGGTGACTGCGGCCAACTGCAGGCCGCCTGCTACATGGCGGGATTGGCGGCACAGTGCGCGGCTAGTTCGCGTCGCAGCCGCTTGGCGGCGCTCTGCCGCATATCGCCCTCTTCGTCGCTTTCCTCCTGCTCCTCCTGTTTGCGTTTGGCTGTGGCCATTTCGGCCGCGTGCTTTTTGCGCCATTTTGTTCGACGGTTTTGGAACCAAACCTGCAACAGGTAAAATGAATAAACTATCAGTTAAATTAATAAGGAGAAATGAACATTAAAAGAGTGAGAATAAATTTCTATACTTTGTATATAAATCAATTGTTTATATTATATTTTTTAATTGTTCATCAGTGCGGAGCCGATGTCAATGTCTTAATTCTGTTCAATTATTATCTTCATCACAAACTTGAGAATAATAGTTTATAAAAAAATGCAAACTTCATATGTTTTTGACATCTTCTAAATCTGTACCTTTGGTTATCATTCATCCGGCGCATTATCACCCCATTCAACGACTCTTCTAAATCTCTATATATAAAAGCGAAATGGCACTGATTCATTCATTCATCACCAGAACTAAAAATCCACTGAACCGAATGCGTTCAAATTTGGCAGGCATGTTCTATTGGACGTTTAGACGCGCGCTAAGAACGGATTTTAATAACTTTTTAAGGATACGCCAAGTATTTGAGTTTTTCTATAGTTTTTCTGCGTTTTCTTCATTTTTTCGAGAACCAATCGGTAGAAAATGTTGATATTTGGTAGGCAGGTCAGATAAGGTCTAGAAATGTTGTGTTGAAATATTTTTGAAATCCGATCAAGATTACGCCAGTAACCAGGTTTTCAAAATTGTATCTGTATTGCGGGTTGCATATCATCCGCCTTGATTCGACCAATCCTAACTGTAAATTCAATGGTTCAGCGAGATTATAGATGAACTAATTGGGAAGATATTGAATCAAGTTTCAAACTATGTCCAATACACTTCCTAAGGTTGCGCTCAATATTAGCTTTTTACAATTTTTGGAGTTTTTCTTAGATTTTTCGAGAACTAATTGGCAGAAAATGTCGAAATTTGGTGAACAGGTCCAGATTAGATCTAGAAATGCTGTGTTCAATGAATTTCGAATCCCTTCTGAACGGAGTTTGCAGGCGAGCGAAGCGAGCCTGTTTGTCTCAGCTGACACTGACAGAGGTCTTGCAGGCGAGCGAAGCGAGCCTGTTTGACTCACTCATACTGCCGATACTGTCGGGGGTCCAGGGGGCGGAGCCCCCTGGCTAGGCGGAGAAGGCGAGCGTAGCGAGCCTGCCGGCTGGATTATGATATGAACAGAATTGAATGTTCCTATCAATAATAATTATTTAAGTGATTATCATACAAAAGTCTGCATACTTCGATTCCTAGAGTAATACAGAGATTCATATCACATTCATCAAACAAGACTGTAAACCGCGTTCATTATCTAGCAAATCCTCTAAAATTGACAGAAGGGCGACCGCATTATAGTGTCACTATATGCCTCCTCATGATGACGTGGCAACAATGGGTCACATGCGGTGCTCTGAGGAAAGAGTGTTGGTGAACACAGAGGGCTCAACATCGGTTGAAAAACGGCTCACTCACCCCCAACCCCTCAAATCCAACTCAGTAACGCCTTCCACAGCTGATACCATCATTTCGACTATCTTATGCTGGGAGAAGAAAGGCGTAGAAGGAAAGAGCTGGTGAGGAAGAATGTGGAAAGGAATGTAATAAGATGAGGGGAAGGAAAAGGAGAGGAAGAAGTTTTAAGAAGAAGGAAAGAAAGAGGAGGACAAAGTTATAAGGAAAAGGAAAGAAAGAGGAGTGCAAAGTAATAAGAAAAGAGAAGAAAGACGAGAGCAAAGTAGTAAGAATAAGAACATTAAAAGGAGAGCGGAGTAATTAAAGCAAAGAAAGAGGAAAGAGAGAGAAAAGTAAATTTATGAAATAGGGGAAGAATAAGAAATATCTAGAGGAATCTGGATGTGAGAGGAAGTTGGGAGAAAATCTAGAAGAAGAAACACGAAGAGTAAACTAACAAGTAGGCGAAAGAACATTTTGCATCCTAAATCCTAGCTTGGGGTAATCTGCCGCTCCAAGAGCTGGGTGGTAGAACAAGGAAATGGGAGATGGCAGGAGGATCAGGAAGAAGAGGGGGAAGAGGTAAGAGAAGGAGAAGGAGGTGAAGAAGAAGGAGGAGGAGGAGGAGGAGGAGGAGGAGGAGGAGGAGGAGGAGGAGGAGGAGGAGGAGGAGGAGGAGGAGGAGGAGGAGGAGGAGGAGGAGGAGGAGGAGGAGGAGGAGGAGGAGGAGGAGGAGGAGAAGGAGTTTGAGGAGGAGGATGAGGTTGAGGAGGAGGAGGAGGAGGAGGAGGAGGAAGAGTAGGATGAGGTGGATGAGAGACAGACACTGCGATAAGGGCGTGATTGATGAGCAATACATGAGCGCCTAAATACCATGTAATTTGCAAATACAGAGCTTAATTACCAACTGGCTTATCCCGTCCCGCCAGCCCTCCTCCATTGACTTCTCGATTCAACTCTGTTTCCTTCATCATCTTAAACGTCTTCTCTTCATTCTTCCTTTCTATATCTACGTCTGTATCTTTCCTAACCCTGATATCTCTTTTTCTTCCCATCTTATCGTCTTATGAGATATTATATCTTCACAATCCATGTCTCTCAACTCTATCCCTCTTCCCGACTAATAACTCTTAGAATCTTTATTTTAAACATCTTGGATAATACTCTTACGCATGGTAACAAATGCAGTGTATTTGGGGATAGCATTAAAGCGTATAATATTGAAAAGTCCACAGCGTTGAATAAAATCAATTCAATGGGAAGGTCAATCCCTTTTTGATTTTCAATTTTATCAATGTCGTATTGCTCTTATGTTCCTGAAGTTGGATACTTTACAGAGTATATCACGTTGAGAGTTGAAATTCACACTTAATTGATAAATAAAAATAGAAATCAAGTACCCTTTTAAAAACTTATTTATGACTTTGAGAGTATAGGCTATTTGGGAAGAAATAGGAATATATTAATTCAGAAAAAGGGCATGGAGTAAAAAGCGGAAGGGGAAACAAAAATTCGGATGAATGATAAAGAAGGAAATGGTGAATAAGAAACAGAAAAGTGAAGAGACTTGTTGAGGATGAAGGAGAGAAAGAATAGAATAGTTTAATTCATTGAGAGGATAGGGAATATTGGGAAGTTTAAGAACAAGATTTTGATATAAGAAAGAAGAGAAGAAAATGGGAGGAAGATGTGGAAAGAAGGAGAATTTAGAGACGAAAATGAAGAAGTGGGAGGTAGAGAATGCAAGAGAATAAGAACATGACAAAGAAGAAGACGGTTGAAGAACAGTAGCAGGCAGCACACGATTAATGCCTTCAGTGTCTGTGCGAGCATAGCACGGAGACAAATCCCTCATGATTAATGTGGCCAATATTATAATGCAGAGTGGTAGGGGGACGGGAAGGGGGGCTATAATGAAGCAATTGACACTGGACGTAATCCCGGCAAGACGGCCAGATGTGCCCCCAAGATGGACTCGCCCCCCACCCCTCCCCTCATCCAATGTAATAATCATCCCCTTGCTACTTGCACTACTAATCACCTCATCGTGTTCTACCTCCTTCTCCTCATTCTACTCCTTGAACTTCTCCTTAACACCCTTCTACGACTGCTACTCTTCCTTCCCCTCCTTCACTTCTTCTCTTTCTTGTCTTTCTCGTTGTTTAGCTCCTTGTATTCATACTTCTATGTATCATTCACGTTCAACTTTTGCTTCTCATCCTCCTTTGTTCTTTATGCTTCTTATCTTGCTCCTTTGTCATTTATACTACTCATCTTGCTCCTCTTTCTTCTTAAATTTTCTTCTTCTCAATTTTTTCTTCTTCCACTTTTCTTATTCTTCCTCTTTTCATATTCCCTCCTTCATCTTCTCCTCCTCATCATCCTCTCTTATTTCTCCTTGTCGCCTCTATTCTAGTTTTGGCAACTCTAGTCTTTCATTTCTTTATCTTCTGATATTTCTCCTCTATTTCATGTAATTTATCTTCTACTCCTACTTTGCTCCTTTCTATTCTAGTTCTTTTCTCCAATTTCAACCTCCTAGAACCTTCTTGTTTCTCTTTTTCTTCTCACCATTCTAATTCTTATCCCTATCTCGCTTCTTCTTAACATCTCATTCCTCCACCTTTTCTACTCCTTTTTGTGTTTTCCCTGCATTTTTCATCCCTCATTTCCTGTTTCTTCTCAGTTGTTCTCGTCTTCCACTCCTCATCCTTTAATATTCTTCGTATTCCTCCTTTGGATCTCCATATTCTTCTTTCTAGATCTTCTTTATTTTGCTCCTTTTATTGTTCAATTTCATTGCATTCCCTCTTCTTCTATTTACTCTTCCAATAAATCACTCCTTATTTTTCTTCTGTTCTTTTATTTCTTCCAAATCTCTGTTTTCTTCATTTCTCATCTTTCAATATTCCTCGTATTCATCTTCCATCCTATTCATCTTCTTGTTCTCCTTCTTCCCTTCCGTCATACTTCTCAAACCCCCAAGTGGCACAAACTAAGCATGTTCAACCTTCCCCCACCAACCCCTTCCTACCATCCCACTATTATCTCCTGATTATTCAGCTTAAACACCTGTAGTACTCGGGGGTAGTTAGTTACACTTAGCTTAATGGTAGTGAACATAGCTGGCTCTCTGCTTAGAACAATGTAACGCTGACAGATACCTTGTAGCTTGATAATAATAATTGTTATGATACATGTTGATAATTTCGCAGATTCATCTGGTTTGTTGAGGGATTAATCTGCTTTGTTGGGAGAATTCTGTATGAATAATTTGCCTTCATAAAGTTTGTTGCAGGATTTTGTATTAATGGGAGGAGTATTCTGTATCCTTGTCCATTAAAGTTTATGACAGAATATCTAATGTGGCATTATTTAAATGCAATTAATGTTCCTTCGGATGTTCATCCGAAGTTTATCAGAGAGATTTCGAGGAATTATAACTTGAAATTAAAAAAACTTATATTCTCAATACCAAAGGTAGACTTACAAGATTTGACTTGAGCGAGCATCAGATATAATAGGATCTGGTAGTAATAAAATTTATTATACATTCAATGTATTGTGAACATCGTTTTTCGCCAAATTAAGACAAGACAAGACAATATTAAAATATTTAGTGGAAAAATGCGTGTTTGTTTCTTGCTGGATCATGTCTGTCTGAAACCAGGTCAGAAATTCGCATGGTACCTTAAAAATCTTGAAAAATTGTGGAAAATAGACTTGGAAATTGCATTTCCAAATGACAAAAGAAAAAAAACCAGCATCGAAATATATTCACTATTATGAGCCTTCAAAGGAAGGAAATATTTAAAAAATGGACTCGAGAGCTGAATATTGTTCAATTCCAATGCATATACCATGCAATAAATCATATTCATGTGAGAACTGAAATTCATTACCAAATCAATAAATTCTCTATTGATAAATCCAAAATAACATTCGAGCATATCCACTGGAGCGATCTTCCACGTAGGCCGAAAGCACATAAAACTGGATCATAAAAATTTATGCTGACTTGACTACTGTCCGGTCTCAAGTGATTTTTTATGGCCTACACCAAAAGCAGACTGATATGACTGCAAGATTCACATATTTCACAATGATAGAAGATTTATACATCGGCTTCCTTCCAGACTCGAACGTCAATGGGCATTCAAAGTTTCTATCAACCTAAAAACATAGAAGAAATGGGAGCAATATCTAGGAAGATAGGTTTAGCCAGAGGAATGCATAACAAACATCTTAATATAGCGATACAACGTTTTATATTCTTTTCAAGGTAGATCATGTAGCCTACCGCGACGTTCTAGAAAACTCCAATCATTTCAATCAACTCAACACATGAGCTGTTAAATAAGAAGTAATCTGACAGTAATGGATATACTGTTCAGATTACAGTATATGTTGAGGACATCAGTAGTGTTGTTGGACAGTATATGTGTATGATTACAGTAGTGTTGAGGACAGAGCCGTCGCGTGGATTGTAGCGCCCCGAGGCAAAAACAACCGCGGCGCCCCCCCCAAACTATGTAACTGAAAACTCGTGTTTTTAGACAACCTAGAGTTTTAAACCTTATCATTTTTTGTAATTTGAATCTATAGTTTTCAATTGGATTAAGTTTTTAGTCATTAAATATACAGGATGTTTCAGGAGAAATGAACAATACTTCTCAGGCAGATTCCTTAAACCAATAAGAGAAAAACGTTCCATGAGAATCGCCCCCCAAAAACGCTTTGTTATCGAGACATCAATGGCGGAAAATTGTTATTTTTTAAAAAATATCAATTTTTATCATTTTTAGAGGCTTTATTTGTATTCTACGACTATCAAATCCCATGTAAAATTAGCTGCGGAACTCAATGAAACCTGTTAGAAGTTTGTAACTTCAACGGTTATTGAATTAATTGGGTAAATATGCTAAAAAGACACGATATTTCAACAATAAAGGGTATAACTGGATATGAAATCATAAATTTGTAAATTTAATAGATGGAGGTGGTTTCTTTAAAAAAAAAACCTTTTTTATATTATTAATCACAGAACAAGACTTCAGAAATTGTACAAAACACAGAAATTGTAACAAGAGAGACAGGATGTTGATGCGACGATTGCTAACTCATCAAGTATTTAATATTTTACATTCACTATTACATGTTGTTCAAATCTGATAATGGGGAAAAAATTTACAATGCCGAGGCGCCCCCCAGGCCGCGGCGCCCAAGGCGATCGCCTCGGTCGCCTCGCCCACGCGACGGCCCTGGTTGAGGACATCGAATCAAAGATCCACTGGGAACGTTCCTGCAAAATAATTTTATGTTATGCTTTTTAATGTAACTTCTTGAAAGAAATTTGAACCTGGGAACCACAGAGAGTTGTCAGGAGACCATAATATTTTTATGAGCATAATATGATAATGTGTATGTTTCTAAATTCAATTCCATCTTAAAATTTTTTATCAAAAATAGATAGAAATGTAAATTTATGGTACAATTGTTGTATAGATGAATACGACTCGATACTGTACAAAAAGTATCAATAAACAAGCTCAATCTATGTATACCGATTATTAATAAACAATTCCTGTTATTCTGTTATTAAATTATGTTGATACAAGGCCGATTGCAAATCGTCTACTTAAATTCAATCGCCTTGGAGTGTCGTAATTTGACGAAGGGTTGATTCAAACATTTTAGTTGTAAAATATTAGTCACCGAGTCTGTATTCAATTATGACTTTGTTGTCTGTCCTTTCACGGGAGGGAATCAGGCAATTTCCAGCCGCAGTTAGAACGCGAGGAAGGGAGAGAGGAAACAAGGAGGAAAAGAAAGGGAGTGAGAGAGAGTGAACTCGAGACGCAATCAGAACGGGGGTCTTTAAATTAACGGCAATGTCGCCCCAGGGTGTGATAGCGAGGCCTTCATACAACACTGCTTTGACCCGGCCCACAAATGAATGGAAAAAATGCGTCTACATACCTAGTAAAAAGTTGCCGTTTTTAATTTAATAGCAAGTTGCGGCTTAATCTTTTGCAGTCGCGAGTGAAAAGTCTCGTTACTTTCATAGACTTTCATTATGATAACGCCAAGGTATTAAACGAGAGAAGCAAGGGAAATGCTAAAAAAGAAGCCAAATCGCGGTCGATCTCGACATTAAAGTGAGTCAATTTCATTTTAGTTGTATTAAAGTCGAAAAGTTGGAGACAATATTAAGCTTTCTTGGTTTCATTGTGATATGAATATTGTTGAGATGGTGGTTCAACGAAAATTGGATGGGGAATAATTTTGCAATTATTGGATAAAGAGCAAAGAAGGCCCTTTCTTTGCTCATTCCACAATCGAATTTGACTGCTTTAGAAGTAAGAAAATGCGAGTGCACCGTAAAATCGACATGATTGTTGAGTGTTTGCTAGATTTTATCATGTTTTCATATAATATTTTGTTCATAGTCAGACTCACATTCACAGAGGAGTCTTCTCCAATACAAGGCAAATAATGAAATCCTGCCTTCTGCATTCCTATTTGCTGAACTCCTGTAGCCTAATATTTACTGAACCCCAAATCAATTTGGCACTTTTCTTGGTGCTTTTGATGAATTATTAAATTTCGACTATAGCCTATCATACAGTACGATCTAGACGAATGTGCATATATCATAACACAAAATGCACTATAGTCAATTCATGATGGCTTGAGACGAGATAAACAAAAGCACTGTTTGTGTTTGGGTGCGACTGGAGTGGCTTTCTTTTAGCCACGACATAAACTAGTCACAGCAATGCCAAATTCCCGAATTTTGTTGTCGGGACCGTAACCAAAACATTGACACAAAAACTTTTACTATAATTGTTTGTTCATTTTAGGTTCAAGCAGTCGAGAGACAACCGAAACAAGCAATTTCGCAATGTGTATCTTTTAAAAAGTTTACTTAAAAGATACTTATTCTGAATTACCTACAACAAAATTCGTGATTTCGGCATTGCTGTGACTTGTTTATGTCGTGGCTAAAACAAAGCCACTCCAGTCGCACACACATACATGCAGAGCTTTTGTTTATCTCGTCTCAAGCCATCGTGAATGAACTATAGTCAACTCATCATCTTCATTTTCTATTAATCCTTTCCGTAATTATTATTGGTGAATTTATAATCTAAATTTTTCCTTCTAGTGGATGTTAAAGTTTTCCATTTAACGGAATAATTTATTCTAATGATATTCTTATTACCCACAGCAATGTTGAATTCATTATCAGTCTTCGCTCCATAATATCCTCAAGTAATGTTGATTTAAACAAAAATTTATCATCAGTCATCAAAATTTCTAAAACGCAGTCTCTCTCAAAGCTAAACATACCAACTAACGAAACCAAAACCCAGCATCCTGTCTTCTCTAGAGTATCTTATAGTCGTTAAACAAGGCCTTTTAATCGACAACAAGACCTCCCATGGTGCAAAATGTCTCCCCTCTCTCCCACTCCCTTTAAAAGGCGGCACGTTATGATAGATTTTAATTAGAGGAAGTGTGCGGTCCGCAACATTAAAAACAAGCGGGATACACGATAAGAGAACATTAATAAAGAGTACCCACTTTGGGGGGGAGGTGGGAGAAGGGGGTTTAGCTCTCAAGGGTCCTTTGCCACCCTTACGTCCCATTTGCATCCCCTAAGCCAGCTTTTATTACTGGCTAACTTCGATGCCCGCCCTCTACAAGGGCTGCGTTCCCTCCAAATATAATATACACGTGAATGAAGGGTTCAATACACATACATATTATATACATAATACACACGTGTATAAGGAGTCAATACCCATATATAGTGAAACCACCCCAATACCCATGAAGACCCGAGCTGTTACTGAAGCAATTAGAATTTCATTAATCTTTTATCAGTTGCCAATCTTATCGGTGTCATTGATAGGCAAATTAGGCGGCTTATTTAAACGGCCGTAACCGAGTCAACCCTTCGACTTTATCATGCAAATTGCAGCGAGACCGACATGCAAAACGTGTGAAGCAGGCCTTAGAAAACAATCGAATGTGTCTTCTCGAATCGAAACTGTCAATCTCGGAGCAAGTCGATTGCGTTTCTATAGTAAAAAACAAGGGATCCTCTATTTTGAATAGTCGATTGTCTGATATCGGACACCCCCGATGATACACGCTCCTCACTTTAGAAGGAGCGTTTTTTTTCTTCTCAATCAGACGAAAACGTTGCCAACGTTGGTACAATTTTTAATATCAAAGAGCTCTTATTGTCATATGGATACTTTATGGTTCGTTGCTATGGGCAACCAACTTATGATCACCCTTGTTTAGTTGTTTAGTCATTATTCGAATGTGTTATTAAATGGACGTTAATCAAGCATGCAGTATTTATTATTTTAAAATATAACACTTGTAATTTACATCTTTCACATTTTTACTTACAGAAATTGATTTCTTCCACTTTCATAGCATTAATCAGGAAAGATTCACTACTTATTGGTGTAAGCCCCAAGGCTGAGGCCGCACTGCCGGTGGGTGGAAGGTAGTTGGTAAATCTATAGAACATACACACCATCCACAGTAATACTTCGTATGAATGGTATGACGTCATACTGTTTTTTGAGGGTATGTTGTCCATATTTAAGAATTTCAAGATGGCGGCTGAACACATACCATTCATACGAAGTATTACTGTGGATGGTGTGTATGTTCTGTAGATTTACCAACTACCCTCCACCCTCCAGGCTCTACCCACCGGCATTGCGGCCTCAGCCCAAGAAAGACCGTGAAGTGAATATAACAAATTCATTCCATGAGTAGCTACTGTACTACTATTTTGGACAAGTTCAGAGATTCTACAAGATCTCAACCAAAACAGTAGAAAAACGTTAAGATAGGACAAAAACAATAAGACCTCGATAAGAAGAGAAACCACATAAAGAGAAGTGAAAGAAGAGAAGAGAATAAATAAGAAGGATGAAAGAGTATTGGTTGAGCGCCATCATTTTCCTCAGTTATCTTTATTAAAGGGATGGTCGGCTGGTCGACTCCTTGAGATTGCGTTACATTGGGTGGAAAGGGAGGGGCTGTTTTTGCTTCTCCCTACCAACTACTAGATTCCATCTTCCAAGTAGCAAACTACATGGACCTCGTTATCATCTTTTTCCTATATCTTTCATCTCATTCTTATCACTTTGTTATCATCATGATAACTCTTTTCTCCGACTCTTAGTTTGCAATCGAGGATTACTCTTTCTCCCTTAACATAATTTTCATCATTTCCATTATTCTCTTTCATTACATCTATCGATTTTAACTTCCTTTCTTTCTGGATGTTCAGTATTCACTATTCTCTCCTTCGCTTAGTGTTCCTTCTCTTTTCATGGCTTATATCAGCTTCATCATTGAACTTGTTCCTTCTACCATCTCACTCTTCAATTCTTTTCCATTCATGTTTTCCATTGTTTCGTGTCCTTCTCCTCCTCCTCATCCTCCTTCTCCTCCTCCTTCTTTTTCTTCTTCTTCTTTTCATCTCATTCTTCTTCTGGTATAGAAATATTTTTACTTCCATCTTTCTATGGTATTATATATACGTACTGTCTATTCTCTCTTTTTTCTCTCAATCGTTAGTTATCAGTTACCAATAATACATTCCCTTTTACTTTTCTATTTGAACTCTATCTCTAACTCCTTCCTTACAGTCTATTTTATCAGCCTCCTCACTCAGCATATTCATCTTATATTTTCTTTCCTTTTTCCGACCATCATTTTCCTCTCTTTTCTCCTCTCATTCCATTTTATCCTCTATCACCTGGTTTCTTCTCCTCCAATACTCCACTCTTCCTTCTTCTATCTTCCCTTTCACTCATTCGCCTATTTTACCTATTTCTCTTTTACTCTCTCACCCACCACCACCACTCCGGTTTCCTCCTTCATACCTTCTTCCCCACCTAGTTTCCCCTATCTCGTAACGCAACAAGATTGAAACAATGTGTGGCGCACACCACAGCTTAGCTTAGGCCTACTATACTGTGTTTTCGAGAAAGAATCTTCTCCACTCAGCCGTTGTCTGCTCCATCATTACACTCTGTCTCTGATTCCCCCAATCTTTCTCCGGAACCCTTTCAAACTGGGATTGTCTTCTTTTAACGCTCCACTCTCACTTGTTTATCCCCATTCGATAAACCAGACGCCAACAAAACTGGCGGTTGACGAATGCCTGTTATCGATGCTCAGCTTTGTTAGGACAGTCTGGAAGCGGTCAACGAGAGCGAAACACTCAAGCTGAGTTCTGTGTGGTTTCGATCTGGTATCGCAAATCGCTCATCGACTTTCCTGACAGAGCTGAGCATCAATAACCATCATTCGCCTACCGCCAGTATTTTTTGCATCAACTTTATTAAATATTGGAAGCATTTCTACACATAAATAATATTGCATGGAGCTGAAAGAATAAGTTACTTGATCTAAACGTCATTTAAAGAATGAGCTACTAATAGGATTCAATGATAAGCGGTACAGTAAAAATGAGATTGAATTTAGATTATTATAAAATAGAAATAGTTTCATGAGGTATTGAATATACAGACATCATAAGGCAAAATGGAGACATTCAATTAAATTTGATGATAAGTAATACAGTGAAAAATAATACAATTGAATTCAGATGTTATCAAATTTGAAACTTTCAATGAACATGCAGACATGATAATACAAATGTGGACATTGGGCCATCATATCCAATGTTTATTTCTGCAATAATCATCCGATCTTTCATGGATTCACTCTATAAAATATTAGATAATTAGACCATAAAAGTAATATTTGAAAGCATTCGAAGAATTGAATTGAAGTTCCGGGAAGAACTTCAACGATGAATTTCATTATACTGTATATTCTATTGAATGATAACGAGAATTAGTTAAGGGGAGTATAGTAGTAAGAAATGATTTTATCAAATAAAAAAACCTTTCATGGAGCATAATTATTATCTGGTAAAGACATTTTGCCTCCACATTCAATATTCGATGTTTTGATTGGAAATCTTCTATTTTTATTCGATATAAAAATTATTAAAAGAAATTTGAACATTAAAACAATAGAATATCAGGAATGAGGATACTAAGAATGAGTTTAGTTTTTGAAAAAGCATTTAATTTATAAATTTTATTCTATTGGATCAAAATGAATGATAAGGTAGTACAGTTTTTTACAATTCAGCCCATGAACGACATCCATACTGAAATGAACATGTCTACCATGATATCGAAGAACCAAGTTGGGTGTAGGGATGAAGATGAAAGAGGAGGGATAAAGAGGAAGATAAAAAATTGAAGTAACTGGAAAGAAAGATGACGGAGGCGGATGTGAAGAACAATGAGAAATGACAGAGCGAGCAGAGGACAGATGAAAAAAGAGTAAAATAGGAAAGAGAGTAGAAGCAGAATGATGAGCACTGGCGGCTCGTGCCCACGAAACAGGTGAAGTGCTGTTCAGTAAAAAATACGGGCACTTCACCTGGTTCGTGGGTATGAGCCGCCAGTGATGATGAGAAGTAGAGGAATCGGCAATCAAATTTTGATCCGTCACACACCATCGTTTTTTGCAACGATAATTTACGTCGGTATTAAAATTTTATACCACCCTGAGTGTGGGCAGCTTCATTAAGCAACGTGAATCACAAATCACAGCTCACCCCCCTCCCCACTACAATCGAAAAAACCCAATCACACAATCTGATAACAATAGTAGGGAATCGAAATGAAAACCAATAAAATTTCCCAATCGGCAAAAACACACGGAGAGGTATCGATATCGCGCGCGCTCTTAAAGGACGTGTCACACTGAACGAGTTGGTTAAAAATGAATTTCGGGTACAGTGAGATGGGTACAGCAGATAGCACAGTGATGGTCTCTGCTGGAGATTTATGTAAACCGGGCTCGATAACGCTCCGGCTACGGGTCGCTGCCGCCGCTCCATTTTTCAACTTATTTATCGCTCGTGATGAAAAACATCGATAGCGGCAAACGCGCCGGAGACGCTTGACAAATGACCCGCGCGCTGCGCTACCAGCCGCGCTGCATTCATCAATCGTCGCGGCTTGCTAGTCAGGAGAGCGGTTACTTCCCGACTCCCTAACTCACCGACTCCTCATTTCCCCTACTCACTAAAACCCCGACTCACCTCGACTCTCTCCAACCCCCGACTCATCAACTCACGGACTCACCAACTCACCGACTTCCCTGTACGATACACACGCGTTGCGACTCTTTTATTTGACAGATAATAACTGTTTGCAAGAGCTGTTTGTTGGAGACAAAAAAGTGACAGGGTAACAGAAAGTCACGGCGCTGATTTGAAACAATGCGATGAGCAGTTCTGGATACTGCAGAAAAGAGATTAATTTCGGCAATGTTTACTTTACTTGACGTGAGATAAATGTGGAGTTAAATTAATATGTACATGAGTGAAAAGTGATTTTACTTAATTAATAGAACACTGAGATATCCGAATAATGTAGATTAATGGATGCATAAATAATGTAGAATAGGAATTTATTTTGTTAGTGTTAGAATCGACTTGATGTGAGATGGAAAGTTTAATTAGTTATTCAATTATTACATTTAGTAAATTTCATCATTGAGTAACTGTTGGTAACGAGTAAGAGTAAGTAGCTGACAATCATTATACCGTTGACTGAACTGGTTGCAGTTCACAACATGTGATATCATTGTATAATTCAATGAAGATCTTCAAATAAATCACACATAACGCAGCGACACGCAGTGTAATCGCCTAATTGAATTACGCGACATGGCACGGCAAAGAGCAACAATGAATTGATTATATATCAAACGAGTTATGTGAGTTCAACACGTCTGGAATACATGTGAACAAGGAAATTATATTTGAATATAATTCAATATGTAACACGTGATTGACATACTATCAAGATAGGGTGATAATATGATTAGTAAAACGATCATTGTAAAGCACTCTCAAAATCAAGATCGATAATCTAATTATTGAAATGATCACAGAACAGCTATCGAGGTAGCCATTAGAGATATCAGCTATATACCATTAGAGAGAAACATCGAGTTTCTCGATCAAATAACTCTTGAAGTCAAAATCGATAATATAATTAGAGGAACAATCGTTATAAATGAATAGCATCGCAAGAGGATAATATAATTATTAGAGCAACGATGGAAAGAGATGATAGAGGAGACAAGTGCGTTGAGTGTATATGTGATGCACTTAGATGTAATGAAGATAGAGGAGCTAAACTGCTTGGTTGTTAAGGGAGAGGTTTTCATGGGGTAATGGATGACTCTTGGTGTCATTTATGCTTAAGGGGTTGGGAAAAGGGGGTAGGTAATCAGTTTATGCGAACGGGATTAATAGCAACATAACATCCACTATCGAGAACAATTTAATAAAGGAGGTATGGATGAATGGTTACAGTAGGGGTTGTTAAACCGCCCCCGGCCTACATTTGCAGTGTGACGAACGACTGAGCTTTTAATATCCATTTCTAGGGAGACAGTAACCGAAAGAGGCTGCGAGAGAGTGAGAGAAACATAGTGAGATAGTGTGTGAGAGAGAAAGAGAGGAAGAGCGTCAAAAGCCTAATCACATCAGCTTGACTTATTGACAGAGTGATCCGATTAGTTAGTACGCGCCATATGGGGTTTGGGGTGGATAGCCACAGGGTGTCATTCAATGTTGTTGAAAGCCCTATCGGAAATCCGCATCTTTTCAACGCTATGTGACCAGGTGTGACCTGTTTGCATTTGTGGAAATACGAATGAGGAAGTAATCTGGTGAGGTGGGTTTTAGTTAGTTTTTTGAAACTTTACTGGGGCTCAGTTTATTTCATGAAATTTATAATTCTTAGCATAGTTGGATTCGTGGAGATAATTCAAGTAATGGAGATCAGACATTGAAGTCGGTAAAAATTCATGATATTATCAATAATAAGAATACTATTTCTATATTTCTTCCATCTGTTTGCAACTTCGCACGTTTAATTTTTTAAGGTCTATTAGTTATAGATTGGCTAGATGATTGATAATTTGTTAAGATTTATTGGAATAGTTCATATTCATTCAAGACTGTATAGCATAGAATAAAAATATTTAACTATTCAGGTTGGAATAGGTTCTTACGAGCCATATGTTGAGTATTGATTATAGTGTTCGATATTCTCAAGATTTTCCACTGTTTTCGAGAGGAAAATTATATAAAAAGAGACGAAAGAAAAGTTATTGATGAATTGAGAAGTTAAATAAACTTATTCAAGGAAATTGAGGGACAAAACAAATTGAAACAAGGAGGTAAAGAAGAACAGTAAGTTGACAATGTTGAAAAAAGAATACAGCTTAAAGCTTAGCTGGTGTTTTGTACTGTTCTGTCGTTTATAAATAAATTGTTCACCACAAATCTCCCGGGAGACAGACGTAAGACACTCTTTGCCCCGTTGTTGACATATTTTTCGGCACGCGAAATTCCTCTCTCACCCCCTCACCCACCATCATCCCCACCCCAGCACTGCCCTGCTTTATATATTTACATTTTTATTGAAACGCCGGCACAGCACGGGCTTTATTCAATTATCTGCGTAATCCTCCAA
This sequence comes from Sogatella furcifera, assembly GCA_017141385.1. Taxonomy (NCBI): domain Eukaryota; kingdom Metazoa; phylum Arthropoda; class Insecta; order Hemiptera; family Delphacidae; genus Sogatella; species Sogatella furcifera. The sequence continues at coordinate 34,864,391 of CM029550.1, forward strand.
TTATAGCCACGGCGAACCATGGTTGCTATGGCAACGCAGTCTCACTCACTCTATCTATGCCACAGACGCATCGGCTGTCCGTGTAAACAGCTATACTTCCACACCCACTTTCTCTTTTCAATTCTCTTTCTTTTACACAAGGTTCTTTTTGTTTCCATCATTCTTCTCTTATAGTTTTTGTTATTCTTTTCCTTATTCACTTTCTTCATCTTCTTCATCATCATCTTCTTCTTCTTCTTCTTCTTCTTCTTCTTCTTCTTCTTCTTCTTCTTCTTCTTCGTCATCATATTCTTCTTCTTCCTATGTTTCCCATTCTCCTTCTAAGGATCCTCCTCATTTTTCCTCTATTTCTCCTAACATTTTCTTACGCCCAACCTCTCACTTTTCTTTCAATCTAAAACAGTGAGATTTTAATTCTCTTTATTTTCTCTTCCTCTCCTCCTCGTCTTTATCTTCCTCTTTCTCCTATTCCTATTTACCTCATTCTCGTAATTATCTTCCTTCCACTCTTAAATTTTCTCTATATTTTTTCCCATTCCTCCATTTAGCCCCTCTCATCCCTCATTCGCCCTTCATCTTTTATTTGATTACTGTTTTCATACTCTTTCATCTATTTCTCCTCCTTCTACTTTTTATTCTTCTTCTTCATTTTCTTCAACCTTTCCTCCTTGATTATTGTATTTTTGTTTGTTCACCTAATCTTCCATTCAACTTTCCTTTTCTATCAAGCCATGCTTTCTCATCAATTACAAGCACTATTACAGCGTTTTCCTTTCCCAATTTTATTCTCCACCTTAAATTTCCAGTACTTTTTCTCTTCTATTCCCTTCTTATTTTTTCTTTTTCATCTCCAGTCAATGGAATCTTCCACTTTGATTCCACTTTATCCAAAGGAACTTGTAATGGAAGATTGTTACATCATTACTTTGTCTCCCTTGAACATAATTTCTTCTTCCTAGTTCATCTCATTCTCTCTTCATTCTGCTTTATCTCTACATTCTTCCTCATTCAATTCTTATCGTATTATTTTTCTCTTCTTGTGTTCCTGAGTCAACTTTATTCCATCGAATCCTGTCTTACAAGACTGTCTTTTTCTCCCAGAGTAAACTTCTTACACTCGTGGAGAGAGAAATATTGTTCCAACCCCCCCCCCCACCAACAACTCCTTACCAGATTTTTTCAGCGCGCGTGTCATCTTTTCACGTGTTTTTTCACAAGGGAGAATTTGTTCTTGTTTCAGATTCTATTCCCTTGTTTCCTGCTGCGGAGCTATTTCCACATCATTTGAAAGAAGAGAAACGAACAAATCCCTGTTGTAAAAAATCATTTTATATTGTTTCCAATATTACAGAAAGCCCTAGATGGTGGAATAAGATCTAGGAAGTAGGATTGAAAGCTTACTTAACGAATTTCAGAATCTTATTGAGGGGAATCATGAATTTCTAACAATCATAAGACCTTAAAGTCTGTCTCCCACAACAATACTTCCCAAAATCAGCTCGACATTGAATCCCAATAATTTTTTTCCAGATTTACGTGAACAACTGTTGGACTTCAACTCGTTAATGAATCCTTTAGACAATTCCCTCGTGTAATACAGTGAATAATTTCATAGAATTGTAAGGTGAATCCTGTTAAATATTTTGTCATTTTGCTGTCATTGGAGCCACATAGCTAAGTAATATTTGATCATTCCACCTTATAGCTTTGACATGTAAACGGAATTTGAACCCTTACTCAATTTATAAATTGAATATGCGTTGCATCAACATTCCAAAGCACACGGATTCTATTCAAATAAAGTTATTCAACTCGATTTAAAAATCCTCTAAGCACTCTTACTTCCACACCCTTTCGGAAAGCCTAAACTATACTCTTCATTAATACATTATAGATTTCATTATACAAATCAAAGTATACATTTCTTTCTTTACAAATCTCACTTACTTGTTTCAAAATACTTCATGAATTATTAATTTTTTCTCCGATCCAACTAATATTCCTCCTCTCCAACTTATCAATGGGTTGGTCAATCTCTATTTTTTATCATCTTATAACAAATCAAGCTACAGAATGTATAGGCTATAATGTGTATAATATATCAAGTATATTCGTGATATTTACAATGAAAATCTACCCACTAGCCGTTTGATGAATGTAACTTAGGTCATTATATCACATGAAATTTATAAACTGATATAAATTTGCATGATATATTACCATATTCATCCGTATCATTATTTGCAATCCAATTGAATTTCGATCGATTAAAGTGAAACAGCCAATAGAATATTGATGCAATCCCTCCTCAAATATATTTTCGGATATTAAGGCTCTAACGTTTCATGAGGGTCTAACACGTTATTCAGTGCTGGAAATAACATACAAATGCGCCATTATCACGTCTATATGTATCGTTTATTGCAATGGATTCTTCCATTGGCTATAGGGAGCCCTGCCTTGAACACATTGAATGCCCAATACATTCAATGACCACCTGAAATAGCCAATCCCCTTCATTGTCCCTAGGGAAGAATTCAGTCAAGTATCATCCCGTTAAAAGGTCCGAGATCGAGAATTGTGATCTTATACTCTATTTTGATGTAACTTTCGACATGGCTTAACAAGATAGTGCATATAAAGTATTTTAAATCGAAAGTTACATCAAATAGAGTATTCAAACGTGTGGTACTTTGTAGATCTTGATATTTTTATATCGGGATATTTTCGTTATAACGCGGCTTTGCCAAACAGTTCTTATAGGTGAGTTCAAGAACAAGAATGGAATAAGTCTGCCTCCATCAACTATCCTTTCTATATGATTTTTGATAATAGTGACATGAGCTCTCATGAATATTCACAATAATTGGAACAGGATACTAACAGTAGATAAAGGTAATAAAGATAGAAGAGTACTAATCTTATGGGGGTGGCGTAGCTGAGTGGGTTGAGTGCTGGCGTTGCAACCCAAAGGTCCCGGGTTCAAACCCAAATCAGACCAGAAATGTTTCTCAAGCCACTTCCCCGTGTTTCGGATAGACACGTTAAGCCGTCGGTCCCGGCTGCCTAAAAACAGTCGTTAAGTCATGTCAGAGGCCCTGAAATTGATCAGGAGCGACCTGAAAACTCCGACACGAGACCTGAGCCAGCCAGGTTACACGAATATTATTATTATTATTACTAATCTTATCACCATCTACTGAGACCACAGTTGCATTTGATAATGATTCTGCAATATTAAAATATGGAAAACGGTAGCTTTTGAAATAAAGTGAATGCTCTGATATTAGAAATAAGCGAAATACAAGCAAAATTGACCTACAATTTTTCCACAAGTCCAAACTCGGTGAGTCAGAAAATAGAATAAGATTTAAGATGAAGAAATGATTCTATCAGATTCTTTTATTGGGACAGATCACACAAAGGAGTTAGGGAGCAACACATGATATCTTTGAATGGGCAGTTGACTGCAGAAAGGGTCCTCTCCAGCAGTTAGTAAGTAATCCATGTGGTCCTTTAATTATCGGCGGTGTCGGATAGTGTGTGCGTGTGTTAGTGCATCAGATTGGAGCCTACTGTACACAAGTGTGTGAGTGTAGGCTTCAACAGGGGAGCCTTCTAAGCCCGGCGTAACAGCTACGTAACATAGCGTAACAGCTGGAGGATTACCGGACGCTTTACATGACAAGACGCGGTTACGGGGGCGTCTCCATCCACCCTACCGAAACATACCCTTCGCGCTTTTCAAAAATCCACCCCCCACCCCTTAACCCAACCACAAGAGATTGGGGAAGGCTTAGACTACTGACGACACTTATTAATGCCTGCCTATCTCGCAACACCAATCCACTCTTTTTTACGGCGACGAAATCTTTTCAACAACCCCAAAATCCTCCATTCCCTCCTACCACACTTTATAGCTAATGATACACTTTTTATTCGTCAAGCTGCACATTTTTCAGCGTTATCTCTTTCTCTTTTGATTTTCTTCTCAGTTTTTTCGTTGCATCCCCTCTATAAAAGGTTTATACTTTGAAAGCTCATTTACAATTTGGAGATATATCGATAAAACGAAGTTTTATTGGCGATGAAAGTTTAGTTTGGGATAACCTGGTCTACCTGGGATAACTTTGAATAGGGTGACAAGAAAATTGTTTCATGAAACGTGGATTTGATGTGGAATTTATAAATTTGTTGATGGGGAAATTTTTGTGTGTGTCCACTACTTAATCCTCTTCCAAGAAGATACAATTAAAATCTGAAAGTTATTAGAGACGATAATTTATAATATTTTATACATATAAAACGTCGGGTGACCTATTTATTGTATGATGTGTTGAATTTGATATAATTTGTATCATCAAATATATGTTGTCTACATGTTTATAAATGAATAAATAAATTATGCATTAGCCTAAAAAGTAGAACCGTAGACAAACAAATTCAAAATTTCAACTTCAACTTTAATGTGGAAACTTCTACTAACTTCTAGCATTACTTTGAAGTGAACTTCAACTTCGACAACAACTCATGTGAAAACTTAGATAACTAACTTTTATTTGATTATATCCGATAATATAACCATCTGATTACTGACCTTGACTTGTGATTCGGTCATGCCAAGTGCGTAGGCTAGCTTGGCCCGCTCGGGTCCGGCGAGGTATTTGGTCTGTTCGAAGGTCTTTTCCAGCGCAAATATCTGTTGGCCACTGAATGTCGGTCGCGTGTGCTTCTTTTTGCCGTCTTTGTCTGATGCTGCACTCACTGGAACACAACAACGAATGCATTCATAATTTAGTGACATATTTATTGAAAAATAAATGAAAACCAGTATAACTCACAAGTAGAAGAGGATTAAAATTAAATTTTCATTCAACTCCGTACTATGCGTTCTAAGGGCTATGTGGAGTATTTGAGAATTGTGGTAAATTGTGCATGTATTAACATATTAACTTCTATAACGATGAAAATATTTGAAATGGAAATGAGATGAAATTGAAATGTAACGATGGAATGATAATAGTTGTGATAGTTGACTGGCAGTGTTCTCATCAATTTTTGTTAACCAGTAAGTTGAAAACTATATTGATGATTTTTGAACAAAAAGATCTTTTCGATGATAAACTTGGTAATGACTTGCAGTAATCTGATTTTTACAAGATTCAAAATAAATTTTATAATAATTCTCACAAAAGATTTATAACTTGGGCTTGAAAACAATTCCCTTCTTTAGCAGATGAACTTTAACAGGTGAAATTGTTTATTCAATCACTTTTAGAAACCTGTAATAAAAGTTCTACTGCTACTTCTAATACTGATATAGTACTGTTTAATACTACTTGATAGTATAGGCTAAGATTCTGATATGTAGTGCCGATAATGTAGAAAATTTGAGTTGAAGAAACTCGAGCTTAACGATTTGATGCTAACACTAGAAACTCTTGTCGAAACCATTAATAAATTACTGGTTGATGTTCCATCTTGGCATGAAACAATACAAGTCTGATCTACTAGTATTTTATGCAGAAAGAATAAAATAATAGTAGGCTATTATCAGATTCATGCTATTCAAGTTTCTCATGATGATGTAAAGAACATTATAACTGTACCATGAAAAATAACAAGAGAAACGAATGTTATTTATTTCAAGCGTAACCATAATTACACTTTGAACAGGGTTTGATATGACATCCTAATCTTTAGTAGATACAATATAAAATGTGTGATTTGAGTATAATTAAGCAAAAGCGTGAATTTTTCCAAACCTTTTGCGACGTTTCGTGTGCAACACCATATGATACAAGAATAACATTTATTTTTATTCCCTCATTATCAATTCATTATGTCAAAAAAGTTTCCATTTCATCAGAAAATTGCAAATACAGTTGACATATACTAATACAATTTTAGCCATCTCAATCAATTCCAGTCAAACATCAAGACCAAAGCAGCAAAGCTTTCGTCCACAACCACAAATCTCAACAATATTGCACTAGAAACGAAACAGATACAGTGTTTTGTAAGAGTTTATAGCGCAGGAATCTATTGGATTCGGCCAGTCAATTGCCGAGAATAAAAACTGGTGGGGGTCGTTTCCCCCTCGATAATAAGGTAAGGGGTAAGTTGCAGGGGTTGAGAATCAGACCGCGCATGCGCACTGAACAGAACATGGCTGCTCGATAAACCCTCATCATTCTCACATCCCCCCTTACGCCCTTTCTCCACCATGCAACTCTCAAATCTTCGCAACTCCACGGTTGCTCCTACATAAATACACAAGAGTGAATCGCCTTCTTTTTTGTACACCGACTCTCGTAGTTGCTTCTAAATAATGCTCGGGTCTCGGGTCGCGCTGGCAATTTTACTTTTTCCCGCCGATCGAATACAGGATACATGAATATATGAGATAAGATGAGAATCTTTCAAGAATGGGTATTCGGGAGTGATTCCAGAACGAATTCCCCTTTCCTCTCTATTGGAATAGAGGATACACCAATGTAGAATGATAGAATTGATATATTTGGAAAAAATATACTAGGATTTTTCCGATTTAGTTCGAGGTGAAATTGTATTTTTCCCCTCCTGTAGAAGTTATGAACAAATTTGTAAAGTCTTAAAAAGAAGACCTCGTAGATATCTCAACATTGATTAGAGATATAAGAATAAATTGTGAAGCTTTCTGAAATCTGAATAGGGAATTTTCAAATCCAAAGAAAAAAGACCTAATGAGTAATTATTCAATGTGTTACTACACTGGGCTATTATCTTAGAAATGGGATACCATGAGCATGAATACGATTTGACAGCAATATTCAAGTTTTTATTCACTCCAATTTACGAGTATGTGAAGCTAATTCGGCTCAACTCCAGCTAATTAGCTGCCATTCTCCACAAAATAATCTGCATGAATATGACAGCGAATAGCTCCAAATCTAGTAGCAAGTATTCATAGCCAGTGAATCATTCCATCCGGGTTTTCAAACTTTATATAATGCAAATAATAATGGCTACATATTCATTCATGTGCGACAATCGTAATATAACTAGAAAGAGCCGTCATCTGCAGATGATTAGCATAAATAATAATCCTGTTATCTGGTCACAACTGTAATTGGTGATGCTCATAAATTGGATGATAGTAGTGAGTGGGGGAGGGGTTGGATGAATTGAAATGACCGTTGATTTTGATAATGCCGTCGAAAATAATGACCCACGCCATCAAATGCTAAATAGTGTTGTGAAGGGCTGCAATAGGCTACCATCGTATTTCATTTGATGGTTTTTGTGCATGCTATGGGATGGATATGAAGACTTTATTGTGTGCCCAATTGTTTTTAATGACCCAACAAGCCCCCATTCAAAAACCCCTCCCCACCCCCAAACCGGCGCATCCCAGTGATCAACGCAAATATTTCGGCTTTAACTGCTCTACCCCGCCATCATCAACTTTTGCAACAGCAAAAACAACAACAGTCCAATAACTAATTAATTTCAAAGTCTATTTAATCCATATGCGTTCGCAATTGAATGACACTGGAAATTAATTTTTGCTAATAATCACACCCAAGCTGACGATTATTCGTAAGATTGTAGATATACCTTGCTTATTACTGCTTATAATACCAATTAGTATAAACGTATTATTGCAGTAATACCCATTACATAACATTTTACTGTTTGATACAGTTCCATCATTTGATATTTCCAATTTGAAACGAACATCCAATAAACCGGTAGAATAATATCTACATATTGTCAATTCATACAATGAGTCATAATATTGCAGCTATTGATTCAGGGATTAATATCAGATGGAGATAATATAGAGCAGTGTTGTGAACTATGATGAGCTGATACGCCCATGGTATTCAATTCGATTTGATTCAATTTGAGGAGAAAAAAGTGAAGGGCAATAAAATTAGTTGGAAAAGTGAGTGTGAGAGGAATTAAAAATGAAAAAAGGAAAAGGGGATTTGTCATGAGTTGAAGAGGGGGGAGGGCAGAAAAAGCAGAAGAAGAAGAAGAAGAAGAAGAAGGAGGAAGGAAAGAAGGAAGAAGGAAAATCGATAAGTTGAAGAAGTGGGTGGGAAAGAAGTGAGTGAAAAGTGAGAAAAAGTATGAAGGCAATAAGAAAACGAAGAATGAGATTTATAAAAAAGGGGTGTTGGAAAGAGATTGCGGATGAGTGGAGAAATACCTACAAGGAACAATAGAATACTCGTGGTGGTGTCTTACAATGCACAAAGCATGCACTTGATTGCTCTACACGAGGAGAGGCTGCGGAAAGGATGGGAAACCCTGTAAAAGATCTTCTCTCCTGGAGAACAAGTAAGTGAGAAAGAGTTTGGGGGATAATAAGAACCCTTCGCGGGTGGGGGGTTAGGGGGAAGCGCTGACTCGACAAGATATTGTTGAAAGGTGAGAGGGGTGAGAGCGGGGGGCCCCATGGGGATGGCCTACAACTTCATTGAATTCAATATGGCGTCTCGGGCACCGTATTGCTTCCACATACTCGCCTCATCAAAACCGGAGATTCGCCCTGCCATAAAGGACCCCCCCACGTCGCCGCACCCCCACTTCACATTATTAGACAGTATTGGGAACAACTATCCTATCTCGTACACCCATATAACCTTCCTTCATCATTAAACCTTTTCATTCTTTCCTCCTATCTATATCCTACGTTTTTCCTTACTCTTATTCATGTTTTTATTCCCTTCCTCCTTCGTCACTCTATTCCACAAACATATACTCTTTTGCTCTTTCTCTCCCTGTCATGATATTCATGATATTCTCGAACTTTTCAATTTTTACAAAATTTCTCATCTTATCTCTTTTTATCAAATTATCTTCCACGTTTATCACTTTTTTACCTTTATTTATCCTGTATTTTTTCGATTCCTTTGTTATTATATTTCTTTTTATCTCGCCATTTTTATTTTCTTCAATTTTCCCTTTCACTTTTGCTTGTGGGCTACTGTTACCACTTTCTCTTGTGATTTCTCTTCCTTCTTATTTTTCTTTATCTCCTCTTTCACTCAATGCTCTTCTTCTTCCTTCTATAGCCTTCTTCTTTTCTTCATTTTTCTCATCTATCCAACTTAATTTTTGTTTTTTCTTTGGTATTGACTTCATCCCACCCTTTTCTTCTACTTCTCTTTCTATATTTTCTGCTCCCTTTTCTTCCTCTTTCATTCCTCTCCTCCTTTCTTTCTCTGCCCTTTCGCTTCTACTCCATCCTGTCCCGCTCCACTTCTCCTTTCTTCATCTCTTCTTCCGCTTTCCTACTACCGTCTCATTCTTTCCCACACTCTTTGACTCATCCTCTACTTTTTTTTCTTCTCTCCCACTACTCATATATTTTTCCTCCCTTCTCCATTCTTCTTCTTCCTGAGCAGAATTCCCGGTGGAATGGACTCGTGTCTTCTGCAGAACCAGTGCTCAGCTCAGCTCTCGTCCGCTCATAAACCAAATGCCTCAACACCCATTTCAGTCCAGCTTTATTCCTTGGCCGTAGCTTGGATCCTCCAAATATATTTTCCGGGCCTTTTCTCCCTCCCCCCTCATCCTCTAGTCTTTCTTTTATCAGGATATCTCCCCTTTCTTCCCTTCATCTTCGAAACAAACCACTTACAATCTCTTCTTTTCTTATAATCATGATCATCATCGTCTTTATCATCATCAACATCATCTTTCCATCTCGTCCATCCTAACCATCACCATCATTATCATCGTCACAATCACAATCACGTCCTTCTTTCATGAACAGCATCATGAGTATTTCTCATGACTCCAATCGCTTCCTACATATCTCATTAAATTGTCAAATATATCTCATATGATCATAATAAAAAATTAATATTGTTCCTTTCCCACTCTTCCTCATCTTTCGTTTTTCATTCAATTGACAACTTCTGACGATGAAAAATAACATCTAATTTATTACTATGAAAACATACCTATCACTATTCCCTCTACTTCGTATTCCATTACAATGATAAATAATATCAAAATAGCCCCTCTAATACTTAAATAGATATAGCGTCCGTATTAGCGTGTATAACATAGGGATCACAACAAACTTCAATACTGAAGTTTATATCTATACTGTTATATCTATACAAGTATAGTCTATCTGATGAAAGCCCCGTACACAAAAAGTATCTAATGGAATTCTATAACGGGTATAAATCAACGAAGATTGAATTCTATGTGGTAGATGAGAGTTCATAATCAGGATAAATCACCCGAGAGAAATAAAAGTGATGATAAATCTTGTGGAATGGTCTATTTCAATCTAATATTTGATCTACGAAGGGAAGTATCGATTCTGAACAGGAGGAAAAGTTATTAAACATCTTGTCTGTTCCATAAAAGTTTCAATCAAATTGAATCGAATGAAAGTTAATTTATCAAGGAATCATATGAGATCTTACAATACAAAGTGGAAATTTATCACATATATTAATATTCTACTTCGCAGTTCTCAAGTTTAAAAAGGACTGATTTGATGAATTCTGATTTTACGCAAGTCGGTAGAAATAATAGAAATTAATCAGAGTAATGGTGCTGTGCTACCTTCGATCGATCTCTTTGTTGTTCAAGATCCAAATTAATAGAAATAGCCTGGCAGAAAACAATTTAATTTCAAACGAAAAATTAAATATTCAATACTGATTACAATAAACTTTATTGTATAGCCTACTTTTCCAGCTATAATTGATATAGGCTATTAGAATAAATTATTTAGTAGAAGCTGAACATTGTACTTGAACAATAACTCAAATAAATTGTCCAAGCAAAGAAGACATTCTAGCAAGATAGGAAAATGACTACAGGTTAATATTGGTTCAAAAATGATAAATTTGGTTTCAAATTGTAGGAATCATAATAATCGTATTACATCCACTGTTTGTTCCACAGGTCACATTGTCTGGTCAACAGCGTTCAGAGAATATTCAGACATAGAATTCCAACTGAAACAGGAGTGAGAGCGGTTAGTTGAGAAGGATAGAGAACAAGCGGTGTAACAGGGAGGGATTTCGAGAATAATTGTGTGAGGAGGAGCAGTAGGAGGAACAGGAGGAGGTAAAGAGGAGGACTAGGAGAAGATAGAGGCCATCCAGTTTTGCTACTAAGTGGGAGAGAATGAAATGAAATGATCATTTGTGCGAGAAACATGTGCGCTTTAACCCTATCTTCGTGTTGTTTGGAGCCCCCCCTCACCCTCTACAGCTCTAATGAAACACAACTTTTGCACCGAATTAAGAGTTGCTTCATTTGCATTGTATTCCACCTCCCCCCTTCATCCCCCAGGCAGTTACAGAAGTGGTACTTTCATCCCCCGAAGAAGATACTCTCTGCCGTTACGTTTTCGCCCCCGCACCCTCATTCATAATGTTTCATCATGTTTTATAAATTAACCCTTAGTTTAAGCTTGTTATACTGTGCTATACAATTAAATGGCTGAGAAAGCATTCGGCCCTATACCGAGTTCTGCTGTAAGTGTAGAACTAATACCCCGACACAATAATACTCGTTTGCTGTATTTTGCCAGTAAAATTAGAAGAACCTTCCTTCCTTACCATGCCGGCCGATGCTTTGCAGTCTTCTGTATTATTCTTCTCTCATCCAATTATTTTCTCAACTTTCAGCAACAGAGTGGGAGCTTTTGTTTGTTATGTTAGTGCAATTTGAATACAATAATTAATAATCACTATTGTTGTATTTTACAGTACAGTTTGAATATTCATTATACTACTTCCATGATGATTAAGAATCAATATGGAACCGCTCTCCATTATGGTATTGAGAATCGCGATAAAGTTCCAAATAACTTTTATAAAGTTACAAGTATTTCAAGACACATACTAAGGAATGATAACCAGTGTTTTTCATGTATTTGGCTTCATTTTCCTGCTAAATAAAATCACATCAAATTTTATTTTCAATGTTCATTTAAACAAGATATACGTGAATGTGTGACAACATTAAATCGTAATTCATCGTCATAACTGAAGATTGCCTTGAGTAGTAGTTGAAAAATTAAGAGATACAAGAATTGCAGTCTAAATTGTAATTGGAATTATTGTTTAATTAAAAAACCGAGATAATATGTTCTACCATATGCATAAAAGTTGAATTTATTTTCAAATATAACAGTTGGTATTCATTCAATAATAATTATTGTATCCACAGTGGTGGAAAGTTTTCTATTTATTTATTCAGAGATACAAACACACAATTATAATAATTATATGATGGGGAAAGAGAAAACAGGCACAGGCCCTTTAGTATCTCGATCCCAATTTTGAAGAGAAATTCAGTTCAGAAAAGGATGTGTTTGTTGAAATTTATGCACGCGTACATAGCTTCCTATATTCCGATCAACCTCTTTTGACCATCAAATTTTGTGAATCAAACTCAATTTATCATCTTTCAATATAATTTCACCATGAAACGTGGAGATTCACTTACAGTGTGGTTATTCAGAGAAGGTGCCATATTGCACACAATCATATGATGACCCTTGGGCCCTGGGGTGAGGGCACGAAGGAGTGACAAAGAAGGATAAGAGGAGGTGTAGAGAAATAGAGGAAGAGAGGAAGGAAAAGAAAGAGAAGGTAAGAAAGAGAGAGCCCCAAATCACGTTCACAGCTGTTTCAATTGGTTGCGGTGTACAAAAACCGCCCAGTCGAAATTTCCCCTTCGATCTAAACTCACCCCTTCATCCCTGCACCCCAAAAATGCATCTGTTGGTCAGCACACGTATGCAGTTTACACGCACTTTTATCCAGCTATTCTACTATGCTCTTTTCGATGTAACTTCCAACTTGGCGTAGCACGTAAAGGATGGGGATACAATTATTTCAGGTTCAAAATTACATTAAAAATAGTATACTTGCTCACCCTTCACAGTGTGTGCCAGCTTGTAGCATTCTGTAAGCATACTGTGCACCGTACCGCGTAAAGTGATTGATCACCAGACTTTGGGATTCATTAATCTCACTTCATTTGGTGCGCTATGAACTACGAAATTGTTGTTGTTCGTAGCGAGAAGTTCCATTGCAGTGATAATCAGAGGATTGATCCTTGATGATTGAGATAGCACAGAAAATATTGTTCATACTTGCAATAGTTACAAAGCAATGAATCAATTGCATTGAGGGGAAAATGGAGTTTATCATTTTTAATTGACGATATTACAGGAAATACTCTTCCAGGACTAATAAAAGAGATAGGAGAAGGATCATTTTTATTAAATGTAGCAAAATAAAAAAGAATGAGGAAGAGAATCAAAAGGAGAAAGCACAGAGAAGCAATGCTACTAGAGACGATGATTCTAGCTTTGGAATTTATTTTCGCAGTTCTTTAGAAATAAAACTTCCAATCAATATGCAACCTGATGCAACAACCAAATTGATTCAGGTTTTTTAATTCAACATTTTGTATCTGGTTCATCTTCTTGCATCTTCGATGTTTAATCTCCAAAGTAAATTGAATGTGGAAAAGATTCACAAATTACACAGCATAACGGTACACAGCAATCGAGTTACTTCCTTTCTGAATCAAGTAACCTACTAGTATAGAGAGATGGAACCAAACGATGTTTATGGTGGGGTATCTTTACTGGGAAGGGAAGGGGGCTCTCTTTCCCGTTCTCCTGCCCATTCAAGGGGACTCGGGGCTCTCCTTCCCGTCCCCCTTTCCATTCGAGGGTGACAGGGTGTTCCCCCCCCTTCTAAAAAGTGCAACAGCTTGCCCCCGCAGATCGATGCGAGCCGAAACAACACTTGCCTTGGCGTTATATCCGCGTTTACACCATGCTCACAGCGCGGCGGCACAGCATCGCAAAACATAGCCAAATAAAGGCGGACCCCTAACGACGTTTGGCGGTTGGTAGCTATTGCCCCCCTCATGAATCCCCCTTCCCAATACACTCTCTCTTCTTCTCTCTTCCCACCTCTTCACTCTATTCTCACTATTTCTCTCTCTCTCCTTCATTCTTATACTCTATCTCTCTTAACCTCTCCACCTTTCACTCCCTTCCTCTCAATCACCTCTCACCCACTCTTTCTCTGATCTCTCATCTCCCTCTCTGTTCTATCGTCCATTTCAACTCTGTCTTTCATTACTAGACTCTATTGCACCTCTCTATCTCCTATGTCTTCCTCTATTCCATCCCATCTCTCCCATTCTCAACACGTTTCCTTCTCTCACTATTCTCTTCATTCTCATTGTTTCTTCATCATTGTTTCTTTCTTCCCTCTTACATCACTCAAATTCTAGAATAACCTCAGAATGACATCAATTGGAAGAGGAGATGCTTATTCACTGGTGACTCGTGCCCACGAAACAGGTGAAGTTCTGTACAGTAAAAGATACGGGCACTTCACGTGTTTCGTGGGTACGAGCCGCCAATGTCTTATTGTATGAAAAAAAGGCAAATTAGATATTAAGATGTAAGAGATACAAGCACGGGGTTCAGAAAGGAGATGAGCATGAGTAGGTAGACAGATTAATAATTACAAATGTAGTGGAGAGCGGATATAGAGAAATGGAACGAAAACGTTTTTAAATGTAGTTACGCGATAAGGAAAAATACGTTGCAAAGTAGAAGAAATAGGAGTTGGAGAAAATGGGTGATGAAGAAAATATTCTTGGCATAACAGGAGATGCAAATGCTGGAGAAGAAAAAGGAGAGGGAAAAAGACTTGAGTAGGGGGTTGAGGAGTGTGCGGGGAGAGAGAAGAGGTAGTGAAGAAGAAAGACACTAAGAATGGAGGGAGGAGGAGAAAGCGTAGAAGAGTTAGCGAACGTTGACAAGAAAGAGGAACAAGCAATAACAACAGGCAAAGCCGAATACAAAAGAGTTGTCACCTTTGAATTTGAAAGCGCTTTATTCATCTTTCTCGTTGTTCGACTTTCTCTTCGACTATTTTCGTGTTGTGAACTGGAGTCATTGCTATCGGAAAAACGATTGCTGGCTGCTTGGTGCTTTTGTTGCAAAATGTTTTTGCCATTCATGACACGTCTGACTAGGAAACGATGAGAATTCTGCATCAATCTTTTGTCAGACTTCCAGAGGCGTATAGGCTTACTTTTTCATCACGCGCAAGATAGAGAAAATCTACTACGGATTATTTTGTCCCGCTCCATTTTCTGTCAATGATTTTTTTGAAACTCTCCGTCAACGTAATCGATCAATCAATCAATAATATCAATATTCATGTAAATGTATTTCATTCATTTTCGATTATTGTCAATCGATTGTTAACCACATCAAGAATAATAGCCTCATTAGCTGATTCATTTGAATAGTTGCTGTTAATATTCCAAGACTCCCAAATCATCAGTAGGCCTATGATAAAATTAAAAAGTTGTACAGTAAAATATACGGGCACTTCACCTGTTTCGTTGGTACGAGCCACCAGTGCAAAATTGATCCTCATATCTTTATCGATGGATATGCTTGCATAGTTCATCTTCTTTGATAATCGATCGAAAAGTCTGATCAATTATTAAAATACTTTGATCCATCATAATTCAAACTCAAGCTGGTTTATTATGTACATGGATAAATTAATTGGATAGTTCAATTACTTTTATCACCTTTTATAGTGCATCTAGAAAGTTGGTAGAATTGATCACAACTCATAAAAAAGGGTGAGAAGAGAGAGAATGAATGAGAAAAAAAAAATTAACGGGATAGAGGGAGAAAGAAAAGTAGAGACTAGGGATAAAATTCGCCAATGAACGTCGATACCAAAATGACAAAACAAATATTGTCTGCGGCTTGTAGCGTCGCCATTTCTATCCAATATTCGCTGCGGCCCGCTGTAATAACGGTTTTAATCAACGAGATGAATAATCCATCGAATAATTGCCACCAACATTTTCCTGTTTTTCATCTGATGGTTTCATTTATTGAACCAATTTACTCAGCCAGTTTTATCGCATTATTTTGGTACAGTTTGTTCATCAACACGAATGACTAGCCTATAGAACTGGACTGGGATCAATTTGTTGAATTTCATAGAATAACTTCCCAGTTCCTACGTAGAAACAAATAGATCCATAGACTTACTATCAAATGGTGGGATAGAATAAAGTTACTTTTGTTTTAATTATTTTGAATATAGTATTCATTGAATACTCCAACTAAACTTTAAGTGCTTCAAACCCTGGCTGACTATACTTTTAAATAGCTGATTAGGTTTTTATAGTTAAAGGTTTATAAGCTGAATTTTGAATGAGAATGTTTGTAATGTTACAATCTATTCAGGACAATCACCAATACAAAACATCAACACCTTAATATTACATACATTCTCATAACTTCTCAAATATACAATAACACAAGACGTATTTTTGACAGCTATTTAAAAATTATCAGTTTTAAAAACCTAACATTCAAGATTATCCGAGGGCACAAAATTCCACTAATGGGAAGTAAATTATTATCACTCATTAGAATACCCTTTAAAAAATGTGGAAATTCATTTAACTATATTCTACCTAAAATTCAATTGAGGAATTTTATTCAAGAATTCATCATACAACAATTTTCAGTGAGACTGGTTCAAACATACATTGGATTCCAACTTCCAAACAATAAAATTTCATGGATGTTCTAACTCAATTTGGTGGGCTGGAATATGGCGCAATAAAAGCAGGCTTCGCACGAGTGGGTCTCAGCCTATAATATTCAGTTTTATTGAGCAATAAGACACTGAGACAGCCAATTACTTAATACAAGCAAAGATGAGATATGAAGATTAAGTGGGTTTCGCGCATAGTCGACTCTCCTGCTGTATCTACTCATCTCCTACTGGGCTGGGTAATAATTATTATTACCTTATCAGAATAACGTTGAGAGGTAATCTCTGGAGATTCTCTATTAGATTGTGACTCTATTTGCAATTCATAATGATGATTAGGGAGTTATTACTATTCATTGAAACTTGAGGCTTGAATTCTGCTAGTGCAGCTTTTTCTAATAATTTATGTTCATTAGCAGTATAATTTGTATTTCTATTGACTCGGTTGTTGAGAATTACTCTTCAATACTCAAAATTGGATAGTTTTATTCCCAATCATTTCAACGTAACAAAAAGTTTTTATCCAGCAATGTCCCAAAATGACAGAACATTAATATTATTCTTTCTTCTTCATCGTTTTCTTGGAAACAAATTCTCTTCTTCTTTCATTATTTCTTCCTCATTTCAATCAACTCCATTTTTGCTTTACACTGACCCTTGACCACCTCTTCTACTTTTAACCATTCCTTCCTTCTCTTTAACTCATGTATTTTCGCCTACTCTTCTTCATCCTCCTTCTTTCACATCCTTCTTAGCGTTACCAACCCTATTCTATTTGCTCATTTTTTATCTATCGTTTCATTTTATTATCACCAGCTGCTAGAATTATCAAGAACGTCAATTCACACTTGAAGCCAACTCATTGTTCATTCCTTCCTCTTTGAAATTCTATCAACTATTAAAAAATCATCATTCTATGCCAGAGTCCCGCTTTCACTTTCTAAGTTCAAACTTGACGTTCCAGTTTTCATCTACTTCATTGCCGAAAAACGTTGAGAATTGATTATTATACTGCCCGGTGCAACTATTACCTCTGTCCTATAAAGGTGAAAGAGAGAGAGAGAGTAGTAATCATCTGTCAAAGAGAGAGTAGGAGAGAAAGACAGCAAGGGAGAGTGTATGTGGAAAAGAAAGAGAGAAAAAAGGATTACAGACAGTGAGAAAAAATGATTTTCAAGAGACGGAGGTTTAGAGAAAGAGAAATATAAGAATTAAGGTGTCGAAGTACGGAGGACAAAACGATGAAGAGGAGAGAGGCAGGGCCAGGAGAGAGAAGAGCGTTTGCAACGCGAGTACACTTTGAAAATTCATTTAGCAGGACAGAAATTAATTTCGGGCCAACAACTCAATGTGGAGATGTTGAGAGTCACCCTGTGTGTCGTTAAGTTTCATTATATTGGGGGTCGCTGGGCTGACTAACTCTCCTGAAGCAATGATCATTGAAATGTTGGTGTCAGAGTGGCGAGCGAAGAGGGTTATCAAGAGAGAGGAGGGATAAGAGCAGCTAACATCTGAAATTAGGTGAGAGTAGAAAGTACCCATCATCTGTATTTTAGCGAGTAGCCAGCATCTGTACTCCGAGGTATAGAAGGGGACGATTCAACCATTGTTTTGCCTGTTCTGTCGAGTACTATATATGTGTCCGAAACCCTTCTTCCATGTTGGGTACCTGGAGAACCTCGTTGAAGGCAACACCACGTGAGGGGGACCCCGATGAAAAATGATCGAATGCCTTGTCATAGGAGACAGCTAACACTTCCCCGGCATATTTCAAGGGGAATATCATCCCCAGACACTCCTCCCCTCCCCAATTTGTGGGGGACATAACCCCCTCCCGGAGAGAACCCTTTCACACCAAAACTCGTCACACATCATGTACCTAGTAAGGTCACCCACCTTAAATTAATGAACGATGTAGCAGTCAGTGTCAATGTACCTTTTGGGATCAATTTTGTTGCGACTGATGTCTTATACCAAAAGCTGCTTCTGTGTTTCGGAATTATTGGATTCGATACGGCTCTAGTTTGTTGATCGATCTTAGTTATTAGGTTCACGTATCTAATGTAGTTGAGATGTACTAAACCCTACAGTATAGGGTATTCTGCATTCATTATTCTGTATTGATATGACTCTTGTTTGGTCGATATGTATAAATGGCGATGTTTATTGCAGCAATACAGTACTATGATTGTTGAAACCTTGGCAATAAATTCTGAATAACCAACTCAATAAAATAAAATAATCAACTCAATTCTTCAATTTACTTACTGATATAGTAGCTTAATCAACAAATTTTTGGAGAAAAAATTGAATCTATTAAATTCATTTAATTTTAAATTATTTATAAAGTTCATTTGAGTTCAAATTATTTATCAAATTTAATTTCCATCATTTTAATTTTCAAGGATCAAATTGTAAGAAATATTAAAGAGATATGTGGAATATTTTAAAACACAATCAACTTAGCATGAAAAAAAAAACGCAATCAAACAATCAGAACAATGTTTAGCTCAGTTTGATAAGATTTTCGATGCTCGTTTTTTGAATTTCAGGATTCGTATCTCAAAAATTATCTTGAAAATTTTAATCTATGAAGGAAATTTTAATCTATCACATTATAATTCAGAAAAGTATTTAGAAAGTTAGATTAAGGAGATTTGAGGGAACACAGTAATGAGGAGTAGAAATATAAGAACAACAAAATTACAGAGAAATAGATGACGGGAAAGAGAATGAGGTCATGGTAAGGGAAAACAATCACAAACGAACGATAACTGATTTCGCCAAAATTCAGTAATCGGTGATTATTCGAAAGCAACTAGCGCAAATCCGGGGCGATAATAGGACTAGCAACTCATTAACAAGCATATTAATGGAGGCGCGCCTCATATTAACACGTCTAGTAGGTAAAACAAGTCATCGTCCAAACTGCCACCGTATATGTGAGTGTATATGATGCACTGTAAGTGTATGTGTGTCACATACCCGTTCACTGTAAGTGAGTGTACATGTCGGCCTCACAAATGAAGTGAACCCACATTTGTGATTTCGAGTAATTCCATGTAGGGGTCATATTTCAGTGCGCAATTTATCACACCGCGCTTACTACACCTGTACCTTGTTAAGCGAGCCAATCTTATTGTTGTAAATTTGGTGTGATTGCAGCGGTGGGATTAGAGTTGGTGGGATATTGGGTGAGTGAGAGAGAAAGAGAGGGTGAGTGAGGGAGAGAGAAAGATAAGAAATGGAAGATTCACCATTGACTCTGATTATGTACTATGAATTGAATAGCAAACTTGTAAATTAATTGACAAAAAGACAATTTATAACAACAGTGAATCGAAAAGACAATCGATAGAAGTGTATCGAGACATGAAGGAGAAGAAGGCAAAAAGAAGATTTGAAATTTGGATGGATTATATCCCGCGATGTAATGAAAAAAATACAAATATAGTGAAGTATAAAACATAGTGTGGGATAGAAGAAAAAGAAGAGATCAGTATCAAGAATGAGAATAAGAGGGAGAAGAAGCAGAAGTAGAATAAGAAGAGGATAAAAAGATGAGAAAGAAGAAAAAGGAAAGGATGTCGAGTTGAGAAGGTATAAGGACAAAAGTTAAGTGGAGTAAGATCTACCATCTTACAATCAAGTAGACACAGTCAAATAAATAGCATACCACATCATAGCTCCAAAAATAAATTACAACTGCAAACGTTCAACGCTACTCTAAAGATGAATTAGCTAAGGCTCAAAATATGTTAACATTGAGCGGAAAAAATGGAACATTCTCAATAACAATTGTTAGAAACAATATAAAAGGGGGGCAAACCAAAACCACCAAGCACAAGATCAAGGTGTTGCCTTTCGTGTGGTCTGCTAGAGAGAATCATTGCCTTTCCCCCTCACTCAGAACAATTCCCCTAAATTATTGACCAATTATTTCCTCCTTCCCCATGACGGGGGGGATGGGTGACAAATGATGTGGCGAGTGGTGGGCGCGCGTGCGAAAGTCAACCGCCCAATGACCGTGTCCTCAGCTGCTACCCAACTGGATTATTATTGTTTCTGGAAACTTCTCAATAAAATTACTCCTCGTAGAGTCCTTTCTCCTTGCCAACACAGTGAAGGGGGAGGGGAAGGGGAAACCAGCAACCCCTCTCAGGGGGACCTTTCTGAGGGGGGATGGAGTAGTAACCCCTAACGGGGGGGGGACCCTTTCTGAGGATGGGTGAAGAGGGGGCATCAAACAGCGTATTAACAACCGCAACTTGCTTTACACCACTCTCTCATCTACTATCTAAGTTTCTTCTCCTCGGTCTACTCTTTATCATCATTTTCCAAGTTCTGTAGTTTTGCTTTACAGAAGAAGCAAAGCAGTTTTCTCTTGTTCTTCCCGCCTTCATATGGTTGTGTTAAGTATTGTTAAGTATATGAGGCAGTTAAATCCAGAAATGAACATCCGCCTTTAAACTATGCTGTCTTGATTGTATATACAGTAGGCTATCATAATCACAATTCACATTGTATCTAGTTTAATGCATAATATAGTCTTGATTATTAATTTGAGCTATAGGATAAAGTAGTATATTTCATGATTATTTATTGAAAAATAACTTACGTTTCCAATCAAGAACCAGTTAAATAAAAATGAGTACTTTTCATGATTTCATTATCATCATGTTTATTAGTTGATGAAATCAGATATTCGAAATAAATACCTTTTAATAATCCTATTTTACGAGCCGGTAAAAGTAGGAGAATAGAGCTTACAATGTAAAATGCCAATGTGATTTGGTAATATTATTGTGTGCTATTAAGAAAATATATATTATTGAGAATTGAGAAAATATTATGAAAATCAGCTAAAATAGTGCAGAGATAAGACATTTTATTCCAATCTACAACTGTACATGAAAGAAGAATGCTGATGGCTTTTTTCTAATCAAGAAAGATTTGTTTCTAATTGAAATTTAAAAAAATGATATTGGAAATCAAATAATAATAATAAATGAATTATTCTATTTCTTCTAGGACAAATAATTTATTATCTGATGCTAAAAATAACGAATCTAGAAAAACGAGTGAAACATCACATTTTAAAATTTGTATTTACGAATAAGAAACCTTTTGCAACCTGATTTATGAACCAATATCATCGCCACAGAGCTATTCTCAACAGCAAATTCCTCAGATATTGGGAAATTATTCATAGCATGCATGTACAGAAAAAACATAATTAAATCTGGAAAGAATTAAATATATTCACATTCAAGAGAGATAAAAGGAAGGGGTTTGCGAGAATGTAACCGTTGCTTTTCAAAGGTTGGTTTTAGTGAGGTGGAAGATAAAGAGAGAGTTTTATCTTTTGAAGAGAATGGTGGGGGGGGGGGGTGACCATTGGGCTTAATTGCAGGGTGATATTTCAAAAATGGCGCGGCAAGCTATAAAGCTTTGGGTCCGCCGCCAGCAACCACAGAGTAATAAACAGTGCTGTGTTTTATTCAAGGGTGTACAAGCTCCGCTCCTCTTAACTTCCAAGTGGAGTACAGAATATATGCTTAATTACCTCCAAACATGAATAGCGACACAGGTAATGCGGCAAGTAATTTCGAATTTTAATGGGAGTTGGGTTAGGAAACAAGTGGAGGATTCATTAATGGAAAGTTGGGATAATTGTATCAATGCATTAGGATAGTATGGTTGTGTGGGACTGTGGGTGTGTAATATTTTACAGGGTGAATGTATGAGTTCATCGATATGTTTTCTTATATTATTTTTGTTTCAAGATTTGGATTAGAAGCTGTATCGGTGAGCGGGTGAGGATTGAAAATGGAGGAATTAATCTTCAATTGTTCAATATTATTACTACCTTTATGAGAATTATTGTAAGTTGAATAACAAGGCGCTATTCTCGTGGAAGAGCATACTGGATTGGTTTGAAAAACATCTCTATGTTTAAAACAAAATTTGAACAATGTTAGATGAAATCTTTAAGTTGCAATATCAACGTTTGGGTTTTTCTTGATGGAGAAGTTGTTCCTTGAATTTTTTAACAAGATATAATTGCAACTCTACTTTGATTACTTTAATGTCAATTCGATGCTACAAAATGACGTAAATTCACGGTCCAATACAATGTTTCAAGTTAAAATGATTTTACTTCGTTCGAATTCTATTGGCTTCCGAGCAATGGGCAGTATTATGCCTACTGTATTAGTTGGAAAAGGCTAATAAACCTAGTCAAATAAATTGGTTAGTCAACATGGCTCTGGCTAATAAACATGAAGTAATGAAGTTCAAAAGGAGACAATATCCACTCACCAAAAACTCATCAGAATAAAGATGATAATATGTTGGCCTATTCAATTTCATTCTATTCTCGCTCACATACATGTCGGTTAATAAAGGGCGGTGGAAAATTCTTGGACCACAAATTTGTTTCCCCTGTGAACGTTGGTGCCAGCAAGGGTGACTCAGTTTTGGCTCGATTTCAACAAGAGATCATATTTTGGCCACAAAATCCCCCTTTTCTCACCCCTCACCATAGGTTCCTGAAATGAATTTCTATGTTCCCTCTATTAGTGGTGGGTTGCACCCTAGAGGTTCAAACCACTTAACTTATTGCCTGCACCATATCCAATTGCCAATTAGCCAATTATCTTAAAATCTCCAACTATATTTCAGGATGTGATTGCCTGAAGAACATGACGATGCATACAAGGAACTGATGATAAGGCTCCTGGAAGCAGGAATCGTTTGTGGTATCATTTGAATCACACTATTAGACACGTTCTAACATGATTAGATTTTGGACCAATTCGATCTTTCTCATAAAGTTTTTATTGTATGATCGATTTGTCATCCAGTTTGACTGTGCGTTGATTATTTTTGTAATGATTGGGATTGGCAATATTTTATTACGCGAAGCAGTGATATATGGTCCAGTAGAATAGAAAGTTTCACCTTTATTATTGTAACATGTGCATAGACCTCATGCATGGAGTGGTGTACCTGATTAAGTTTTCAAGTTGTGTGTGAAACTTATGGCACTATATGTTTAAGTTTACCGTCTCGGAAACCTTTCAGATTCCCGGCAAAAGACGTGGAAATAGCAGAGTCTTGGACTTTTCTACAGTCTGAATTTTCGACCCTTAATAATTATTACTCGAAGAAAAAAATATCAATTTGGTTATTGTCGTTCCTGTATTATATTTCCTATCTTGATTAGAAACAAGATGAGTAACTTATTTGATAGGCAACAAATTGAAATTATGACAATAATTATATTCTTGTTAGCAATCTGGCTTCTTATATGTTAGTTTTTCAATTTTCCCATTCCTGTGAATAATTCCAATTCCAATTCAAATTTGTTCAAAAATCCTTTTCCGATGTACCATATATTATATTGTTTCAAGCAACAATATTTTTTATAAAGTCGCCCACATATAAATCAACACGGATCAACACAACTCTTTACTCTCCAATAAACTGCCGTAGGCCTGAATTCAGTACAGATACAGTGCCCAACAAAACTTTGCAAATAAATCCGCCTCTTTCAATTGAACGTAACAGAGTGATAGACAACATGTCAAAGTAAATATTATATCGCCCTTTTTTATAGACGTCATTCTTAATAACAAATCCTTCAGATGAAGAATTTATAGCAGTTGTCAAATTGATTCAAAGCTGGATTAACGGCTGTTTTCGAATAGGGCTCATATCGAAGGGGAGGAGCCCTTCCAGTGCAATTGCCCCGCCCTTACAGGAGGGAAGGACAGCTGAAGGGCTAACTAGCTCAGTCACTTGGTTTATTAGTCCCTTATGGAGAATTGAAACCATAACAATGCACAAGTAAGTTAGTAACTAATGAAAGCAGTCGATTTATTCAATAGTATGTCAGGAGTAAGTTGATATCAAATAAAAGCAATCGAGTTTTTCAATGACTAAGCTATTGTCAAATGAGTATTAATAACTGGTTGGAGTTACGAGTTATTCAATAGTGTGCTATGACTGAGATAGTGTCGAATGAGAACAATTGATTAATAGAGTTTGAAAGCAATGACTATTGTAAGTTATGATAAACATACTTCACTCTCGTATGAAAGCAAGAGCAGCACAGAGCAGGAGTTTGAATCATTTTAAGCACAAACATAACACATCAATTCATAAAACCATGGATGTATCAATATACCTTCTATTGAATGAAGTATGGAATACGTTGAGGTTCGAATACTGATTGATAATAATTAATAATAGGAAATAGATGATATTACTGGGAGACTTCAATCTTCGAAGTAGGCCTATACAAACACATCATATCAACATTACTACTTGATTATATTGTGATGGATGCTTGATTTTCGACAAATTAATTATTATATATGCAGATAATTCAATAATATACTCACCCGAAATATATTCTCCAAACTTTGTACTATAATTAATGTTAACAAAAATGTGAGAGTATCAGATTGAATGAATACCCAGAAACTCATTGGAAATCGTAGTGAGTTCAATTATCTTAATTTCATAAAGGTTATTCTGACAATTCTGAGGTTCATTTAAAAGTTTTTGAGTTGAACTGATATATTCTTTTTTAAAATACAACACCTGCTGAGAAACATTATTATTTAGTGGGACCATATTATTTATTATTTCTAATAAGTTTTTAAGTAAATAAATAGAATGAATACGATAACAGTTATGTTATGTTAACATTGTTAACAGTTATGTAGCCAATGATTAGGCTATGGTAGTAGATAATATCCGATGAAATACTAATATTATTGACACCATTTATGTAAGGATATAAGATACGAGTCATAAAACCTCATTTGAGTAAACTTGAACATGTAGATTCTATGAATAATTGGAAAATAATTAATTCATTTCATATTTTCATGCAATGGAAATACAGCTGGCTTCATGCACTCGATAAAGCACAATTTTTACTCTATTCATCCTTTTTATTACTATTATACTGAATTCAATATTAATAGCCGAATATTAAAACTAATTGATTGGGGTTATTATGCTCAGGAAATTAATATTGATGGCTTCGCTTCGTACGCAAAACATTTTAAGGGTATTTAAAACCCAAAAAATCACTTAAAAATGGAAATAAACTTACTTAATAGTAGTTACTATAGTTTCGACCTGTTGTGTGGCCATCTTCAGACTGAACAGTAAACTCTGTTCAAGGTTATGCTGGAAGGTCATTCCACAGCATGACCTTGAACAGAGTTTACTGTTCAGTCTGAAGATGGCCACACAACAGGTCGAAACTATAGTAACTACTATTAAGTAAGTTTATTTCCATTTTTAAGTGATTTTTTTGAGTTTTAAATTTCAAAGTGGAAAAAAGAATGGATACACAACACCATAATTTTAAGGGTATTGATATTATTATGGAATCATCGTGAACGGATTGCAGTTATTCAAAATTCAAATGATGATTTATTAAAATAATTTATCATTTGAATGATTATTACTTTTTGGTATTCAATTCATGAAGGATGAAGCATTTTTCGAATGCTATGATTGTATTCAATAGTCTTTGTTATAACACGGAGTTAATTGGAAAACGCAGACTGAATAATATTATTGCGAATTTATTCATTTGGGATTTGGGATTACCTCAGTTGACTTGGATATCGAAATAGAATACAACCATCTACATTGGTCACCTTTATATTGTTGATGTTGAGAAAATTAAGTTCTCGTATTGTACCCCTTTTTCTGAATATAGAATTGTTTCATAAGCTTGATGGTAAGAAATCAATTTTTGTGTATTAGCCTATGCCACAAAATAGGCTATATTCTACAATCATATCTCTTTAACTTCATACATCAAGCAAGTCAATACCAGAGAGAATAGAATATAGAAATATATTCTATTATCGCTGGTCAATACAGTACCATCATCAATCCCTGATTATTATTACAATAGAATTGAATTACATAGATTACTAATAAAATTATTCCTTTTTTTCTAAAATAAATGTGTTTATTACTTGTATTGATATATCATAACAGGAATGAATTTTGGATAGTAATTAATGGGGTGATTTTATCATCTCAATTAGTAGCGAATTTTTAAATAAGCATAATATTATTTCCTCTCATATGATGGCCGTTTTGGTCAATCCGTGGCTTGATAAAGTTGAAGAATCTCTTATATTTCAATTGAATGAAATTCAAATCTAATATCTAAACAGGTACCAATATTTGAAAACATACTCAATTACTTCCAATAACAACGATAAATTTGATTACCTTGCAGCCAATCTCAGCAGGACCTCAAGCAGGATCATTTCGGAGAATATTGTTTCCAAAATCAATCAAATAGATATTTAAGAATGGCTTAAAAGCATAGGTCTAATGTAAAAAACCCATCCTTTAGGATGCTCAGTAAAATTTCCTAATCGTTAATTTTCTAGAAACTCCTGATATATTCTCCAAGCTTATAATAGGCATTGATTCTTGCCTCCTCATTACATTTGTTCCATTAAACCAACACTATGACGATTTATTCATGACCCGTGACTTTTTCAAGATTATAATTTATTAGCAGCAAAGGATATTCAATTTATGAAGATATAATCAATTAATATCATTGATAGTAGTTATCTATATCGTGAGCAGAATCTGAAATAGTAGCTTGGTTTTACACTCATGAAAAATATATTTGGTCTGACATTAGTAGGCTACTTTTAAAGATATGCCACTCAAATTACCATAGAGTGAATTTATTTAATTTATATAGTTAATTCAAGTAGACTAACAAGCAAACAGTTATACAGATCTGTATTATCAAAGCATTAAAAAATTTGAACGTTCTATAATGTATTGACTAATAAAAGTAATAGGTTATGTACTCACTATTGGCTAGCCGCTCCCTCCATGCTATGGGGTTGCTAACGAGGCCCTGCAGTCCTGGCCAGTAGATCGCCGACCTGGACGTCAGCTCGGCCAGATGATGTTTATAGCTTGCGGCCGCCATACCAGCCGCTGCAGCCATATTGGCAACGCTGAGCCCGCGCGTCGCTACGGCGTTCGATGGTCGACTGAGGATGTGATCGATGCCGTGCGGGTTGCCGCCGGGCCCCTTCATCTCCGTCATGGAGTGCAGGGCGGCCAGGGGCGGACTGCCGGACGCATCCAGGAAGCCGAGCATCGGTGTGAGCATCGCTGCGGCCGCGGACGCCGGCGACCCTAGCGACTCCTCGCTCTGGTAGCTCTCCGTCGTACCAGAAGGTGGTGCAGCCCGACAACACAAGTCACCACAATGCCTCTGATAACCCACGAGTCGATTCAATCAAAGTTCCATCTAAAAGCTCTGAATTTAACGAGTCACCAGGAGTTAGTTTAAATCACTGAGAAACGTCGACCTATCGCACGAAGTCGGTTCAATCAAAGTCCCATTTATAATAACAAGAATCCCAACATAGATTCTATAGATCCAAGGATCTATAATAACATGGAGTTTATACAATGAATCAAGCAATATACGATGATCACTCTACAATTACAAATTCAGCGTACTTAGAGCTAAGAATACTGTCTGTATCGATATAGGAGCCATTCAAACTATTTTACGAATACTGTATGTTAACGACAATATGTGGAGATTGTTTTGAAGAAAAATTATTAATTATTATTTAATATCACTTTTTACTTAATGATGTCTTGGAAAATTGTCTGCAATCGAGGTTTCAATCAAATAAATCACTAGGAGCTACTAACTGAAACTTTATTATGAGGTGAGGAGTAACTTCAATAAATAATCAAAGTGTCTCTGAAGATAGTCTACAGTTAAGGTTTCAGTCGAAGAAATCCGAAAACAGTCTTTCATAAAAATATTTTTTAAATATTTATAACAAAAGGATTTCCTAAATGAAGGTATCAGCCGAACAAATCACTAGAAGACTGTTTCTCTCTAAACATGAGGAGTAATAAATACTCTACTTGTAGATAGTTGGCCACAATCACGAGAAGCGATGAGGTATTGAAGTGTTGAAAAGCGATGACCACGAGGATCTGTTGAGCGGTTTCTCTACAACCATATCTGGGAATATACTCTCTACAACCACCCTCGGCCGATAACTGACTACCAACCCCCTCTGACAAACACTGCCACCAAATAGACTCCGCCCATTTTACCCCCAACACTCGACGGCTGACTCCTCCTATCCCCGCTGGTAAAGATTTAACACAGCCCCCATACCATCACCACATTCGCGTCCTATTATTTTTAAACAGCTCCTCCTCTTTCTTTCTTCTCTCCTTCGTCCTTCTCTTTTCTTTCCTTCCTCCTCTCCTTCATCCTTCTCTTTCCTTTCCTACCACCTCCTCTTCATCCTTCCTTTCCTTTTCCCCTCCACCTACTCTCCTTTTAAACACTGGTTACATCGTCTTCCTTCACACACATCATCTTCCTCTAGATTCCTACTAGTCTTCTTGTTTTCGTCGTCCCACTCTCCTTCCACACTGCTTCTTCATACACTTCTTAATTCTTGTGCTTGTCGTTTGAAGATCATCTTTCTATAGGATTCATACTTTTTGTTCGATCGCTTTGTTCATCATTTTTTTTCAAACATTCTAGATTATATCGTCACATATTATTGCTCTTTTGGCTTTCAGCCTTCTCCTTGATCGCTTTCTTTGTACAGCTACTCATCTTATTTATATTGAATATAAATGCAATTATTGGAATGCAAAAATTGGAACGAAATGTCACTCATTCACCCACTCACTAGCACAACTAGAAATCTACTGAGCAAAATGCATTCAAATGTGGCAGGCATGTTCGTTCACTTAGACATTTGGATGCGCACTAAAAATTGTTTTTTGAAACTTTCCAAAAATATACCAATACTCGCGTTTTCTTAGCTTTTACGAGAACCGATCGGCAGAAATTGATGACATTTGGTAAACAGGTCTAAGAAATGGCTAAAAATATTGTTTTGTCACCCATGTTTTGAGATTACTGTACTTCCATGATCAGGTTACTTCATTTACTTCTACAATCACCACTACAACTTATGATGAAGTTGTAGATGCAACGCGGGTTGCATATTTATCGCCTGAGTTGGCCAATTCAAGTCCTATTATTTTTGAACTCCTCCTACTAGGAATGAATTTTTGAAATTTTATAAGAATACGCCTAATATTTTGTTACTATGGAGCTTTTTATAAGTTTTCAGTTGCACTTTTCTAGAAAAATTTGGCACATAATGTTGAAATTCAGTTGATAAAAATTTTTGGAATCATTCCGAGATCAAGGTTCTCCAAGGTTATCCTTGGTTTTCCATCCAAGGTTTTTGAAAATTTCTCAGAAACTACTCAACTTGATACTTTTAATCATATGCAGTTGTGCTGTGTTATTGAAAGAACGATTTCTAAGGATTATCAAATCATCAGAAAATTTATCCCGAATTCTGATAAATGACAACTGAAAGCTATCAATTGTTGAACTGAGGTATCAGAAGAGCTGATTGGAAGAGTTTCCAATTCACTCAAAAATTACTCACGATATAGATTATTCAGGACGAAGCCCAATGGCTACACGTATGAGGCGAGCAAAGCGATTCATGATTCATATCCGAATTATTTTGATGCATTCTCTTGTAATCTTCCGGTTAGCTTCACTATCACTTGTGAGGGCGTAGGTAACCTGCTCTTAAAAATGAAGTCTTCCAATCAAATTCAATATAATGATGTGTTAATTATTATTCTCCAGCAACAATATTTGCATTTGTGTGAGTCTATTGCTCCATCGATGAACAGTAATTGAATTATTTGAAATTTGAACATCACATTTATTTTAATTCACATCTCCTTGATTTCTTTTAGTTAATTTATTATTCTTCCTATTTTTTTAGAATTCAGACCCAAAACTCGTTTTAGTTCTACAGAATAACTCAAAAAAACTTTTACAATAAATCTTTTCCTTTGTTATTATCCTTCGAACTCGTTTTGGCTCAATTAAATTGGTATTAAGTAGGAACAATCATGAGAAACAGATAATACCTCATTTCAAAGGATTTATTTTGTGAAAATGTTGAAAAAATGAGATTCTATTAATTTGCGCACTACCTTCCCCTCGTTTATCCATTTTCTTCAATTCAATCACCGATCTTTCTTCCTTTTTTCCAATCAAATTCTACTTTTATTAATTCTATCTATGCTATTGATTATTGCATACTGCATAGTCTGTGAGTGCTGACAATGTATAACATTATTTGAGTTAGTTGATAGATGGGTATTCGGTTAGATTCAAATGAAAAAATCCAAGAATAATAATTGTGAACTATTTCAAAGAAATACAACTGAAGTAGAAGTATCATACACAATACTGATTAGAAGACGAGTTAAACGTTAAAAGATACAAGTAAGAAATGTGAAAATGAACTTGAGCAGTCATCACGTCCAGTTGAAAAGGTAGAACAGCCAACCATATCTTGCAAATGAGACAATAAGCCAGCTCGCTCCACCATGTCTGTTCAGTGGCGAATTTTAAAATTCATAAGCCGTAGCACAGAATTCGTTCCACAAACTTGTTTTGAATAAATAAACTCATTTTCATTTTCTGGAGTGGTCTTTTCCCAACGATGATGATAATCAGAGCTCATGAAAAAAGTGTTAAGAAATGTTAGTGTAGACATCAACTTGAGTAATGGAAATAATAGGGGTGAAAATAGTGGCATTTTAAGCAATTTGAAAAGATCAGACTCCCGTTTCTTTATAATTATATAGAAATAGCGTAGAGCAATCTCTTGTGACATTCATTTACTTTCCAATAAGCTATTCAAGTAAAAAAATGGCGTAAAAAAATGGCGGACTGCTTCCGTGTTAAATCATAGGACCGATTTCGTTCATGCGTATCACCGACGACCACGACCAACAGCCGCATTCGATGACGACCCTACTCCTCCAGAAGCAGTGTTGCGACCAGTCGCAGTGGATTCTAACCTCAAATATTTTGGAGACTTGAAGAAAATATAGTAAGTTATAATTGAGATGACCAGGAGGGAAACATTGATAATTATGGGGGATATTTATATGAAAGTTGATGAAATTTTGATTCAAATAGTGATAAAATGAAGTAATTTTTATTTCGCAATAGTAGATCTGGATATCATGAAGGCAGATCATTGCGACTGGGTCGTGCCAACGAAAATGGTTCAGCCGCAGCCGTATGCGTACATTGCGGGTGACGGTCGTTACGTTCCGCACCAACCAAATCGTACCTTTAGAATGTAGCACTCCATGGTCCTACTTGATCGATAAATTCTTTGCACGTAAACAAAACAATTAGGTTAGCTTCACCTATCAATATTTATTCAATGCAGTGAACCATTCTTTTTATTGATGAAACTTATGTATGGCAACTGGAAAAGTGTAGAACTTGAAATTTCCATTGCGTGTTTTATTTTTACAATCCAGAACACAACAAATTCTCCAGGACATTATTTTAGGTTTAGCCCTATCTCCTCCAATGTTAATTCACTTAATTTTTCGCCGAAATGATCCGCCAATAGCGCCTCGATCGCCAAAAATATCCTTTCCACCCACTTGCACACAGCGAATACATTGTCTCTGGTATTAGGTTCGAATCTGATGCGCGGCTGATTTTTTTGCAGTTCATAAAATTGTTTTTTCTTTAGTATAATTAAAAAATGTAATCGTTTAAAAAAATATATTATAATCTTTGAGTTTAACTGGATCAATCCATTTTATTATTACAATAATCGTCAGAGAAATTCAATAGTTCACAGTAGGTTATTTGACAAATCAAATTAGTTCAAAAGGTTATTCATGTGCAGTTGTAGAAAAAATTTTGTATGTAATTCGCGCACAATGCTTCTTTATCGCTCTAGCAAAATTATTACGCTCTGCCTTGCGTCGCGCGAGCGATAAAGTCGCGCATTACGCTCTTAATACATAAATAGCTATTGAAAGTAGTTTCATCGAAATAATTATTCAGTTAATTTTAAGATGAAGTTTTTGTTTCTCATCAGAAAATAAAGTTTCATCCAAATTCTTTCTAATAAGTGTTACTGGAATAAATAAAGTATGATTTATTGGGTGAAGCTGGGACTAGGAAGTCTTTTCTACAACAGAACCAGTTGATATGAAATTAAAGCAGTGTATTAGTCTGTGAAATCTTTTCATGTTTACGGAAATTAATTTCTTTTGAACATTAATAATATTTTCTAATAATCTTCAAAAATAATCTACAGGAAATATTTTTATGAAAGATAATAAAACTTTTCAATAGGAGATAGAAGTAGATCTTATGAAAATCTTTGTTTAAACCGATGAATCTAGAGTGCTATATGTCTAGTGTACTATTAGAATCTAGAGTACTATTAGTCTAGTACAAAGTAATAGAGTAGTTAGTCAATGGTGTTGCTTACATCCGAACATATTTTAATAATAAAATGCTAGTCGCAGTCTATTCACAAGTAGCGCAGTGTCAGATTATATTATTTCATATTATTTTTATATTTTCATATACATTAATATATCATATTATTTGGTTTATTGCATACATAATGTTCTATATACCATTTCATAAAGTTTGGGAAAACACAAGAGGGTCATAGGATATTATGTTTTCTGTATTATCATAGGAGGGTATAGGATATTATCATACATCCCCCTCGACCCCCGTATCACGTGGGTTTGTCCTGTGGTATTGGCTGGTGGTAACCTCACCAACAAATAAGATGCTCCTTCCAGGGAAGAACAGGCTTTCACAAGCCTAGCACATGAGTTATGATCAGCTATGAGATTATATACTATATATTTTTCTACTGTCTTTCATGGATGCTAATAGTTATTATATCAATGGATGAACCCATTAATATATTTAGGGGGGAATACAAATTATTTGGGAAGTGCCCCTTGTAGTTGGATATAATATGCAACTTAGGTTAATTGCACAGCATGCGTACTATTTATTCAAACTGTTTTGTAGTTTAAGTTTTTTTTAAACTGTACTATTTAAAAAAGTTTGGGGAAACACGTATAGTCATAGGATATTATGGGGTATACATCCCCCATCGACCCCAGTCCCCCTTAGGTTTGTCCTGTGGTAGTGGTATAGGCTGGTGATAACCTCACCTCACCAAGCTCCTCTAGGGGAAAAGAGGCTTTCACATTTTAGATTCATTCTAGATTCTATATGGCCTGAAAATCTCTAGATCAAATAGAATCTAGAAAAACTCACTCTGAGCTTTCCTTGGAAAAACAAATGATGCCTTCATTATTGTTACTACCTATTTCTTCTCATTCCTATTATTTTGGATTGAATATTCTAACAGATTAAGAAGGATTTTCTTCCAGAAATATACATGTTCTGGTTAAATAATCTGTTAGAATTGTATAAGTTTATAAACAAAGCTTAATATTAATTTTGAACAACTATTAAGAATTTCAGGACCACTTTTAAGCCGCGTATCGACAGTGCGAGGCATGTGCCGCAAATGCCTCAAGGTAGAGTCTGTTCACGCAAAGAAGAGTCTTACTCCAGTCTCCAGCTCGGTCAATATTGGTTCAAAAATTATTGATTTGGTCTTAAATTGAAGATCGAAATGTTTTCTATAATTGAGACCAGATCAATAATGTTTGAATCAATACTGACCGAGCTGAAGACTGCGTAAGACTCTTCTTTGCGTGACCAGACTGTACCTTGAGACATTCGCGGTACATGCCTCGCACTGTCGATACGCGGCTTTAATATTAATTGAATTATCCGCATTATTTACTCATCTATAAACTCGATTTCCTCGATTCGATTTCTGGAAACTCGAATCGATTTCCTATTCTAGATCTCCATCTTCAAAGAAGATAAGTCCATGTTGTCACATCCCAGGCCTGAGAAATTTGCACATAGACCTATTCTTCAACTGTTTGGGTTCCATCCACTGTTTCTGCTTTCGGAACTTGCATTAAAATACCCATTCATCTTTTTCAATTGTATTTGCTCGAGAGAAAGTGAATCCTGGGGAGCTACAGGACTTACTGTTGAACATGGACTAAAGTTCTCACAATTTTTTTCTCTACCCAGTCGAGCAGATCCTTCTTCTGAATCATCCACTGCTGTAACTGATTGTAGGATTGTAACGAATGCTGCGTTGCTGCCTGGAAGCTTCTGAAGTACAAGCTTGAAACGTATTTTTGAAATGAATGAATAAGATACTTTCCAAAAGCTCCAAGTAGGTGTATTGATTTTGATTTCAAAAACATCATCTGGGCATAGCTCCTATGACCCTCCTGTGTTTTCCCAAACTTTTAAAAATGGTATATGATACATTATGTGCCATAAACCAAAGTTTATTTTATATCCAACTACAAGGGGCCCCTCTCAAATGATTTGAATCCCTCCTAAATTAATGAGTTCATCTATGGCTACTATAATAGCTACTAGCATCCATGAAAAACAGTTATGATAAAAAAATATTTTCCACTAAAACGAATTCCCTTGCTTAGAGAAATTGGTAGGTTACTCCCAGCCATTGCCAGAGGGCAAATCTACGTGGGACGGCGGAGGTCGAAGTAGGATCTTATCCCCAAAATAGCTATTATTCCCCCAGAGTATCACAAATTTATTGAAATAGTACATTTTATAAGGTGCAATAGTTTAGTATGTGAAATAAAATAAGGTGGCCTTGACAAATACCCCACACCCCCCCTCAAAATGTGTACCCTCCCCCTAAATGGATTAATGGGTTCACACCTGGCTACTATAATAAGTATTAGCAATTAGCAACCATGAAATACATTGTTATAGTAAAAAATATATATTTCTTGACAATAATGTCATAATTCATTGATAAATCTGGAAAATCTGAAAAGTGTCTACGCTTATCCCCCCTGCAACTCGGGAACCGTTCAATTTGGCGTAATTTAGTAAAGGACAATTTTCATTTGAAATTTAATTTATAATATATTCGTATTGAATACATTTTGCCCCCAACCCTATATTTTTCGAGATATTACGAAAAAACTGAAATTTTGTACCTTTCACCCCCCTTCCCCCAAACATGACGCTCAAAAGGGTGTAACTTCCTACCAGACAATACAGGGGTTATATAGAACAGTTTGGCGTTGGAGAGAAACTTTCAGCTTGGATGTGCCGGTTTATGTCC
This sequence comes from Sogatella furcifera, assembly GCA_017141385.1. NCBI lineage: Eukaryota > Metazoa > Arthropoda > Insecta > Hemiptera > Delphacidae > Sogatella > Sogatella furcifera. The sequence continues at coordinate 34,900,149 of CM029550.1, forward strand.
AATTACACTGTACTGATAGTGATATGCTGAAACGGTAGGTGGCTGATGAGGGTACTTGACCGCGGCGTAACGCGTCGGCTGTTTCCCTCTCCACTGCGTCATTTCAGATCGTAAATGCATTAATATATACATCAATGGATTCGCAATGAAAGTGACTAAACGTTTTATTTCAGGTATTTTTTCCGAAAAAAAGCTCCCAAAAAAGTTAAACGGAAAAAACTGAAGATTGAACTTTGAAAAATCCAAAATTTAAACATTTATAATTTCTTTGAAAAATGTACCAATTTATCGAAAAAATTGATAGGTCCAATATTGTAGCCCATAATATTGCAAATCAAATGACATATAAATGAAGGTTTTCCGATGAATAGGTACCGAGATAATTGGTTTCCCATGAGAACCTGCATTTTTGAACTTTGGGGAGGCTGGGGGGTAAAGCGCCAGCGGGATTCTCTGGGACTTTCGGAAAATTGACCTTCTGGGATAGTTCTATCGATGGTGAGAAATCCAGCTTTCTCCTAATTTTGTGACGGGAAAAACCTTTATTGACTGGGCTATCAGCCTTTGAAACTCAAACCATCTTATAAGAGCTGGATGTAAGCAGGCAGGCTGCCTCGGAAACTCTCTCGCGTTACGATTGGTTGTCTCCCACCATGCCCAGCTGCCACTTGGTCACACCATCAGCCAATCGCGAGATAGTAAGTTTTGTTCAGCTAACTCTCAAGTTTGCCGATAGATGGCATTGGCTATTTTCCCATTCTGTTACATTGGGTCATTGTGTTACAGTAATTCGAAACTTCAATGTGTGTTTTATGGCTTATTCCTGTCAATATTCATGAATGATTTTTAATAAACATAAGAATTCACAATATTCATGACAAATATAAAAGCTTACAGCCTTTTTTCTTGCTTTCCAAGTTTAGTGAGTGGATAATGTAGCGATTTCAATTTTAGCCGTCTATTGAATTATGATAATTCAATTTTATTTCGGTAATTTTATACCTTATTCACGTCAATATTCTTGACAAGTTCACAATAATTCATCATACTTCATCACTTCCCACTTCTTACAATTAGTGGGTATTTTAAAAATTGGATAGCATGATTACGTGTACAGTATTTGTAAGATATTGAAAACACATACCAAATAAATCTGATCATGAATATCTTATCTATGATAGAAAAATCAACAGTACTAATTTATGAAAAGTCAGCTTCATTTGAAAATGCAATCACCTTCTTAATGTTCAACAGTTCTCCACACCAAGGCTACTATACGCATACCCTATTTTTTCAAGTCATTAAGATCCAGAAAACAAAAGCTTTCAGAAGAAAACGTAGAAAAAGCTTGTGACATATTGCGCTATAAGAGAAAACTCAACTTCGCCAAACACACAGTAGTTGAACATTTAAAAAGTTTGATAATTTATTCCTGTTTTCCAACCCCCTGTTTTAGTAAGTGAATAATGTCGCGATTCCAATTTCAGCCTTTTATTGAATTATTCCGATAAGTGCAACCCTAAACGACTGTTCTGTGTAGCAGTATCGCTTTATCCCCTCAACTTCCACTACTTTTTCCTTTTTTTACCTTCTAATTCTTCTTTCTTCGATCTCCTTTTCCTCTATTTTTCTTCCCCTACCCTTCCGCCACATCATCAGCTAACTTCTCATTATTTCTATACATTCCTTTTATCCTCCCAGTTTCTAATTCCTTCTTCTTTTCTTCTTTACCATCTTCATTTCTATTCTCCAGCACCCTTTATTCCCCTCTCTTTCTCCTTTCTTTGTTTTGTTCTCCTACTCTCCCTTATCCTGTGATGTCAAAAATGGGAGGAGAGGTGAACTGAGTAGAAATAATAACCCATCAAAAATATGTGAACTATAAGAAGGGAGGGAGTGAACAAGGGAGACTTAATGGTTGAAAAGGAGCAAGTGATTGCATGAATGATGATGATTATGGGATGTACATAAATGATTATAATTAATTGGAAAAAGTAGGAAAAATTTAGAATAAATAATAAAAGAACTCAAAGTTGTGAAAGTGTATCATGAAAACCAAAGATGAAAAGCATAGCATATACAGTGAATGATAGACATGCAGCAGAGAAAACAGTAAAAAATGTGAGAAAAAACTGTCATGAAAATCAGAGAAGGTTGTGGATGAGACAGAAAATACGTGGAAGTGGGGCGCAAAAGTTAACGTCAACATTCTTGTAGATGCTTTTCCTCGTCAAACACCCCCTCCCTCCCAAAACTTCCCTTCAACGCCCCCTCCGTCATCACAACTCCCCACCCCCACTCCTACAACCAACCCACCAGCTAATAAAGAAGTTTGACGTACACTTGAGAGACAAGTGGTGTAATTATGCATTCCTAATTACTGAACACCCGCCCTCACCAAGATTCTCGCTCATGACTAGCATTGCAGCAGTGATTAAGTTAATTTGAAAAGTACAGGATCGCTATAAATTTCAAAGGAATTAGCTGCTGTTGCTGGTGAAATTGAGTGACAGCTTTCGGTTTGCCTTGGCGGATTATTTTGTTGAACGACATGTTTCCAAATTATTGTTAAGACATTGATTCACTGTTTCGATAAAACTCGTTAAAAGTAATTGAAATTTAAAATATATTAAAATATATAGGCTCAGACTCATAACATTTATGTTCATGGACGTATCGGATTATTTCTATTGATCTAATGACAAATAATAAATCCTTCAATCCTTGGATTGCATGAAACCCAATTATTTCATAGTAAAATGATCACATCAATCTCTTTATCTAACTCAAAGCAAACCATTAATTAAAGAATGTGCAAACTGAGAAGGTATGCCCTTACTATGTACACTCTATCCATGAATTCACACACACAACATATAACATTACATTTTTTATAAGACATTACGTATTACATAAAATATTACAATACATTAATTCTGGCTTTGCTTGAAAATAGGTTACAGATACATGCTTAAGATATACGACAAAATAACATGATAATATGATAATTGAAAACACTCAAGCTCAACTGACATCATGTTCATTACATAAACTCAAGAAAATACAATGAAAAAATTAATAAGTTTGTGTAAATCCGTGGTTTACGACAGTAGAGTATCTAGAGTTGAACGTATAAAAATTTTCCAATGGAAACCAGAACATCAAATGCCCTTCAACACCCACCCGGACCCATAGTGTTGAAATTTCTTCAGGTATATTATGAAGATATAAAATTTTTTTTATTGAATAATCAGCAGAACATCGAGTCTTTTACTGGACTATTTTTATGCATTCAACTCTAGTCTTTCTGTTTTCTTTGTTTCTAATTTCCTAGTTTTCTATATCCTCAGTTTCTATAGTTTTTCATCCTCATACAGTCTTACTGCAAAGTGGCAACCCATTTTCGAACAGCCGCCCTCCAATACGTCAGCTGTCTGACAACAAACGCGCGTCCACTTTAACGAGAGCCGCGCAGATAAAGGTGGCCATAAATTCGACCCAGGTCAAATAGAGAGCGAGCCCTCTCCATAATCAAACCGGCGATCAAATGCGACGGGTCAGCCAACAATGAAGATTGGCGAAGAGGAAGAGATGGAAGAAGGAAAAGATGGAAAAGAGGAGGAGAAAGGGAAAGAAAAAGAAGAAAAATCAAAAGAAGAGGAGGAAGTAAAGGAAAAGAAGATGAGGAAGTGAAGAAAGAAGAAGAACAAGAAGAGGAAGAAAGATCCGTCGCGGCAATTGGCCGATTACAATTCTAGTTGAAAGGGCACATCGTATCGATGATAAGGGGCCAGGGGACAGACTATTCAGAAAATGAATAGCCCAGGAGTGGCTCATGAATAGCCCCATCATCATGCTTTGGAATTCAATCGCAGGCCCAACCAATACTCAGTGATGAATGGCTCTAATAGCCTCTAGTGTCCCCTCAATTCACCATGATCAACTGCGATCATGCTCCTCTATAATTCGGACAAATAGTCAAGAGAGTCAAGTTACTCACTGCTTAGATGCTCTTCTATGACCGAACTACTGTGTATTTCTCTCCTAATAGTCAAGGTACCGGTACTTGCTATAAAGATGATCTTCTATGATCGGATTGTTGGGCATATCACTCCTAAAAAATAAAATAAAACATAGGGCATATCACTCCTAATTCACTATTATTGAACTAGATCTAGTACAGTTCTTGTTGACGACCATGGGAGTCGTTAACGATTGACAATCATGATCAACGAGATGTAACTGTTTGAGCAAGATACACGTTAACTGATAGGAAAAAAATAATAAACGTGTTCACTTGGTAAGAGAACACGTTTGGGTACTTGCGTTATTGCTGTAAAACAACTCAGTGTAGGATTAAAAAATAAGCAAAATACAGATTACATCTCAATTAATGTTGATCAGTGAATGAATAATGTATTTGTAAAGAATGAATAATCTTATAATGGTCTTTAGAACGTTTCAAAATAATTGAAAATCTACAGTAGTTCAACTAGCTCGTTGAATCAATTGATCAACGATTGAACTAACACGTTAAAACAACGTACAGCGTACACTACTGTACTTTATAATTTAACTTGACTGTTCTCACATTCCCTTTTGAACTATATAGCTTCAAAATGCATCCATAGTAACATTAAATGCCTCCTGGCCATCCAATGCTGACAAAGTCTATAACTGTCTACTGCTAATGTCCATCGCTTACTGTAGAGGACCAGAGACTGTCATTATTGTACTGTGGGATCACCACTAATATCAAATGATACCATTATTGCCATTCAAGAACGTCTAAATTGTGTATCGAGGTTTGGACCGAAGATCGATTGTTTGCGGTTATAGGTCTGCCAAGATTGTGCCATCAACTATGCATTTGGGTTTGAAGGCATTTGATACAAGAGGTATTAGGTCAACTATGCGGTCTGGGTTTGGGAGGTATCATTCAAGTGGTATTTGATTCAAGGGGTATTAGGAATAGTTTAGACTGTCCAAGCAAAGAAGACCCTCTGGCAAGATGAGAAAATGACTTCAGCTCGGTCAATATTGGTTCAAAAATTATTGATGTGGTCTCAATTTGTAGATCAGAATGTTTCCTACATTTGAGACCAAATAAATAATTCTTGAACCAATATTGACCGAGTTGGAGTCATATTCTCATCTTGTCAGAGGATCTTCTTTGCTTAGACAGACTATAGATGTGGGTCGTGAGGCGAATCGGTTTGATTAAGATTGGGTAATGGGCTTTAAGAGACAATGTTTAAGTGATATTGATTCAGTTATTGGAGGATTATCGTAGGAATGACAACTATTCTAGGCTCTAGGTTTAGGAGGTATTGTTCGCTACGTAGTTTGGTTAAGATAGTATTGATATGCTTTGGGTTTGAAACGGGAATGCTTCAAGAGATATTGGAGGGTTATTACAGTAGCAATAACATTATTGCGTAGGAGCAATTATACACCATCTGATCCCTCATTGCTATTGAAGGATCCTCAATATTTGAAGGAATCAATGAGAATGACTAATACTGATTTAGGGTAACTTAAGGATAACTTCAGGGAATCTTTATAGGCTAAATAATTATCAGTGTAATGTTCAGAGTGAGAGACAATTATTATTACGTATTACAGTATAAGAGTTGCGTACTTGAACAGAACATAATTTTATTAATAGAGGAGTGAGCCAAATAGATTTTGGGAGTGAAGGGTAGTCAAGGAAGTAAGAAGAAATTACGGGTGTATGTGAATAGATAAAGGGAATAAGGAAGGACCACATAGAAACAGGAAGGGTATCGTAGTAATAAAGAAATATGAGGGATGTTGAAGAGGGAGAGACAGCGACAAAAAAGCAGGCAGTGAATCGAACAATATCACTAATTCACTTATCTCGCTCTTTCCCATTGTGACGAACGGTGAAAACAATTTCGCCAAAAAGGTCCTCTAATAAAAAACGCAAAAGTTTCACATCGCAAAGAACACGCTAACAACGAAGTGAACTTTCCTCACTGATTAATCGCAGCGCTAACTCGCTAGCTGAGAGAAAAAATTAAAATTAATTTCCATTGTTCGATGATATTAGGCGAGGAACGTTTTGCCATAACTACTTCTTTCTTTCTTGCTCCACCACTTTAAAATCTTCACCTTTTTATTTCTTTCTTCAACACTTTATCTCCCACCTCTTCGCTTTTGGAAGTAATTTATTTCCTATGCTCAATATTTTTTCGGAAAACTTTTCATTCTGCAAAATTTATAGGATATTAGGCTATCTTTGTACGATCGTGATGAGATGCGTCTACCAATTCAACTTTTTCAGTGTTCTGTTGTCATAAAATGTTAAATAGCTGTTATCATGTGGCATTATCGTCAATGCATTGATTATAATCGATCAATAAAATATTATTATGAACTAGGCATTATTGAAGAGCCTCTTTCATGAGAAGCAAGTTGACTTGAGGCTAAAGAATGTGTTGGAGGACATGTATAGCTGTCGCTCCTGAACAGTTTCTAAATTCATCAGTCACCATGAGCGACCACATAGTCAAAAATTAAACAAATGAATTTGTTCAAATTATTCTATCATTTCTATATTCATTTCAGTGAGAAACATGACCTGAACAACGAAATCAGACATGTAGGCTAGTTACTATCTTCATCATCTCTCATGATACTCAAAACATTATCTACTGGACCTAATACATTGACACCAGATTCAATTCACTGTTTCTTCTGGCTTCTAAGGAACATGCATGCCTGCATTGATTCTTCAATTATATGTTTGATATTATCTTCAAAAATGATTTACATAAAATTAAGATGTAGAGAGATCACTCTCCCTCTTGCTTCTCACTTTAAAAAAAAGAGTCATGCAGGATCTATAGAAGCCAAAGGAGTGATATTTTGTGGGCTTATACCTACTTCTAGCCTAAATTTGTTTTGGTAAATTGTGCGTATGTGCAGACATTGCTTGAGTATGGCATTTTGGCGTGGGGTGGTGCCTCTTTGGGTGTCCTACGTCCGCTTGCGGTCTCACAGAGAGCACTCATCAAAACCCTATTAGTGATATCCAACACATTTGCTTTTCCATGAATTCCCGGTCTCAAATATTAAACAATTATTCATAAAAAATCTTCTAGTTTTTATAAAAAAAGTAATTTTGTCTTCACTGAAATTCAACATAACTACCCCACTAGAAACAGATTACATATAAATATTCAATTCCCCCGATTGAGTAATTCTATTCAACTCGGAAATTGTTTCCATTTAGCTCATTGGCTTTACCGTAATATTCCGGCTGAGATTTCAACAACAGAGGGGATCAGCGTTGCTATCTACAAGCGTAGAGTGAGCAGGTGGCTGCTCTGCATTGTTTCGGATGCTGCGGAGGCTCTTTTAAATTCACCATATAGATGAATAGTTCAATTCACATTAATAGTACTGAACACTTCACGCAATAACATTCAATGAAGCCATTTTACATCCCTAAAAACGCCGTCGAGTCGAATCTGTCTTTTTTCCTCACCTTAAACATTCAAAATTATGATATTTTTTGGAATATTTTATTAATCTATTATTGTTATGAATGATTTTATTTTTCATTTTTACTATAGTGTTTGCTTATTGTCTGCCTATTAATGCGACTCCTCCCTGCACACGGACTAATCATCCATGCAGGGAGAATATTCATATACTACCTGTAACACTGATATTTTTTGTAAATCTGTAATTATTTATGAATAAACGAATTTGAATTTGAATTTGTTGGGGTAACAAATATGTATGAATACCCAATAGTTTTCATAGGCTACATTCATTACAGCTTTAACAAAACGCAACCTATCAAACTACTAACAACAGAACCCAATGTAGCTCACAGACCAATAGGTGGGCTCCAAATAATAATGAACGCCATGAAATATCAGCAATATTTGGATAATAATTGATGGAACGTTGACTTGTAATCGTTCGCTGCAAACATTAATCAGGGCCCGCCGGTAACACTTGTATGACTCGCGTAAATTGAGAAGACACGCCGTTACAATATAAAGAAGATTGTCACGACGTATCTTCTCAGTTTGCGCGAACAATAGCAGCATTTCAAGCTGTAACATAGTCATCATACTGTGTATTCTTGTGTATGTGTTTCACTATGACAACATATTTCGATGACACACTGTAGTCAAATATGAGCATTGAACGCGATGAAAACGCGACTCAAAACTGGCGAAATATAAGCTTTAGATGTGGGAGGGGGTGCTAGAGGGGGGTCAACACTCTTTAAAGCAATTAATCAACGAGTGATGAGATGGGGGAGGGGGAGGTATACACATACACACGTATATCTGAGCCATTAAATAACAAATGATAAAACGTCACCGCAATGTTAGGTTATGGCGGGTCAAAAAGGAAGCAAACATGGAACAGAGGGAGTCAAATAGTGGCGCAGGGGGGGGGTGATTTGAAAAAGGGGGTGGTTTGGAAGCGTCACGATGTCGTATTGAACAAGTGCACGGTAGCTGTAAATATTGACGCTTTGTTCACGTTGCTAGTGTAATGTAACCTACATGCCCAGTACAAAATCTGGACTCTGGAATATATCAAAATCTGGAATATATTATTGTAGCTGATACAAGTGTAGGTTGATACGTTGAATGTGCATTGGATGTACATTGTACATTCCACATTATTTCAACAATCGCAGGTGATTTTGGATTTCATTTTTATATTCTGCCTGATTTTTCTATTTTTTGAATTGATTGACGTTTTTCGAAATTGTTTACTTTATTCACTTTAAATTACAATACTTTGACTCAGCAGTATTAATTCAATTCAAGCAGGGCGCAAAAATAATAATACCTATGAAAAATTGGATTCGTATCAATCACTAGATAAATAGAGCCTAATTACAGTGAGGCTGCAAATAATAATTAGAATATCAAATAATTATTGAAAAAACTTGGATAGGGAGCTATTTACGGAGCTATTTTACGAAAGCTGCGGCGGTCCTTATTTTATTATCCTTGAAGTGTCCTTCATACTTGAAATAACCTGAACTGAGGGCGGTAAAGTAGATTTCTCTTCTAGATTGCTAAATATGATCTTACAAAAAATATTCTAGTACAAAACTTCAATATAAGGATTTGTTTTGGCTATTTTTAGTGAAAATATAATATTTTTTGTTGTACAAGGATATATGTTGAAGCCCATAACTTGGAAATTAATATTCATGAAACCTTCTAATCAACGGGAATCGATCACAAATACTATTGCTAATATTCTTGTTCCCAATAGTCTATCGAGAAAAATGGTTATCAAATGATATTCATAAAATTTGTACTGTAAACAGATAATGGGAAGAAACATTTTTTTTTTGAAAAATGCTTTTTTCTGGATTTAGGTTACATTTTATCAAAAAATGTGTGATAACCAAAATTGTAGAACAATTTATTGTGAATCGATTGCCGGTAATTCTAAGTTCGTATCATCACTGGTTACGATTCTACAAGTATTTTCTTGGAGCGCTGCAGTCTCAAAATATCCGCCATTTTGAATCCGCCATTACTCGAGCCAGTCGTGACCCTCAGATGTCCATCAAGTGGTTTGGATAACCTTAGATACCCCAGAAACAGAATATCAGGGTCTCTTGCCATGCTCACGAACTTCCACACGGAATTGCACAAGGAACCGGACTATTATTGAGCTTCATATCAAAGGCAATACTGCGATTATACAGTCTCTACACCATATTCTATTCAATATATTTTTTAACAGCATGAGTATAGACCAGCTGCGGCAAGGTGGCCAGCGCGACCGGTGTACAATAAGTGCACTTAACGTCTATAGCCTAAGCGCGGTTAAATTCAAATGCATGTAGCTACATTCGCTTGATTTTGAATACCTGCGAATAGAAAAACTACTTACTTTCGAAGAAAAGATGTCGAAGTGCAAGAGGAAATGTTGTGTGATAGATTTCAATAACAATTATTCCAATTCTGAAGGAAAAGATTTCCTATTTATTCTTCTCCTGGAAACTTGCGACTCGCGAGGAGCTAATTCAAGATGGCGGAACCGGACAAACCTAACTTACCTAACCTAGAAACAAGGGATATCAGATTATCAGATGGGAATGCTTTCAAATTGACTGATGCATCTCTTAAACTATTCCAAACTGATAAATACTTTATAGCTTTACGATATTATTGATAAATCAATGATAAAATTCAATAATAACCCAAAACATTCTAGTCAATTGACAAGCGAGCGTCTCGCCAAAGGAATGCGCCTTTGTACTGCGCATGCGCTAGTAGAGCTGTAAAGTACAAATATCAACCACCAGAGACCGGGTCGGATGAATCACAAGCCAAATTCTGATCGTCTATTGAAACCGTGGAAGAAATGCTATCATATCTGCTAGCGAGATAGCCAGGAAAAAGATTCATAAAAATTTTGCTCAAAACGACAGGCTTGTATGAATACGATGACTTAGTACCATCCCTTAAATGATGCAACATCCGACTTGGCGTAACAGGGTATAAGTTGGGGAACGCAATCTATACCAAATCAGGAGTTACATCAAATAGAGTATAGTCCTCGATATTCGCATGTGCTTTCCCCAGTAGCGAATCAAGTTAATATCACACAGCACACCGAATAGATTCCAGTTATTTACGGTTGATATTTGGTTGCAATAAATCACTCTTACAAAAAAAAGTCCGACTACAGATCGGTCGACCGTAAAACCAAACATGCACATGTGATTGCTCGCCTACCCCCGCCCTATAGCTAGTCGCTCTTCTTCGAAAATAAACCCCCCACAAGGGGTAAACCCCCCCCCCCCTCCTCCTCAACAAGACCCATTGGCCTACCAATCTCTCAGACAGGAAGTTGGCCACCAAGCCTAATTCTTGCTCCCCCCCCATTCCTACAACATCTCATCCACCTACAACAATTTCACATCCCTGAAAACATGTGGTTGGATCGTAAAATATCTTACATGTATCCATAGTATATACATATATTGATAAATATAGGCTACATCAATAGTAGAGATATGCCGATATATGTATATTGATAGTAGTTTTCCTACAATTCTTTCTCATCTACCCTCCTCATTCATCCTTCAAATCTTTCTCACTTTCCCTTCCACTTTCTATCCCTTTTATACCTTCAAATCCTCCTCATTTCCCATCCTTCTTATGTACAAACACACGAAACGTATAAAACCGTTTTGTGAGTATTACCCAACAATGTATTCTTGTGCTGATATTGTTTAAACCAAAAAAATATAGGAGAAAGTATTCAAGTACCTCGCAGAAAGGTACTGAGTGAACCATTCAATACTCCACATTTTTCATTTCGTGCAGTTTATTATTCTACTCTCTGTTTATGGCAACGAATCCGACGATTCATTCGTATTGAAGTTCGCAAGGAATCTAGGTTATGTTGAAGATAAATTCCCAAGAAAATATTTTTCGAAATCGAAATCTATTATCGTTGATTTAATAGTGATTTCAAACTATTTTCAAACATCATGAAAATATTGTACGTATTGAACACTTTTGCTTATTCAAAAAAGTACCTAAATGAAAGATAGTTCCAAAGTAATAATCAATATTATTATTTTCAAATCTCAATTGCATGTCTAGGAAGTTAATCATGCAATAGACCCCAATTTCTTATGAATGATACATCCTTAGTTAAATAATTAGTGAAGTTATCATACACAATGATTGCTATAAATTCAATTATCAATAAGATTGCCCATATTATTCTCAGAAGATGACAAAGCAAATAGATTTATTTGAAAAATGTCAGAATTCACGATTAGTCTGATTCGTCAATACGGAAGTGTTAGTCGCTTCTCAATGGTGGAAATAGTAAAATGGCGGCTGTTCAATTCATTAGCCAATCAGCATCCTCCTTGAATTAATTCTCCAAATTCAAGAAGTATTCTGATTGACCAATGAGTTGAACTCATCAACTACTCCCACACAGTCTTATTGCTAATGGATGGCTTCGTTCATACAACTAGTTTTCAAGTATTTTTTTCTCTTTTCAGTTTTTGAATATCCTAATTGAAAAATATTACAATCAGTTCGAAATTTGAAATTTCCCAATTATTCGTGAAAAAAAAACTAATTATAGGTTCATTATAGAAACAGAAGCTGAATTTCTACAATAAAAATGCCTAAGAATTACTTCAATCGTTCATTCGATCCAAAATGAATAGTTTTCAACAATCTTTTCTCTAATGATATAATAAAATATTTCGAACATTCTTTCTTGTTTGTATTAGAAGAAATATTGCTGTTAAAACTGGGAAAATAGCATTCTACAAAGAAAATTAAGAGAAAACTAATATTTTGAAAATTTTGAAAATTTTGCTGTAACGAATTGATTCAACTTTTAAGATAATTCAAGCCCCAGGGAGAAAAAAGCTAAGATTAATATAAAACTTTAAAGGTGATTTTGTCGGTACAAGAAGGAAGGGCGAAAGAAAGAATTAAGATTGCTATGGAGATATTGTGAAGTGGTTGGGTGAAGGGGGTTGTAGAAGTGTTACCAACACAGCTTGAAATTAGGGATGTAGAAGGGAGGGGGTTGAAAAAAAACTGTATTGCTTTTGAAAAATTGGGAGGCCAGCCAATGCTGTGATTTGAGTTTCCTTCTTCTCGTTTCTTTTTGTTATTTGACAAATCGCTTTCCGATTCGGAATCTAATTAAAGAAAGTGGATGTAATAAAAATATCACAATTCGACGTTCGTTTGTTGGCAGTAGGGGTGTAGGAAACGGAGAAGGAGGGGAAGGGACTAATGATGTCAATTTTCTTGGCTGGAAGACTTTTAATTTCAAGAAATACACTCGGCTCCCTTTGCAATTCAATAATTCATTTTTCATGCTAGTTTAATTTTCTACGTCATAATTCATGCATCGAGTCGAAGAACGAAGGGCGTAGGAAAGAGAAAGAGAGAGGAAGTGGATGATGAAGAGGAGAAAGGACAAGGTCCTTACGATTCGTTTTTCGTTCGTTTTTTCATTCTTGAACTCAGTTCCAATTTGTAGCACATGTACGGCTGTTAGCACAATGTCATTCACTTTCCGATAGGCAAAGTTTGTTCCTCCTTTTCCTTCCACCTCTTCTTCTTCTTCTTCTTCTTCTTCTTCTTCTTCTTCTTCTTCTTCTTCTTCTCTCCCTCGTCCTTCTTCTTCTTTTCCTTCCCATTCTTCCCTTCTTGTCCTCAACTTCTCACTACCACCACCAACCAGCACACACTGATATTGAGTCCTCGTTTTATTATGTTTTCCCAACTCAAGACGCCGACGACGAAGAACTCATTTCTAACTCGCTATTCAACTTCAACAGCTATTGGTCGAAAAATCTCTCGAACAAAAAAAAAACGGAGAACGAAAAAACTTCTCCGTATAAATATCGCCGGCGCTCGAGAGACGTTTCTATTGGAATTGAGAGCGATATTAATAAAACTGTATAAATGAATCGATGAGTTCCCCTTTACAATAAAAGATCGCTTACGGCTCGTGTCAACATGAATTCAAGATTGCTGAAGTCAGCAGCTTTTTCATTAGACGAGGTGTCTCTGTTGATGACAGGGAGGAGAGGAACGGAGATGGCTTATAATTAAGTATTGCACAGTTTTAGATTACTTCTATAAATCCACTTTTCCAACGTTTTTTATGAGTCATCAATAAGTGAACGCGATTTGGAATTTATTAGTTTCTTCAGTTTACTTATAGTAGAATATAAATGAAGGAAAAGGAAAGATTTGGAAATTTGTCATATTTACTCGGAAATTTGCACGATTTTGAGTGGAAAACATAGTATCAGAACTACGAGTTACTCATTAGATCCATATAATAATGCACAATTCAATTTTAATGATATGACTTATTGATGTGAGAACATTATGCTGCATAATGCTGCATGTAGCATTATTATTATAATCATGATAATAATCATTGGCAGACAATGATATGCTGATAATAATGACGAAAAAGTACTTCAACAGGAGTAGAAGACTAGTACATGGCCACATAATGCATAAATAAAATAAATTGATTCCAACATTACTTTTCAATAACATTGCATTCATAATATTATAACTATAATTCCCTTTAGAATACTGGCTATTTATCCAGATTTTCCACAGTTGAGATTAGTGGTTTTTTCCTATTTACAAAAATAGACTTCACAACTCAGGACCAGAAGGGTCAACTTACAACAATGCATAGTATCATTCCATACTCATGTGCAAGGGGGGGAGGGTTACTTGGAACATTGTATATCATTTCTTAAGAGGCGATTTACCATATAGAATAATGGGGGGGGGGTAAGAAAGGGCGAATTATATATCATACCAAAGCGATTCACGGGGGAGGAGGTTTCTCACCATAGGGAGCAAGCGTCGTCCGAAAATGAATGTTTTCTTGGCCGTAGACACCCATTTATGCAGAGAACGAGGGTGCTCTTTTTATTTTGTGGTCAGCGCTCGAAACAGTTGTTGGATGTTTTCACGAAATTAAAGAGGGACGAAAAGGTGTAACATATGACGATGGGCCTCCCGATGCATGAGTTATCTTCAACTCTCGACTTTGCTTTGCATGTATGAATAGGGAGTATAATGTATTTCAAGCCGGAAGTTACATCGGAGTACTGTAGTGTCTTCTACTTGTAATAAGAATTTATGATTCAGGGGGTGGGTGGGTCAGTATAGTAAACGACATACGGGATATTGGGATGGAAAAGATATCCCACTGTGGGCCCCTGGCACCATGTGTTGGGGCGGTCAAGCAGATTTGTTTTCGATATGCGAAAACACGAACGTATCTCATAAGTTCGGAAGGGATCGCAATAAAATTGCAAAAGAGTTCTTCGCTTCCGAAGCGTTCCGCTCTTCGGAGACTGTTCGTGATTTGAAACAATATCGGAGATAATAGGAGGAGGCGATAATGCTCCCCCGAGAGACGAAGAGGAAGGGGAGGAGAAGGAGGAGGAATAGTTCTAAATCAGGGATCAATTTTTGTTCCTTTTCGCATCTCTCTTTTCTAGATCTCACTAATACGATCACAATAGTTGTGTGGCTAACAAACTTTTCAGAAAAAATAAAGAGGCTGGAAGTTTTTGCATCCAAATAATATCTATTAGTGAAGCAAGGGATGGGTTTCGCTGGTTACACAAGAATCTCTAATATTATATTAATTTATCCATTTTACAGACACTAATAACTTATTGGTTAAAAACACAGACTAATGTCCAAAACGTCTCCCTACAAATTTTTATAAATTATAATAAAGTTCGAAACTAGGTTCATATTATTATTATTATTATTATTATTATTATTATTATTAGTTGTATCGTATTATTGTATTTTAGTTGCGTTTAGCCACAATTTTTGAGCAAGGCTCAAGTGGCATGCAAAATGTCAGGATCGGGTTCAGGATCGGAATCCTGTGAATGCGCTGCAGCACTCCTCTATGGTATAGGGACATGCCTCTACCAATGTCCTAGTTATTCTAGATAAAACACTTTAAAATTAGCGCACAACCGAATATCTTCTGGGATACAATTGTAGAACTTTAATCCAGAATAATACGGCCCCCTTTCGGATAGTGACAGCCTATGAATTGGGAGTTGGAAGGCACCTGCATCTCTACCTCGAGTTCTGTATGGTATGGTTGATGCGGTCAACATTGAAAATTCCTGCATTTCTGCATATTTTCGTAGCACTTCAATTATTAAGAAGTTGATATTGTTTTGATAATAACAATCAAGCAAGTTAGTAAAACAATAACGATGACAAATACAATTATCATATAGCAAGAAAAGGATGATACTCACTTTGGAACTGTCACTGAACCCAGAAATAGACATCAATGGACCATCAGAACTTCGGAAAATATCGAAAGAGTGAGGCAGTCATTTTTGCGTTCTCCCCGGCGTTTGGGTCAGAAACACGCAGCTGCTATGGGAATTTCTGACACCACTGTTCGACAAATTCTCCATGAATACATTCAATTTCATCCCTATAAATTGGCTGCTGTGCAAGAGTTAACTGAAAGCGATTTCATTGCTCATCAAAATTCATGTGGCTTATCTCTCTCAGAGGCGATCTCCAATGGCCGGCACGCTCTCCAGATTTGACTCCGTATGATTTCTTTTTATGAAGTTATTTGAAATATTTAGTTTATGTCGATCGACCACGGACCATAGCACACCTCAAGAACAACATTCGCGATGCCATTGCCAACATACCGATTTGTATGCTGCAAAGAGTAGAGACGAGTTTCAAAAATCGGCTCCATCAGTATATGTGTAATGGGGGTCGCCATTTATCCGATGTCATTCTCAAGACTGCATGAAAACAAAAATTGGGATATTGAATTCTGAGATAAAATTAAAATTTAAACAAAAATCAAAATACTTTTGCTTTTATTGACCTTTCAAATAAGTAAGTTTCTCTGGCTCACTCTGTAGTTGTAGAAATTACAGAGTGATGCGCAAGCACCGTAATAGTCCGTAAAATATGACCACAAAACAGAAACCGCAACTACAAACACTCCAATATATGAAGCCATCCCAATAAAAATCATAACAATGCACTAACCGAAATCGTATAACAGAAATATTGAACTTGTAATATGAACCCTGTGATGGGCAATAAGATGGAAAAAAGAAACAAACCGCCATCTGTGACATGTATAACATAGCAGGACACACACAGGTATGGCAGTCAAACTAAACTTTACGATTCTTTTATTCGCGGCTCTGTTTTTATTGGGTTTAGGGTTTTGTATTCATGGCAACCTCTGAAGGGTACGCTTCTTGTAGTCATAAGGAAGAATGTCGAAAGATTTCTTGTTTCGGTGGTCGGCCTGTTTTGGAAGCAGTTAATGCGTGAAAAAACCGCCCGCTCTAATGGAGAATCAATGCGAGTTTAGTGTTGTTTTTTGCGCATCATCTTGGCGGAGTTTGACTGCTGCTTGCGCGAGGAAGGGTGACCGTCTGTTGCCTACACTTTGATAAGCATTAGTGCACTGCTGGGGTCCATCGTCCGTCACCTCACCTGAACTACTTGTGAAGTGTAGCATGTGTGACAAAAATAATGAACACTTGAAACCTTTTTGATGGATAAGCATAGCAATAAAGCAGTATTTTTAGCAGATAGCCTGAGAATTTTCAGTATTCATACCGATACCGGTAAACTGTGTATATTTATTCAGAATGAATTTCCAGTAATCTTGGAGAATTTTAATACTTTCCTGATTATGAAAAATTGATAAATTTAAATATTTAAACAATACTGTTGTTAATAGAAATATTCAAGTAAAAAAATTCTATACACGTTAATACTTACCATCATAAATCTTGATAAATTTAAACTCATTTAAGAAGATTAAATTATGTGTTATCATGAAAGAAACGTGATTAGCTTAGTAGCTTAGTTAGCTTACTCATGCCAAAGAGAATCCTAGGAATAGAGCTCTATTATTCTATGCTCATACCGATCGGAAGAACGTTATTAGGCCTATATGTACTGTAACAATATGAAATATCATGATTCATTTATCTTGTTTTTCAACCAAAAACGTTTAATAAATTTTCCATTACTTGATAAAATTGTTTTTCGAATTACTCGAAAAACAACTTTATCATTGTTCTTGCAATTACAAGCTTATTCTTTTAGTAGATTTCTCTCTATATTTTTCCTCCTTTTTCATTACTTTGTATGTTGCTCGGTCGCTCTCTTTCTTGAACAAAATTCTGCTTGATCGACAGTTGCTTAGGAGTGGGGATTGCCTTGTACGGTTTGCTCCTCTATTAATTTCAATTCACTTCGAATCCAGCTCCCAACCAGTTCAGATAGACATTTTCTTTCTTCTATAAGATTTGTTGAAAGTTATTTGAAGTACAGGATGTAGTCACATTAATTAAATTCTCATTCTTTTACATAGTAGCTTCATCCTGATTTTTTTTTTTTTTAATTTTTGATTGATATGTAAATTTACTAAGTTATTGGATTCTTCTCTCAAATTTTACCGATCTCCAAATCTGCTGTATCAGCGTTCGATGTATCAACCTCTATGTATCAACCTGGATGTATCCACCTCGCTGAAATTAACCAGTAAACCAATACTGTAGCATGGACTTCGCAGATGGACCGAGGGTATCTCGTTAAAAACCTCAAGGAAACCCGGACTTCTGCACATCAGGATTACAAAGAAAAACCTCAGAAGGATCAGATTCAAATTTCCATCGAAACCAATATTTTATCAACCAAGTGAAGTGCAATTGAAAGGCAATAGTGATACATAGTGTGAAAGTTTATGGGGGCCCTCACCACACCAGGTATTTATGTATACTAACATATTTAAGAATTTAAGTAACCGATTGTAACCCATATTTCTGAAAATAATGTAATTTTTATCTCCGGTATCCAATTACTATTATCTTTTGATTTTATTTATTCTGGTTTTTAGTAATAAACCAAGGGATGTCGCTACTATAACCTTTCGTTATTAATTTATAATCACCTCTGTCACAATTCAAAAGATGAGATCCTTTTCTTTCGTGGTGGTTTAATTTTGAATTCTCTTACTTTCACGATCCCCTTGTATTATGTCGGGTGTGTAATTTTGATTTCAGAATTTATTATATTAACCTATAAATATTTTAAGTTTTGATATCTTCTTATTGCCAATCTGAAATAATATAAGGTCAGGTATAAATCTATACAAGAATCAAATAATTTAATTTAAAGTTTCTCCTCACCACAACACCGTTACAACTGCGCCACTCTGCTTTGTGCGTTACAGTACAAACAAACAATAATAATACAAAAGATTTATACTTCCCTTTAAATCATATCGTTTCTTATTACAATTGGATTTCTTTAAATTTCGTGAAGAAATGTGTGCTTGAAGCTTGTAGATTGATTGCTTTCAAAATCACTTATTCAATAGGCCGGAACCTCATGATCCGGAACAGAAGATTGACTCGTGAAATTTTTGCACCTCCTCAGCAGAAATCAAATATGAATGAATCATTGAAGAACAATTTCTAAATATAAATTATTGATACAGTAATATAATTTTGAAATTAGGGCCATAAAATAATTGTTTTAGCAATTTCATTCATTGTAGAATCTATTACTATTACACAATATACAAGTTTTTATTGTATTTAATGCAATACAGGTGCAATCTTTGCTGAATACTACTCAATATCAAGGTACTGTAATTGGATTACAATCTCAATATCTGGTACTTTGCTCTGAAGCTGCGGCCGAACTGTTGAATTACATAGGCTAAATAAGTTATTGTAAAAAAGTTTTCCCAGACATGAGACCTGGTGCAATTTCATTTTTCCATCACGGTTATATTACATTTCAGATTTCGAGGAAATCATTAGAGCCGTTTTCTAGAGCCGTTTTCTAGATCCGTGGTTCCACAAACATACATATAAACATACTTACAGAAATTACTCGCTCAATATAATAGGATACAAACATACATACATACATACAGAAATTACTCGCTTAATATAATAGGATTAGCATGCCTTGCTCGAAATGATGAGGGAAGGAAGCTACAGTATCTCGTGAGCAGACCTTCCTACTTCACTTGGTAGGCCGTTCGAAATCGTTGGAGCAGTTTTCTAGATCCGTGGTTCCACCAACATACATACATACATCAGGGGCGAGGCGTGACTTTTTGGCTCGGTCATCTCTAGGAAAAATTTAGTTCTGCACCCCCATCTATCTCACCCCCCTCCACTACCCAAAAGATGATAATGTTCCATTTTAGACGATCTTTTATCTAGCTTTATAATATAATAACAAGTCCAATTACTAACGATAATACACGATGAAGAATACTAAATACTGTTAGAAATTAATAAATAATTGGATGAATTGAATACGTTGTTATTCAAATCATCAGTAGGCTAATTGGAATAGAACTTCCAGATAAGAAAGAAACAAAATATAATTGGTTTCAATTTATCCTTATTCTGATGATTACCTAGCCGAATGATATTGATTTTTTCAAATTATTTTTTATCTTAGTTAATCATAGTTATTTAACCATATCGTTTATTGTACAAGAGGACAAATAATAGTACAATACAATAAACATCATATGATTTAAGTTTGCAACACTATACAGAGCGCAGAGTGCAGAGAATTTGTTGCCAGAAATGGTGGAATTGCAGAAATTAGCGATGTTTTCGTCCGTATACTCCGTCCATCATTTGTGGGAGGGAGTGGGAGGGTGTATGCAGAAGAGTGGTGGTAATGAAGGTTTAACTGGAATCGCTCACTGTTGAGCATATTGAACGAATGGAACTGATGGAGTAGTTCACTCTATTCGAACATGGCGCGCTTGCAAAAAGCTTTGATTTCTTCACTTCTTTGTATTTATTTTTAATATTTTCAACTTGATAATTACTACACATTATATATCAGTTTCTGTCTAGTCATCGGCGAATCCAAAGATGACCAGACGCCTCGCCTTTGAAATACATACAGAAATTGCTTGCTTAATATAATAGGATATCTGGTACTGCGGTTGAACTGTTGAATTACATAAATATGTTATTGTAAATAATAAATTAAAATTGAAAATTGATATAAATTGATAAATTATAAATTGATTGATCTCACAATTTTTTGACATGAACATGTGTTATAGATTTGAATGTAACTCAATTCACTCCAGCTGGATAGCGTTGGTCAGCTAACAATAACAGCCATTATACGCAGTACTTGGGATTATGCGTGAATAAGGAATATTTTATTCTTTAAGTAATTATGCCAGAGTTTTTCCAGACATGAGACCTGATATGAACATGTGTTATAGATTTGAATGTAACTCAATTCACTCCAGCTGGATAGCGTTGGTCAGCTAACAATAACAGCCATTATACGCAGTACTTGGGATTATGCGTGAATAAGGAATATTTTATTCTTTAAGTAATTATGCCAGAGTTTTTCCAGACATGAGACCTGATGCAATCTTATTTTTCCATGACGGTCAAATTACCAGGAAATCGTTAGAGCAGTTTTCTAGATCCGTGGTTCCATAAACATACATACATACAGAAATTGCTTGCTTAATATAATAGGATATCTGGTACAGTGATGGAAATTATTACAATAATTTATTATTTACAATTTAATTTATTATTTAATATTTATTATTTACAATAAATATGTTATTGTAAATAATAAATTAAAATTGAAAATTGATATAAATTGATAAATTATAAATTGATTGATCTCACAATTTTTTGACATGAACATGTGTTATAGATTTGAATGTAACTCAATTCACTCCAGCTGGATAGCGTTGGTCAGCTAACAATAACAGCCATTATACGCAGTACTTGGGATTATGCGTGAATAAGGAATATTTTATTCTTTAAGTAATTATGCCAGAGTTTTTCCAGACATGAGACCTGATGCAATCTTATTTTTCCATCACGGTCAAATTACCAGGAAATAGTTAGAGCAGTTTTCTAGATCCGTGGTTCCGCAAACATACATACATACAGAAATTGCTTGCTTAATATAATAGGATATCTGGTACAGTGATGGAAATGTTGAATTACATAAATATGTTACTGTAAATAATAAATTAAAAATTGATACGATCACCTCTCACAATTTTTTGACATGAACATGTGTTATAGATTTGAATGTAACTCCATTCACTCCAGCTGTATAGCGTTGGTCAGCTAACAATAACAGCCATTATACACAGTACTTGGGATTATGCATGAATAAGGAATATTTTATTCTTTAATTAATTCTGCCAGAGAGTTTTCCCAGACATGACTAACCTCTACCGGCCGGTCCACCCAGAGCCCTCTGTACCCGCGTTAGCATACCAGAGCATAGCTCCAGGCAGAGCTAGCACCACAGTTACGGAGGCGTGCCATTGGGACTCGCCTTGATTCCCCCTAGGGACGGAGGCGGAACATTTGGACCCACCTTGATCCCCCTGAAACTGAGTCAGTTACGGAGGCAGGCCCTGAACTCGCCTTGATTCCCAACCTAGTTACGGAGGCGGACCATAGGACATTGCCTTGATTCCCCCTGTGGTTTACCACTGCCAACTCGCCCAGCCAGCGTAAACGGGAGATTGGCCTGGGAGCGGGGTGACCCTGGCTAGGCCAGGCTTCCAGCGCCCAGTTCCGGCGGTACGTGGGCTATTCCAGAGGTGCGTGTCCGAATCATCGTCACCCCCTTCGCAAGCCCGGACGTTCCCCCTCAGCTGTCAAGAGGCTTGGAAAAAACGTCTTATCTCTTCTGACCCACACTCCAGCCTGGTGCAGGACAGTCATTCCTAGTGTCTACTCTCCCCAGGGAAAGAGGACAGAAGGAACCAGAGCACGCATTTCGGAAAGAAGATGAAATCCCGTTCACTAGGTAAGAGAGGGGCTCCCGGACGGCCCCGCGACCAGCTCCGACTCTCGACGCAGGACCGACCAAGGGAGCCGCCCACCATCTCACCGGACCGAAACTTCCGCCGGAGCCAATGCAGAGGAGCACGACAAGCCGCGTGGGTACAAGCCACGCAGCCATAAGGCAACCTACTGCACCAGCAACCCTAGAGACGGAGGCGGAAGGGCCGTAGAGGCGCACGACTCGCCTGTGAACCCCTTCTAGGGAGTTTTCCCAGACATGAGACCTGGTTCAATCTTATATTTCCATCATGGTTATATTACATTTCAAATTTTAAGGAAATCACTAGAGCAGTTTTCTAGATCCGCGATTCCATAAACATACATACAGAAATTACTTGCTTAATATAATAGGATACTAACATACATACAGAAATTACTTGCTTAATATCCTATTATATTAAGCGAGTAATTTCTGTATGTATGTATGTTTGTATGTATGTGGAACCACAGATCTAGAAAATGGCTCTAACGATTTTCTTGAAATTTGAAATGTAATATAACCGTGATGGAAAAATAAGATTGCACCAGGTCTCAAGTCTAGGAAAACTCTCTGGCAGGATTAATAAAAGAATAAAATATTCCTTATTCAGGCATAATCCCAAGTACTGTGTATAATGGCTGTTATTGTTAGCTGACCAACGCTATCCAGCTGGAGTGAATGAAGTTACATTCAAGTCTATAACACATGTTCATTACTGTCAAAAAATTGTGAGAGGTGATCAATTTTGAATTTATTTTTTACAAGGAGGTTCCTTGATTTTTTACAATAACATATTCATGTAATTCAACATTTCGGCTGCAGCATTGGAGCGAAGCTCGGTACCAGATATTAATAGGCAGGGGTGCCTATCACCCCCAACGTCTATGACGCAAATCCCCCCCCCCCAAATGAACTAAATATCCCCCCTTATTTTTGGGTTTTCCTGTTAAACAAGTGAGAGTGAAATGAATGAATGTTTTATTTTTCTCCTGGCAAGGTTGAAACCATATGGTTCCCTCTTCCACATAACCAGGCCAACACAATTACACAAAACGAATAATAGTACGTAGTCTACTTCTAAAACAAAAAAATTGATAAAAAATAATGAAAAATATTGTAATGTGAAAAATAATCCTCTTCTTATTATTATTCAAACATAATAATGAATAATTGTTCATATCGGAGGTTTCCATCGATCGAAATGTTTTACTTCATAAAAGTTCACTCAATAAATAATAATCTTATCCTCCAATAAAAAACGTAGAAACAAAATCAACACATTGAGTTCATTTGAAACTTTCTAATAATGATAGAAGTTCATAATCTTGATATTTAACCAGTTTCAAAGTTATCAAGAAAAAGGAAAACGTGAGCAATTAAAGAAAAATAATTTGTATTTGGGCTTGCGATGCTTAGTTTCAGATTTAATCTATTTCCTCGTACAGATTTCCCCCGTGAGGGGGAATTCTTTCAAAACAGTACCCTAAAATTACTTTTCTAGAAGTTTTCAACCTTATTAATAAAAATTTTGGCAACTCCAACAAAGTGTGATAAGTCTCAATTTCGGGGGATATATCCCCTCAATTCCCCCCTGGGTTCGCCCCTGCCAACTACAACTTCAGGAGTCCTGAAAACGAAATATTGTAGCTTCAAGCACGTACCTTAATGTCCCAACTGGAACTGTTATTCTTTACAATTATTATTAAAGAGAATCGGTCCTCTAGGTTAAAATAAATCCCCCCATCCAGAAATTTGTATGACGCCATTGGCGTCATGTCCCCCCCTTGTAAGCACCCCTGTTAATAGGATTAGCTTGCCTTGCTCAAAATGATGAGGGAAGGAAGTTACAGTATCTCGTGAGCATACCTTCCTACTTCACTTGGTATGAGGAGCACATGAGCAGCTCTGTGTATTGCCACAGAGCCACAGTTTTTCGTCCTCAGTGGTATTGCCAAATAACGAAACGAAAACTGAACGCTACCGCTATCTACCAGTAAAACATATAACTAAAATAA
This sequence comes from Sogatella furcifera, assembly GCA_017141385.1. NCBI lineage: Eukaryota > Metazoa > Arthropoda > Insecta > Hemiptera > Delphacidae > Sogatella > Sogatella furcifera. Next base: position 34,924,615 of record CM029550.1, read on the forward strand.
GGGTGGATATACCACACTACAGGAAGGAAATGTTTTCTTTCATTCTTTGGGTGTGACCACACAAAGATATTCAAAGTTCTAACGCAATATTGTAACCTCGGGCAGTAAAAGATAAAAAATGTAGACTACAGTGATATTGGTAGTCGGCTATTATAATGTCTTTAAAGCGCAATGGTTCAGATGAGGTTCCAGACTGTCCTGACAGAGCAAAAGTGACAATCTTTCGTCAACCGCCGGTTTATTTATTGTCGCCTGCTATGGGTAGATAATAAGCCCGAAGGACGAGCTCACAGCAGTAGGCAGTGACGTAACAGTTTTCTTCGGCCCCCCCCCAAAATGACTTTGATTTAAAGATTTTTTTATTACTTCAACCAATAATGTACCTTGTTTTCATGTGTATTGGATCGTTTTATAACAAAAATCATCGTATTTCGATCATTGAAGATTTAAGCTTATGTCACATCCAACGATCAATAAATTAGGCTATAGCTTGCATGTTTAAAATCCCTTCAATTTTGCTAGAAACAAGCAATCTTCTCAATCATCAGATGTTACATAGGCTAACATCATTTTTTGAATATAATTAATAACCGGATTAGTTGTTTTTTAAATTGTTATACAGTACCGTAGTTGTTTTCAAAATTAAATTTCTTCATCAAAAGTAGATTTGATTTGGAGTTTTTCGTACAGTTACCATACACTGGAATATTGAATTTTTGTAAGTTTAATCTTTGCATTATTTAAATTTCAATTTTTGATCTACATTACAAATAAATGACATTGGTTAACTACAAATCTTCAGGCAGAATAACAAACATTTAGTAGACCATATAAATATTTTATCTAAAAATAATATTACGGCAAATCTTTTATAGAAATAGAAAAAGGAATTAAAGATGACACGAATGTCTTAAATTGAATTTTAAATATCTTTTTGAGTTGGGAGAAGCAAATGCTTGAATTGTCAAGCTTAGCCCGCTAAGTCTTTTTTTGACATGACTCCTAGAAGGTAATTCTTGTTCAGTTTAAATTTTGAGTGACTTTTCAGCAGAGCTCCTGTTACTGGTAGGCCTATAGTTAAAAACAAAATGTATGCTGTGCATAGATCTGGGACACTGCAAGCAATAGAGTAATTATTACACAATAGAGTAACTCGGAAATACTCAATAGAAATTCACTGTTTCCTTTTCTGATATTTCTAATAATTATTGTAGATTCCTTCTAAAACTCAGCATTAGATGGAGAAAATCTATGGTGAAGTCTTCTTCCTATTCAGTGTCATTTCCATCTCACCGGCTCGCGGGTCCCCCTGGCTCTCGGGCCCTGCGGGCCCGGCTGTTGCACCACTGGCAGTAGGCTACCGGTACTGTATATATTTATTTAATTTCAAGAAGAGAAATCAACTCCAATACAAACCTTATTACTACATTAATCATTAGGCTTAACCATTAACGTAAATCAATATCTCAATTTATGTTCTATCAAATTGTGAATCTTCTTGAAATAAGCAATGCGTAGGCTACAGAGTCCAATAGTCTATAATTTTTCCAAGAAGATACACAATATGATACAATCATGTTCATGTACCAAATTAGATACGGTAATATAGGCTAATATCATTATTGATAAAAAACCTTCCAATAAGAATGTGGTTTCACATGTATCACGCTATTGGCAATATTAAATATATAGACTAGTCTTTAATTTATTTATTCAAGAAAATCAATATGATTTATTAGATATATTTATTGACTCTATTGATTTCAATAACATATCCGAGGCTTAGCTAAATGACAACCCTTATTTTTTAGGGTGATGCCACATGGGCTTTTGGGCCTGTGCGTGGATAATGGGAAGGATGATGACGAGAGATGAATGGACCTACAGCTTTAGCTTTAGGTGGGTTCCGAACCACCGGGAAGCGATTTTTGAGGCTCATAAATTGAATTCAGAGGAACCAGTCACCAGTACAACAGTTGTGGCAGAGACACGTTGCTTAATCTCAAATCTCATATCTAATCTCACCGACTACTCGCTCTGTACCACTGGGACGAACCGCTTCCCGATTTAATTTAATTGTCAACATCAGCTGTTGGAGAGCACGGGGAGCAGACGAAATAGCCTAACTTTTTGGCGTCAGCTATAACTTACTAAGTCTGATTTAATCATTGGCAATAGATCAATTATTTTTATTATGACTAATGGTTATTTATTTAAGTACAAAATAATACATTTTTCATATAAACAAGAATAGGCAATTGCCCAAAAGGTCTTAAATTCCAAAATTTAGGTGAATTCCAAAATTTAGGTTATTTGTGCATCTAGGGACTAATAATCAACATTTTTCTCCCTGAGGGAAACTGTTGGTGTCCAAGGCATAGCCAAGGGTGACAATTTTCCGATGGAGTAAAAGTAATTTAGTCCCCGGATGCACAAAACATTTTTCTCCTCCTGCACCAATAAATACTATAAGAATGTAATAAATAAGTGTAATCTACCATAGGCCTAAAGTCGTAGAGATGCCATAACCTCACAATCAAAAAGCCGCAGCTATTTCCTGTACCTAAACATGTCGAAAAAGCGCTATTTCTTTTTACTGTAAGAGATGATCAGCTGTTTTGATAAATTTTTCATATTCTGCATTGATAAGTGACGTCACTCATGTTATTCTTTTGGGTTTACTTTACTTCCCAGGGAAAATGATCAACTTTTTCTCCTAGGGAGAAAATGTGAAGCTTTATCATTTGATTCCAAGGAGTAAAATGCGACCTTACATAGTAGGTGGAGGAAAAAAATCGTCAGTGGGTATTAAATTATTCATTTATTATGGATTTTCGAAGACTACAGGAAAAGCCCAAAGCAGACTTCATTGAAAATTTATAAACATAAAAAAACTTATTGTATTTAGAAGGAAAAGTAATTGAGCGGAGCGAACAAAGCTCTAATGGATTAGGAAAGTCACTCTTTGTATAACTACTCCTCCGGAACCGCTCGACCGATTTGATTCAAACTTGCCATGGTGATAGTAGACATGGTGTCCGGAGAGAGACCATGAGAGATCATTGAGATCTAATTTATAATTTTTGAACCAATATCTACCGAGCTTGAGTCATTCTCCCTTCTTGCCAGAGGGTCTTCTTTACTTGGACAGACTATAATAAGAGCGTGACTGTTTTTTTAGCTGAGGTCGCTCTCAACTCGAAATGCATTTCCATCACATACTTATATTTTTACTCACAAATGAATGTTTCTTCGGAGACCTTGAAGATAAAAAATTGTGGTTTGTCTTAAATCTTAGATCACAATTTCTTCTTTCATTCGACTTTAATATCTCTTCAAATATTTGTCAAATAAAAAGGATAAAATAGTTCTTTCAAGTTGAAGAATCGAATATGTTTACACTCATTTCACCTTTCGATCATTTTGTAATCAAACAAAGGAGTTGAAAAGGTCTATGAGACATCCAACCAAGTAGAACGAATCATTGCCTACAATTTGAGCCCAAAAAGCGCTTTTATCTTGCTCCAATCTTGAATTAGAGTTCATTGGTTGCCTGACAAACCTTCTAAAAATGAATTAATTGAAATTCAGTACGGTATCTATTGAAGTTGATAGAACAATCTTAAATGCGTGATGCCATGAGAGTTATTTATAGGAGGTTCAAAAGGAAGAATTTATCTCTATTTCAATTATAATTTTTCTATTTATCAAAGAGGATTCCGAAGATGTCCTCCATCATCCTGGTATGTGATGGAGAACTCAATATTACCTCGGAAATTATTTTGTTAAATTTTGACCAAATTCAACATATTATTTATGGATTTGGACCACCTTGATCAGCTGGGAAGAATGAGCTATAATTTGTTGAGATCCGTTGACTTTTGTAATACTGTAGTTAGAAGTATCCTTGGTTTGAGATCCTTGAAGGTTCCTTACAATTATTGAACATAACCAAAAATCAGATCAGTAAGTGGCTTATTCGTTGAAAAATTATCTAAGAGACCTTATAACCGAGTAAAATCTCAATACAAGCAATCATGTATATTATAGATTTGTTTTGGAGATCATGTGTACTTCCTAATAATACGTTTTTTAATACAAGATATCTTTCTACTTCTCTAGTTCAAAAACTATACAACAAAGGAACGTCTACTTGGTCTAAAATTGTAGAGGACAAAATTTCCTCAGGGGGATTTTGAATTACACAATTCAAATCAATACATCAAAAGATTTGAGCAAACAAATATCAAATTCGCGTTTTTCTTGAAAATTAACCTCTTTTGAAAAAATCGTAACTCGGTTTCTGATGAAGATAGAGATATGAACTTGATATCATACTCTTTGGAAACTCATTTACAAAAAAAGATGGATATGACTTTTTTCGTCCAACTCATTGTTTTGACGGAAATTGCAGTAGACTAGAAATGGAAAAAAAATTTGGTTAGCTCATCTTGAATTACAAAAAGCTCCACTGTTAGGTTTAGAATCACTTGGATTTGGAATCTACACATCAAGATCTATCATAATGATAGTCAATCAAAAAATCAATGAGATACCTAAAAGGTTACCCCTATTGGCACCCAGAGTATAACATGAAATTTCACCAGATAAATGTTGCATGATATGCTATTTGCCCTGTGTTGAATAGACAACCTGCTGCCGTACTTTGTAGCTACAGCGTTATTTCATTCCAATACTGGTTTTGACTTTTGAGCGAGAACTGAGCAGACAGGCTAGGCATGAGTCACAAGTAGCGGGTAGGGAAGGGAAGGGTGAATGGGGAAGGGCAAGGTGCCTGGCTGCGCTCCTGCTGATCGTGCGAGTGCGGGCGCTGTATAATCATCCAATGTGTGCGTGCCAAGCATAGCAGCATAAAACCGCGCTTTAAAGGTACACACACCAGTGATTATTATTGTGTTCATGAAATTAGTGTGAGCATCAAGTTCATCCATCATGAACAGCGCTACAAATTGCACTAAATTTGAAGTTTATTAAACAAACACTTCATATTAAAAAGGTGTTTGAAATGCATATACACTTTAATTTTTTGAGATTTTCATAAACAAAGTTGTCAAATGTTTTGCTGTAGTGAAGAGGAGGCTTGCATATTTTTTTCAAATTTTTCTATTCCATAGTTTTTGTAGGGTGTGTGTACCATTTGCCTCAAAAAAGCCACTTTTAGAGCCCTATTGTGAGCTACTGAAGCTGATAGAAAAAAATTTTATTACATAAATTAGTTTCTAAGAACCTATCCAATAGATTAGAGGAAGAGAAAAAAAAATTAAAAAAATTATTTTATTTTTGAATGCACCACCTTAATTAAATATTATACAGAAACATGTTTTCATGTGAACTCACACTATGGAAAAATTTCACATCAACATTAATCAACAATTTTCATTAAGAGACATTATTAATCATAACAATATAAAATAAACAAAATATTTTGATGCACAAGATACTAAAAAAAGATTAAATCAATGATACAAGTAGTCGAGGAAAAATTGTTATATCAACTTACGAATAGAGAACAGAAAAAGAAAAGTGAAGAGAATAAAATAATTAGGTGTTAATTATTATAGAACCTCATTATAAACTATAGATGTTTCAATTGGTTACAATAATTTTTCGAGTTATAATAATAGAATAGATTCTATAGATAATCGATAGAGAACATATCATACTTTATATTTTCTCTGAGATCTATTTCATATTGATTTCATTTAAAGGCGAAATTATGACTATCCTATATTAATTAAAAACCAAAGAGGGTTGACAAGATGTAGGTTTTTTTGTGCAAGTAATATCATATTGTTCATAATAATAATATCAATAATATTATTGTAGTAACTTAATTGGCATCATCATGCTGGAATTATTTTGAGAGGTAAACAGGTAAGTTGAACAAATTCAAATTCAAACAAATTGAGAGGTAGACAAACAAATTCCTACTTCAAAGATTCTTTCATAATAAAAAATATGAATTTGTCTGAGGTAAAACGTACGGTATGGTACGGTACGGTAACTTAAGTTAATGCGTTTTCAACCGTGAAATTTCAGTACCGTACAATTAACTTTATGTGTGCAATTAGTATTCCTTTCTAGTTTAAAACTATTTTCAATGATTCACTAAACTCCCAGCTACTTTGAAAAGTTAACAAGCAATAATTACCGTCGTCATACGTAGGCCCAATTTTACAAAGCAACAAGTCTTGTTATTAACCATGGTTACTGACAAGTACTTGTGATAACAAGTTGTTGATTACAGGCGTTTCATAAATGAAATGAGCTACAATTTTACAATTCTACAATTTGACAAGTGTTCCACCCATCAGTGCCATTTGTATCTTTGCACTGATATAGTTTTAGTTGAAATTTAAATTATTTGTGGTAAAAATAGATTGATAAAATTGATTATGAAAATAAATGAATCATTAAAAATCCAAATAGTTGAACCCTTATGTTATTTGGAATAAAGATAATAATAAATTAATGAAACATTGTCAAACCATTTAGATTCATTTATTGAACTAAATAGTATATTATCACATAATGAGTGTGGGAAAGGCGTTTTTACAAACAAATAATTATATGTTCACAAACAAGCTGTTAGGCGAGTTAAGGGAAATAATTATGCGTTTGAAACCTTCCCACACAAATTATGTACATTTCTTTTTGTCATACTAGTCTGAGAATGATTTGTTAAAACCTCAAACACCTGAAAACATCAACTGAAGCCAACATAAACTCAACCCAACAGCTAACACAAAAACACACAGAAAACTGTCATGGCGGCTTGTTTGACTTGCTAATTCATACGTCGGAATTCGAAAAAAATAGCTGGACAAGATTTTCAGTGCTGTAATTATCATCGTGATGATGATTAATGCTGTAATAATCATAAAAATTATTATTCCCGCATTCAGAACAGCTGATCTTAGATTCTCTGTAAAACGCAATTTCCCAAACGCAAATCTAGCTTGGAAAGTTGTGTATTAAATACAAGTATCGCGAAAAATTGTTAAAATTCACTTGTTATCACAAGTCTACAATTGTGCGTCCGTGAAACGCCTGTAATCAGCTGGATTAGTAAATTTGTTATAAATCATGGTTAGTAACAAGACTTGTTACGTTGTAAAATAGGGCCTAGATTGGCATGCATTGGTTTTTTGTTGGTCTTTCATTAGTACTGTACCAGGATATTTATTTGCAATAAATGAATCGCTTATTTGAGGCAATGAAAGGAAAAGCGGTGAAACTAAATTTTCTCTCTTTATTGAGTTTAGTGCATTTCTGAATTCTCCAACCTTGAATCTATTAGTAGGAATGATGGTGTAAATCATAACTGAGGGTTCTAGAATCAAAACTCACAATATCCATTTTTGACAAAATTGAGTAAGCAGTGGAGTCTTATAGAAAAAGATGTGAGGAATTCATTGGTGCAAGGAGGTTCATGGAGATAACAAAACAAGAAATCTTGTCTCCACATTTGAATCAAACGGGGTGACTCCCAAAGAGATACAATACATGAAGTAGCCATGTGAGTGTCACAAAGCCGTTCTGGATGAATAATTTTCTATATATAGTATGGTCTTTCAATACAAATATAATTACTGGAAGAACACTGATATAGAAACCAAAATATTGAATAGCATGTGTTGCAAATTCATGTAAAGAACATATGTTACATATTCTTTTAATATCATCTAATGACTGAGAAACAGATGCGCCTAGTGAAACCTAGCAACCAGTGAAACGTTTATTAGAAGTTTGTTGAAAGTGAATTAGTTTGAAATAATTGTAGAAGAGATGGACACAAAATAACTATAAATGGACATTGAATGTTGTTTCTTTGGTTACAGGTAAAATTTATTAATTCAAGAATATATTCATCTTATTCTTTTTTATTGTTAGTTTGAAATTTATTATTTCAAGTGAAAAATGAAATCAATCTTTTGTTACAGAGCAACACATTCTAATTCATTATAAAACAACATTCTGTTTGAGATTCAATATACGGAGAAGATGGAAAATATGGAGAAGATGGAAAATATGTAGAAAATGGAAAATATGGAGACGATGGAAAATATGGAGAAGATGGAAAATATGGAAAAGATGGAATTTCAATTCGAAACGAAAGGAGTGGGTAAGAAAAATATCTTAACTATAACTCAAATTCAGACAACCGATGGTAGATTTTACAAGATTCCAGAAGAGGTTCAGAACATAGACAACCATGGAGAGATTATGAAAACTAGTGCATATGTAAAGATAAAAGATAATTTAAAAACGAAAAATCAGACAAGAAGGGTCTGGATGAAGATAACAGGTGAGATAGCAAAAACCTATATCGATGAAGAATGTAATATGCAATTTTCTAATCAATTGTTGGAGGAAGTTACTGATAGTAATAAGAATACATCTGCAAATGAACCAGAAAATTTGGGGAGCTGGAATAAATTGCTGGAAAAATTAATAGGAAACACACAAGGATCAGGGAATTGTGGCCTAAAAACAATATCTGAAAGATTTGTAATTGAAAAATTCACAAGTAAGAATCCAAAATGCAGAACAATGGATTGAAATATTTGAGAAAGAATGTGAACGATTCAAGGTGACAGGAGATGAGAAAAAAATTGGGGTTCTAAGACTTTTTATGGACGGTTCTTGTAAGGATTGGTATTGTTCAATGCTTGTGAAATTAACGAGGAATGCTGAATGGGAAGAATGGAGAGAAAAATTTTGTGATACATTTACAAATAAAGGATGGAATACAATAAACTATGCACTGTTATTCAAATATAGAGATGGCTCTCTGCTAGATTATGCTATCAGAAAAGAAAAATTATTACTAGATATGAGAAGCACAATTGACCAAGGAACTTTGATTGATCTTATTGCAGTGGGTTTACCAGAATATATACGAAATAGAATTGATAGAAAATCAATAGTGGAAACAGTCGAATTATTCACAGAAATTACTAGATATGAACACATTGTGAATAAGAGAGCGCCTAGGAAGAGTTCAAACTTAGAGAATGCAGGTGGAATTGATATAAGAAACCATGTAGAAATTGTGAGAACTTAAACAAAGGTGTAAGGTATCATACTGAAGAGAGTTGTTGGTTCAAGAAAATACAAGATGGAATAAGGAAGGAAAATATTAGACAAATCAACAACTCAGTGATTGAAACAAAACTGAATGATACAAATAAAAAAAATGAGTAATAACACCACTAATTTAAGTTGGATTGACATTGGAAAATAAAATTGATGTACTGGGAATATATGATTCAGGATTCAATGTTTCTTTGGCATAAAACTCGAAATTTTTGAAGATTGAGAAGAATAATAATAGAGGAACAAATAATGAAAATCTAACAACGATTAGTGGTGTTCAGAAGACAAATGGTATGATAACTATTGGCATAAAAATATTCAATATAAGTACAACGGAGGATGTTTACATAATAGATGAAAAACATTTCAATTATGATTTCCTCATTGGATTAGATATTATAAAAGAATTCCGGCTGATACAAGATGAAGAATTAAATATATCACAAAAAGAGATGAGAGAATCAACTACAATAGACAATGTGGAGAAAGAACCCACCAAAAATATAGATACAAATAGTATGAATACCATAGAAAAAGAGAAAGAAATATTAGTAAATTTCAATGAACATACAGAAGAAGTAGATTTCCAGATGCAGGTAGATCATTTGACAGAGAACCAGAAATATGGAATATCCAAACTAGTGGAAGATTTTAAATCAGTGTTTGCAAAGGATAAATATGATATTGGGAGAGTGCAACAATATGAAGCATGTATTGATCTACTAGTCGATAGGTACTGCTGTAAAAGACCATATGAATGTACTATTGAGGACAAGAAAGAAATAGAGGAACAAGTATCAAAACTGTTGGAGAGAAATCTTATAGAAGAATCATACAGCCCATTTGCAGCACCAGTAACATTGGCATTCAAAAAAGAAGATAATAGAAGGTCAAGATTATGTATAGATTTCAGAGACTTGAATAAAATAGTAATGCCACAAGCACAACCATTTCCACAGATCGAAGATCTAATGATTAAGACAAGAAACTGTAATTTCTTCTCAACTCTGGATATTAATTCTGCTTTTTGGTCAATTCCTCTACGGGTTGAAGACAGGAAAAAGACGGCTTTCGTTACACAAGATGGACATTTTCAATGGACATACTTACCATTTGGCTTTAAAACATCACCAGCGATTTTCCAGAGAATTTTGGCGAATATATTGAGTAAATATAAGCTTAACCATTTTACAGTGAATTTCATAGATGATATTTTGATTCATTCAAAATCATTTGAAGAACATGTTCAACACATAAAATCACTATTGAATGCAATAAAGAGTGAAGGGTTCAGACTGAAATTTACCAAATGCGTGTTTGCAGCAAACTCAGCAAAGTACCTGGGCCATATAATAGGAAATAATACTATCAAACCATTGAAAGATAACTTAATATCAATAAAAGAATTTCCTATTCCAAAGAACCAAAAAATGTCAGACAGTTTCTGGGTAAAATAAACTTTTACCATCAATACATAGAGAAAAGTGCAATAATTTTGGATCCTCTTCATAATTTGCTCAGAAAACATCAACCATTTATATGGTCAACAGAATGCCAGAGGTCGTTTGATGCAGTGAAAAATTTGCTATGCACCCAACCAGTACTAGAAATCTATGATAAAGACTTACCAATTGTAATATATACAGATGCATCACTGGAAGGAGTGGGTGCAGTCTTCAAACAAATACAAAAGACTGGAGAGGAAAAACCAGTAGCATATTTTTCCAAAAAATTGAATAAAGCACAAAAAAAGAAAAAGGCGATATATTTGGAATGTTTAGCAATCAAGGAAGCTGTAAGATACTGGCAATACTGGCTCATAGGGAGATCTTTCACAGTATATTCTGATCACAAACCATTAGAAAATATGAATATTAGAGCCAGGACAAATGAAGACCTAGGGGATCTGACATATTACCTGTCGCAATATGACTTCAACATAAAATATAACCCAGGAAAAACAAATGTGGAAGCATACTGTTTAAGGTGTTGTGTATCCATTCTTTTTTTCACTTCAAAATTCAAAAATCAATAAAAATCATTTAAAATGGAAATAAACTTACTTAATAGTAGTTACTATAGTTTCGACCTGTTGTGTGGCCATCTTCAGACTGAACAGTAAACTCTGTTCAAGGTTATGCTGTGGAAGGTGGTTGGAGGAAAAGGGTGGGGATAGCGGTGTGGGGGTGTATAGTTGTTATAAGGGCGGAAATTTTGAATTTTGGTGAATTTTGTCAAAAAGGGTGGGATGAGAAGTTCAATTGATCATTCAGGATATTCTGTTTAACTGTTTTGTGTGATTGTAAATTTCAAATTGTTCCAATATGTTTAATTTTCTGCTTTTTTGTTGTATGTGGAGAATTTCAAGGTTGGTGGTTATGTCAGTATGTGTGGTTTGATGTTATGAGGTGGTCAGCAAAATTTGAATGGGATGTTGGATGATTCATTGCCCTGATGTGTTCTCTGAATCTCAAATTGACACAAAAAACATCAAATTGATTTGCATGGATTGTGAAATATGCATAAGAGACAAATCCAGGGGCCAATACAAATTTGGTCTGATGTCTCAACTTGGTCCGGCAAAGAGTCCTTTTGAAATAGTTTCGATAGATACAATAGGTGGTTTAGGAGGATCACGGTCAACAAAAAAATACTTACATCTACTAGTAGATCATTTTACAAGATATGCTTATATATCAACATCAAAAACTCAAAATTCAAACGATTTCATAAAATTGGTAAGTAAAATAGCAGACTCAAACAAGATTGGAATGATTCTTGCTGACCAATATCCTGGAATAAACTCGAAAGAATTCAAGAGTTTTTTGATGACAAACAAATACCAATAGTCTTCACTGCGGTAAACTCACCGTTCTCAAATGGATTAAATGAACGACTCAACCAGACAATCTATATCTATAAAAGCGAAATGGCACTGACTGACTGACTGATTCATTCATTCATTCATTCATTCATCACCAGAACTAAAAATCCACCGAACCGAATGCGTTCAGTTGGACGTTTAGACGCTCGCTAAGAACGGATTTTAAAAACTTTTCAAGGATACGCCAAATATTTTTGTTTTTCTAGAGTTTTTCGGCGTTTTCCTCATTTTTTCGAGAACCAATCGGTATAAAATGTTGATATCTGGTGGGCAGGTTCAGATAAGGTCTAGAAATGTTGTGTTGAAATATTTTTGCAATCCGTTCAAGATTACGCCAGTAATAAGGTTTTCAAAATTGTAGATGTGTTGCGGGTTGCATATCTTCCGCCTTGATACGACCAATCCTTACTGTAAATTCAATTGTTCAGCGAGATTATAGATAAACTAATTTGGAAGGTATTGAATCAGGTTTCAAACTGTGTCCGACATAGTTCCCAAGGTTACCCTCAATATCAGCGTTTTACTATTTTTCGGAATTTTCAGAGTTTTTCTTGGATTTTTCGAGAATAAATTGGTAGAAAATGTCGAAATTTGGTGAACAGGTCCAGATTTGGACAATAAGTTTAGGTCCAATGCTGTGTTCAATAAGTTTTGAATCCCTTCTGAACGGAATTTGCAGGCGAGCGAAGCGAGCCTGTTAGTCTCAGCTTACACTGACAGAGGTCATGCAGGCGAGCGAAGCGAGCCTGTTTGACTCACTGACACTGCTGATACTGTCGGGGGTCCAGGGCGGAGCCCCTGGCTAGGCGGAGAAGGCGAGCGGTTGAGCCTGCCGGCTAGTTGTGAATAAGATAAGATGTAGGATGAATGAAGAAAAGAAAAAAGAGCTTGGACAACTATAGCACATGAATGCATTCAGAAGTATAGTGATACAGTACACTGCGTTACAAGATTCAGTCCAAAATATCTCTTAGATGGAACAAATGTGTCAATTCTACCAGATGCCTTGAAACAGAAGATATCAAAAAATGATTGGATTAATGATAGGAAACAAGCACTTGACAATAGTATGAAATCGCACTATTACAATAAATCTTTGTATGATAAATTTCGAATAGATCATGAATTCAAAGTGAATGATAGGGTTTATGTGGAAATTGGAAATAAACTGGATAGGAAAAAGTTCAAAGAACTTTAAGACTTGGACCTTATGAGATCATAGGGAAATTATCGGATTCAATTTTTTAAATTAATACTGAACATAGGAAAACAGAATCAAATTTTCTCCATAAATATCAAAGCTTATTCCAGCTACATCGGACGTGTAGTTTTTGTTTCCAGTTTTTGTGTTTGTTTATATTCGTTTTTTCTCTTAAAAACTCTTTGTGGGGGGAGATGTAAAGAACATATGTTACATATTCTTCAAATATCATCTGATGACTGAGAAACAAATGCGCCTAGTGGAACCTAGCAACCAGTGAAACGTTTATTAGAAGTTTCTTGAAAGTGAATTAGTTTGAAATAATCGTAGAAGAGATGGACACAAAATAACTATAAATGGACATTGAATGTTGTTTCTTTGGTTACAGGTAAAATTTATTAATTCGAGAATATATTCATCTTATTGTCTTTTTTATTGTTAGTTTGAAATTTATTATTTCATGTGAAAAATAAAATCAATCTTTAGTTACAGAGCAACACATTCCAACTCATTATATTCATATTTTTGTAATGCTGAAAAATATCATATCTGATCAGAACTGTATTATATTGTCAGTATAAATTAGAAGGAAACAATAATTTATCCAGGCTACATCAGAAAAAGTATTTTTATTATTTTTAGAATACTTTACAGTTTTAATTACCCAAACATATTGCACTATGAAGAAATGTGCTGTTCTGAGCTGCAAAACAGCTCAAATGGAAATTTCTTCAGGGAGGATTGTTCCTCGGAATCAAATTTTAACATTTCACAGGTTAGTACTGGAAAATTAATAGGCCTATAGCATTATATATTCAATTATTTGATATAAAATTAGAGCAGATATTTTATAACACTTCTTTCACTTATATTATTTTCATTATGAATCAATAAGATGATTTCTTTGATAAATTGATTGTATAGAGTAGCAGCTATTTAAAATAAATATCGTCAGGGAATATTTTACCTGGCAGTAATTCGTTCTAACTACAGCATTTGAAATTAAAAACCCGCCTTCATGGCGTTATGACTGTCAAACACAATTCACCCTTCTTTTGAGATCACATGGGTGCCGGTACACATAGGGCTCTATAAAAAGGGGTAGACGCACGGTCCGTCATTCTGTGGCCAACTAATAGCGCCAGGTTTGAATTCATACGAATATTTTTGATGATAGACGATCAACAGATGTTTATCAAGTTAAGCAAATGAATTAAGTTATTGTTTTGAAATCTTGGAGGTTAATTTTTCATATAAAATGTTTCATATTGCTTAGAATCAAATTCAGGGTGTCCACAAAATCAGGCTCGAAAAATTCCCATATAATTCCCGCTTTTTCCGATATAATTCTATATTTTTCCCGATTTTTGTTAAGCTCGGATGTACTATGAAATAACTCGATTTCAAAAAAATTTCCTCATAAAAGGGTCGAGAACACATATTTTTCATATAATTGTACTGAGCTTGTGTACACAATGAACATTGTTCACTCAATGATTGATACGAGTGCCTTTTATACAAGTTATCAATTTCATACACATTGGTAAATCAATAAATAATGAAAGTAGGCCTACACGATAGATTTATTTTTCCCCTCAACTAGTTTCGAACTTTCAAGTCATTTTCAAGTTCGTTTGATTATTGATTTATTTTACATAATAGCCCTCATAACAATGTGAATATCTCCTTTTGAATGTGTAATTTTGAAAGTAAATGTATTACTGTTTACTCATATTGCTTAAAACTTTATTTAGGAAAATTCAATTTCCTTCTTACAATGACCTATCTTGAGGCATTTTCCCATCTTATCAGAGGGTCTTCTTTGCTTGGACAGACTATAAAGTGCTGTACAATAAAAGATACGGGCGTAAATGAGTTTGGTATGTGTGTGATTCTTTAAATTTAGTATTTTAATGAGTGTTCTTTCTGAAACTGCAAGGAGTCTCAGGACATTGGATGAGCACCCCTTATGCCAAGATGCCATATACTATATTAATTTTTTATAGCCCACACTACAACTACTAACTCCTCAATACACATAGTTATGTTATAGCTGTTGACGAAAACTTTACGGTTTCCTAACTGATGTAACACTAACAGCTGATGTAAAGCACCTATATTATTGTCTCTTATTTCAATTTCAAAAAAACATAATATTTTACAAAGTGATCAGATAATCTAATAACCTTGATCTAGGCATAGCTAAATGACAACTCTAATTTACATCAGCTGTTGAAGGATGCACAAGGAGCAGACAAAACCGCATAACTTTTAGTCATCAGGTATATTTATAGATTTATTAGTGCACATATATTTATATAAATATCACATTTTTGGATATTCATGAATTTCTGTGGATGTACATGGATATATTGAGAATATTTCAGGATGACCTATGGATGACCTTAAGATATTCTGGGGCCATCCAGTGAACATGTAAAAAATGTGGAAATCTTTTAGATATATAAAGGACAGCCTAAGAATATCTATGGATATCCTATCAATATCCAAACCTGTCCATAAGTGGATATCCAAAATTTGGGTATCTTTCAGATATCTTAAGGATAGCCCAGTGATATTTATGGATATCCTAACAATATCCAAACATGTCCATGAATGGATATCCAGAATTTGGATATCAGGTGGACATCTATATATCCTATGGATATCCAGTGGATATCTGTGGATATCAAGTGGGAGACAAAGCAACTAAGCTCTGACAATTGATATTTTGGACTTTGGAGGTTAGTTTGTGCTCAATTAGTAGATAAAAATTCAAGGCAATGCTTATTATTGCCTATTAGAACTTTCTGCACCCAAATAGAATTCTTAATCACAAAAATGCATAGGAATGGGGTACAATTTTGAGGTTAGTTTGTAGAATTGTTCGTTGTCCGTTGCGAGGCAACAGGCACTGCTCGCTGCGAATTGTGTGCAGCGTTTGCCTCGTTAGTTTCGGTATCGACAGTCCGAGGCATGTGTGGCACATGCCTCGGACTGTCGATACGCGGTAGATAGTAGACTAGTAGTAGTACTCTTTTTTTGTGTCAACAGACTGTACAGCGAGGCATTCGTAGCACATCCCTCGGACTGTCGATACGCGGCTTAAAGAGTGTTATGGAGTAACCTTCTCTGTAATAACTTCGTGTAGCAACAAACCTCAAGATGCAGACACATCACACATATATTAATAATAATTATTAGATTAGGATACTCTTGGTTTACATTGGAATTCAGTGGCCAATAGATACCTACAGAATTCTTATTATAATAAGTGAATGAAGTGGCTTTCATTAATCATGGAGGGGACTCTCATGGGTAGTTCCATCTTGCTTTCTATGTCATGTTAATGGTGACAAATAATTACTTATGCCGGTTTCAATGTATCAAATCAAGAGGTCTATTCTAACAAAAAATTGAGAATGAATACATCGAAATGTTCATATTTCTTTCCGATTTCATGTTTGAAAAATCATGTCAAGTACGTGACCTCCTCTATTGTACTGGTAAGCATCAATTCTGTATAGAAGTTTCAACTTCCATTTCGCCGATAATCCGTCGAATTGGCCAACAGGGTCGTGCGATTTGACGCCTTGATACTTCCATTTTGGGATCAATTAAAGACATTGGTGTATGTAAACCCCGAGACATCAATGAATGATGGAGAGAATTCGACGGGTGACGGCGAAATGGATATGGGAACTTTTAGTGCAGTAATAGTGTAGTGAGTTTTATGGACAAAGTTGATGCGTGTCAGCACAGTAGAGGAGACCACATGCTTGACATAATTTTTCATGAAATCGTAAAGAAAGATGAACATCATGATGCATTCATTTTCAATTTTTTGTTAAAATAAACCTCTCAATTTGATATATTAGAACTGGCGCATTAAATTAATCTTTTTCAATCAACCTATACATCCAATGATTATTTTGACATGAAGTCTGTGAATAATGTAGAAAAAACTCGAGATTGCTCTCAATTGGCATTTTGAAGAATTTTTCTATTCAGATGAAAACACTATGATATAAATGAAAAATTGGGTTGTGTTCCAAGTCCCCCCCTACTGTTCAAACCTCAGCAATCGTGATTTTCTGATCACCACTTGGTATGTTTAAGAGTTTTTCAATTAAGAATTGATTAGTGAAAAACAACATCAAACAGTAAACATCAATGTGTCAATAACCATCTCGAACTGAGATTAATTCAAATCATCTATTTTTTCTATTACTGGAGTAGATCATAACCATCTATCAATTCTCAGACCTTAATGTACCTATCGATTGTATGGAAAATGGCGGAAGTAATTGCCCTACTTCAAATTCATGATTTCATAGCGTTTTGGTTATGTTGACAAAAAAATCATATGTTTCATTATAAAATAATTTTTTGGAACATTTCATAAGTAGGCCGTTGTATGTTTACTAAGTTGACAATGGATTACACTCACGATTTGTCTTGTTTTATGTTAAATAATATGGCATAATTTCTTAAGTATTTGATAATTTATTACAAATGGGTCGTCTGTGTTGTGTTTATGATTGTGAATATCCAAGTATGGTAATTCTATTCATATTTCTATTTTCACGTTTCCTGAAAACAAACTCTCAATGGACATATTGGTTAGAGAAGTTTTATCAAAATTTTGAAGTGAAAGACAGTTTGATAGTTTGTATTAATCATTTTGAAGACCGTTTTATTATCAAGAAAGACGTTTTTCTTGTCATAGACGATTAACTAATTGGAGTGCTAAGAGAAAAACATTGGAGTGCCAAGAGAAGTTATGCATTTCCTTCAATTCCAACAAATTAGCCTATGTGCTTTTTATAAAAGTGAAAGACAATAATTAAGGAAATCAGTGATCTGCCTTGTGTACCAGTTAGCTTCAAAATATCAAATGATTAGGTTACAAACAGTGCTTAATTTGTGACTGTAGCCTACAATACGGTAGGCCTACAACACCGGACCAATAGGCCTACCTCTCAGAGGGTGAGGGAGAGTAGGCTAAATAATCATATTTTTTCTCAAAGTTTAGATCTAAGATAAAAATACACAACTATGCTAAAAATACACAACTGAAAGCTTAAATAACACTCTAAAAACAAGTTTTGAGGAGTTGAAATTACATTTTTTGGATGGATACTGGAGTGTGAAGAATACAATAAAATGTCTCAAACTTGCAAGCCAAAGGAAAAAACTGGAAATATTGGGGGAAAGGTTCAGAGACGGAAAAAAGTTAAGATGAGCAGCAAGTGAAGTAGGCTACAAACATGTTGGAAAAAACTGATTGGAATTTGAGTGTCTTGAATTTTTATTTTTCACATAGAATAATAAATCAGATTCTAGTTTGAAGTTCATCATATTGTAATGATTATTATTTTTGTATTGGATATTAATTATATTGTAATGTCATAATGTTCAACAATAAAAAATATGCTATTTCTGTCTTATTACTTCTAAAGAATATAGCAACTTGAACTATTGCTATTACGCTATTAGGGCCCATATTGCCGCCATCTTGTTTTGTACATTAAGGTCTGAGAATTGATAGATGGTTATGAGTAGATATTCCACTCTGAACTATTTTACACGACACTGTGTCAGCAGACAATAATTTGAATATTAGTTTTACTTTAAACTACTACAGTACTCACAAGTGGTAGTAGTTTATAGTAAAGCTAATATTCAAATTATTGACTGCAGTGTCTTATAGAATAGTTCAGAATGAAATTAATTCAACTTTGTTTTTGAAAACTTAGCTAGTTTATCAAATGACAAAACAATGCCCAAAAAAAAAACCACATTTCGCACTTGGAAAAAATTCCCGTATAATTCTGCTTATTTTCAGCACAAATAAAATTCCCGCATTTCCCGCTCTGTGGACACCCTGAAATTGCAAAAAATATAACCATTTTTATCATAAAACTGAAATTTAAAAAATACAAATTTACCAGATTCAAGAAGATGAATCAAGGTTAAAATTTTGACTTGAAAATTGCCAGACTGCTTAATGCTTCAATGCTCTGTGAAGTGAGTATTATTTTTCTCTAACATTATTTTTATCATTAATCATATGTTTGAATGTCGAATTGAATGAATTCAAACCTGGCGCTAAAAGTTGACCACAGAATGGCGGATCGTGCGTCTACCCCCTTCTATAGAGCCCTAGAGTACACCGGCTAAGAGGTTATCCCCAAATCATAATGCTCATGTGGTATCACAAATTATTTATGTAACTCATGCATAGCTCACTCATGCCCTTAACTCAATTTGAGTCTTGTTAATAACTGCAAGCATCTTAATTGATTAATTGCTCAAGTTGGCTAATTGCCAAAAATCTCTTGTCAGCTGTAGGAGGAACCCTCTTCCGGGAAGAGAGAATTCTTCTAGAGAGAGAGAGAGAGACGGTTCAAGACTGGAAGGGCTTCCTGATCCACATAAATTTAATTTTATATCTGTGATAATCCTAAATAAGTTTCTAATTTTTCTCTATAGCACTTGAAATTGGATAATAGCTTTCTTTGTTTTAATGTTTCCTAGTTAAATGTAAAATATTTGAACAGTCTTGAAGATGATAATTTGTGAAATTGTGAACCTTAAGTGAATGTGAAACCTCCACTAGTTTCAATTAGTGATCTTTGAGTAAATATTTCATTATTTTCGACATGGAATCGTTGAAACCTCCAAAATATTTCAGTTTCCAAGGCAACTTAGCTGAGAATTGGAAGATTTGGAAGCAAAAATTTCTACTGTACATTCTTGCAAGTGGTGGCAAAGGCAAAGACGAAGAAGTGGAAATTGCCATTCTTCTACATTGCATTGGAGAAGAAGCAGATAGAAAATCCTACAAAAGACATTAAAAAATTTTTGAAAGTTATTTTCATCCCAAGAAGCAACGAATCGGTGGAAAGACACATTTTCTTCTCTAGAACTCAAAATGAACATAAATCCTTTGATGATTTTTATACTTCCTTGCGTTAACTTAGTGCATCATGTGGGTTTGGGATTATGCTCAAAAGTCTTTTTGAAGATAGAATAATTGGTGAAATGAAAATAAAAACCTCCAAGATCGACTTCTACGTGAAGAAGCACTCACATTTGAAAAGTGTCTGAATATGTGCAGAACAGCTGAACTTGCTAATAAACAATAAGTGGAAACTTTCAATGAAAGTGTAGCCGCAGTGAACATTATGTACATCGTGAGAAGAATAAAAACTATAACCAGAATCGTTCCGAAAATGTATCAAACTACAAATCAACCCAGAAGTTCCAGGAGCGTGAGCTAACCGAAAGAAATGATCAACCTAGAGATGGCTTCAAGACGGAAAACCAGAGTCAACGCAGAATTATCCAAGATTGCAGCAGATGTGGCCAGGATCACCCAGAGTGGAGAGTGAAATTGTCCTGCATTCAATAGGCAGTGCGCGGTATGCAAGAAAAGAGGACATAATGCAGTAAAATGTAGAAATAAGAAGAATAATAACTTCATGTTAAGTAAGTACAAATTCTAAAAACAATTTATTCTGTGAACATTAACTCACTGTAAAGGTAAAGACTGGTATGCAGCAATCACTTTGAATGAGAATAAAAGGTTAATTTGAATTTAGACACTGGAACTCAGTGTAATTGTCTTCCATTATCTGAGTATAAAAATTGAACTTCAATTTGCAAGTAAAATAATACTCTATTCAACTATAGTCCAGTCAAATTGAGCAAAATAACCGGAATTCTGGTACTAACCATCTGAAAGAGGAAAATTCCCTCTACATTTCATCATAAGTTTCAGATTTTTGCGCCCACAGGTTCCTGATTGGGAGTCACTTAAATGTAAAAATGGTGTGTTTTCAACGAGGAGGTATTATTACACACAGTACCATTATAACCTAAAATTTGGAATTTTTCATCAAATTTGACATATAATATATGAGTTTATACCGCCACAATGAGCTGAAAACGATGAGCTAGGCAACCGCTCAAGACAAGTTCACTTTTTACAGTTAAATGCATTTTACATCTTATAATACTAATTGAGCAATATTAATTACTATCCAAATAAAAAATGAATGAAAAATATTATCATTATTTTTATGAAGATAAAATTTTTGCAACAATCCCCCCCAGTTACGAATGCAAATAGTAAAAAAACTCCCCCGCACAACCCTCCTTGGGGGGCCTTGAGCAAGTATAGCCGATGGCCCAAATCCCAGCCAGTTCGGCACTGCACAGTACCATTATAATCTGAAAATTGAAATTTTTGATCAAATTTGACATATCAATGGTGCATTATATATTTTGTCCATTTAGAATAGGAATCACAACATATCATGTACTTATTAGTTTGGAAATTAAATAAATCAATGTGTAATGACAATGCAGTTTTACACTTTGAAAATGCAACCATACAGTCTGAATTCCAAAACCATGGTTCATCTTTGCGCATTAACTTATGATATCAGGACACATATGTACAAAATTACAATAATGATTTAACATGGAAACAAAAGCTTTCAACTGTGTTAAATTCTCAGGTTGCGGCATTGCCAAAATCTTTTCAATCTTAGAAGTAGACAGGTACTCTACCGTTAGCTGACAATTCAAAACCCAAAAATACCAAAGATTTGACAAAAAAACTCAGACTTTTGAATATTTAACTTGACATTGTATTCTTCAAGGCGACTCAGTACCTTGTTCAAAGTTTCTTTACATGAATCAAGATCTTTACCCCTATCAAAATATCATCCAAATAAGGAGAGACATTATCAATTCCCACTAAAATTGACTCAATTACAGACTGAAATATTGCGCAAGCGAACAACAAACCAAAACATAAACGATTGAAGCGATACAGACCTTTTATTGTATTTACAACTAATAAATCTCTGCTTGATTCATGAACTTCTAGGCACTGTTTGGGCAGCTTTTTGCTGCAAATTTTGTCAACACCTGTGAAGATTTCCCGACTCGTTCAAATTTTTATAAAAATCATGCAATAATATAGTTCTAAATTCGAGTAATTTTGTACAATCAAAAGAAATTTTTCATCCCTTCTCAATTTTGAAATAATGATGATAGAAATTTTTTTTTGTTCGGATTCCAATTAAAATTACGCCATAATTCAGTACTGAATTTCGTATAAATTGAACAACCAAACAAAAAATTTCTACCCCTTCCCGTTTTATTGTAGAAGTGATTGAAAAGGGGTGACTGGACCCCATCCTGAGCCAAATACCAAAACAAAGCTGGAATTTTTTATTATTTTTATGATAGAAAATCAGCTGGTGCGGCCTGACGAGCATAAAAGTGCTGCAAATATTTGCTGCAAACGAATAGGTCACGATTCATTTTTCTCAGCAGCAGCTAGTTGAGATTTCAGTTTCATTTCAGACAGCTGAGTAATGGTGAGAGATGCGTAGGGGAGTACGTTAGGCGATATCAGCTGATTTTCTATCATTGAAATAATATTGTACAAAACATTGAATAAATTCAAAACTCTAGCTTTGTTTTGGTATTTGGCTCAGGATGGAGTCCAGTCACCCCTTTTCAATCACTTCTACCCTAAAACGGGAAGGGGTAGAAAGTTTTTGATTGGTTGTTTAATTGATACAAAATTCAGTACTAAATTATGGCGTAATTTCAATTGGAATCTGGACAAAAAAAAATTTCTATCATCATTATTTCAAAATTGAGAAGGGATGAAAAATTTCTTTTGATTGTACAAAATTACTCGAATTTAGAACTATATTATTGCATGATTTTTATTAAAATTTGAACGAGTCGGGAACATCTTCACAGGTGTTGACAAAATTTGCAGCAAAAAGCTGCCCATGTGGCCGACCCTAACTGTAAATAAGCTTCAGTTAAATCCAAATGACAAAATACAGTACAACCTGTGAAATTATTGAAAATATCATCTGGAACCGGCATTGGATGTTGATCTACTTTTAAATATTTATTCAGTGTCACCTTAAAATCAGCACACATACAAATTTTTCCATTCGGTTCAGGGACTATTACCATGGGACTGGCCCAATCAGATGTTTTCACCTTATTAATTATTCCCTTTGACTCCAATCTATCTAATTCATTACCAATTTCGTCCTCGCAGTGCATATGGTACAGTGTATGATCTGTGAAAAATAGGCTGGACGTTGTTGTCCTTCAAATTCAGACTAACCTTAAATTTTTATATGGGTTTTTCATTATCTTTGTTTGAGAACACTCTTGGATAAGACTTAGCTAGCGTTTCCACAGTTTCATTTTTGCAATAGACAAACAAAAATTATCATTTTCATTAGACTTTGGCAGAATGTTATTTGCCAAATTGGGTGCAATTACCAACAACCAATCTCTACCTAATATAGCTTGACATGAAATTTGATCAATTACTACAGCAGATAGCTTAGTATATACATCATTGTAAACAACTTCTACCTTGCATGAACCAAGGACGTGTAGCAGATTATTATTAACACCCCTTATAGCTCCAAAATAAGGCACTAATTGTGACAACAACTGGAGCTCTTTTGCAATAGCTGAGCTTAAAATAGTAATTGAACTCCCGGTATCCACTAGAAAACGCACTGATTTGCCATTAATGACAATATTCACAAATAATGAATCACACTGACCTGATTGTGATGCATTGACTGACACATTGACTGTGGATTTGACATAATTTACTCTTTGCTGGTCACAACATTCTGCCATGTGACCTGTATGCTGACACTTAAAACACATCCACTTATTAGCTGGACACTTATCAGAGAATGCCTGGAGAAACAGTGACAGCATCTTTTTCTCAGCCCCTTTTCTAACTGTTGAGAAGGCGACGGCAAGCGACCCCTGGAGACCAATGGACCTGCTCGACCCGGAGATGAACCCTCTGCGACATGGATTACAACTGACCAGAAACCGACCAGGAACGTGCAGGAGACCCCGACCTTGGTGACAAATCCATTTGGGACCAGTATGATGATGGACATGACAGCGACCGCTCAGGATAACCCTGCCGTGGTGACAAACCTAGCCTGGACTGGCAAGACAAGGAACGTGAAGATGCAGACAATACCATGAGAGTCTCTGTAGCATCACCAGCCAAGACCAAAGTGGACTTCTCAACCAATTCCATTTCTAATACTAGACAACAAGCAGTATCAAATTTCATGTCATCTGGCTCAGACAAAAGCTGACTCACCATTGACGTTTGTAGTAGGCCAGACACCAGTCTATCACGTAAAGCCTGGTCACAAAAGCTTCCAAATTTACAGGTGGTGGCCAAGCGAGATATTGCTGAAATATAGTCATGTAGCAACTCGCCTGCAAGCTGCTTCCGAGAATGAAATTTATATTGTTCAGGAATTACTTTACACACTGGTATATAACAGTTTGTCAAAGCCTGTACGCACTGTTCATATGTGGCTGTTGCGATTTCAACAGGAGACAATGCTGTTTTCAACTCCGCATAGACAGATGGAGGAAGATTGACACAAAAGTAACCTTTTTTACCTCATCCTTGAAATGTTAAAATATAGTTTGAGATGCTCCAAAAGGATTCAAAGTCCTCCACACTGGGTTTGAGAACTGGAGGTTTGGACATGTTGACACAAGACACATAAGTGAGGTTAGATTATAGTCTAAACATAGTCTATGATTTCAAACACACGCAAAGAAATTTGACCAAGTCTGGAAAACATAGTGCAAAACACCATAACCGAAATCGAGACAAACATAGTTCAAACACAAATACAAAACACCAAACAAAAAAAATGTAACTACAACACAGTCCACAAATAAAGGCGCCAGAGTACACAACCACAAAACAGGAACATGCAACGCACAACTTCACCATTAATTATCTCGTCGCCAAATATATAATGTTTTTACTTTGATATGACTATTGGAGTACTCGTAAATAAAAGTCTGTTAAGACATTTGATTCTTTATTGACTTATTACTTTAAACTCACAAAAAGACGTTACAAAACTAGACAGCCCGACTGGCTTAATACAAAGACTTGACTCTATTTCTTTTCTGACGTCATGAGCAGGATACCCAACACTACAGTAATTGAACAAAATAAAGATATCTTTGAAAGTCTTGGTAAGATTAAAAGTTTTGAATGAACATTGAATTTGAAAGAAAATGCTACTCCTAAAGTTGAAGCTACCGGAGAAGTTCCTATTTATTTAGAAGAAAAGTTCAGACAAGAAATTGATAAAATTTTAAATGATGAAATTATTAGGAAGTAATTGAACCTACTAAGTGGGTAAATAGTATCATCTTGGTGAAAAACCCAATAATGAAATTCGTATTTGTCTTGATCATCAGAATTTGAATAAAAATCTATCAAGAGAACATTTCTACTTGCCAACATTTGAAGAATTAGCTGGAAAACTGAGTGGCTCTGTAATGTTTAGTACATTGGATGCTAATCAAGCATTCTATCAACTAATACTTAGTGATGAAAGTAGTAAATATACAACTTTTAATACAAAATATGGTAGATTCTGTTTCTTAAGAATGCCATATGACGTGTCTGTGGCATCAGAAATATTTCATAGGTGTTTTTCTAAAATCTTTGGTGATATCCCTAGTGTATCAATTTTCATTGATGATTTGATTATTTATGGTAGGTAAGTCTGAAAAACCCACATAGCACGCAAAGTATCTGATACATATTAAGTACATATCAATGTAACCCTTAAAGTATGTATTACAAAATATGTACCTCAAACGTATCTGATACATATTATTTGAGGCAGAATTGATACGCACCTCCCAATACTTTCCAATATGTATCAGATATATATCCGCTAAACCTACCCACAATGCATTAGTAACTGTGCCTCTGCTTGTGTGCTCTTTCTGAACTGAAATTTTCTGTTGTGAGAAGTGATGAAATGTAAGCTGATGTGATTGTGGAGACAAAACCAGAATAGTACTTTTAAAAGGATGAAAATTGTTTATTTGAATGTAATATTATAATATATTACTTATTATATAAATCTGTGTTTCATTTATGAATTGATTTGAATCTGAGCTAAGTAGGCTATTGATTGCATTCAGTATTTTGAGGTTGAGTTTCTTTTGCATCTTTTTATGTCTTTCCAAATGGTATTAACTGTATTATTATGATTTTATTTCAACAATTACAAATATCAATATCATCATTTGATAATATTAATATCATTGATCAACAAATTATTTTGGCAATTCTTTTTTGTTAGTAACATATTAGATGTATATCCAAGACATGAGGGTGATACATATCGGATACGTATAATCAATACCTAAATAATATGTATCTCCAAAGTGGACATTTTCATGTATCAGATAAGTACTAGATACATAAATTTACGTATCCGATACATACTGTAAGTATCAATGGAACTTATCTAATACGTATCTGATATGTTCATGTGCTATGTGGGAAGAGCATGATGAAATATTGCAAGTTGTATTGCAAAGAGCTCAAGAATTTAATATGACATTCAATCCAAACAATTTTAAATTTTAATTGAAACAAGTTAATTACATGGGTCATATTATATCAAAAGATGGTGTAAAAATAGATAAGAAAATCAAACCTGAGTTATTGATGGGATAAAAAAAACGACTAATGTGAAAAATTTAGAAACATTCTTAGGTATGATTATGGTACATAACTTTCTAAATTTATCCTGAACTAGCCGACAGG
This sequence comes from Sogatella furcifera, assembly GCA_017141385.1. Classification (NCBI taxonomy): domain Eukaryota; kingdom Metazoa; phylum Arthropoda; class Insecta; order Hemiptera; family Delphacidae; genus Sogatella; species Sogatella furcifera. The sequence continues at coordinate 34,951,516 of CM029550.1, forward strand.
CTCTGCCCCCTGGACCCCCAAAAGTATCAGGAGTTTCAGTGAGTCAAACAGGCTCGCTTCGCTCGCCTGCATAACCTCTGTCAGTGTAAGCTGAGAAAAACAGGCTTGCTTTGCTTGCCTGCAAATTCCATTCAGAAGGGATTCAAAATTCATTGAACACAGCATTTCTAGACCTAATCTGGACCTGTTCACCAAATTTCGACATTTTCTACCAATTTATTCTTGAAAAATCCAAGAAAAACTCTGAAAATTCCAAAAAATAGTAAAACGCTAATATTGAGCGTAACCTTGGGAACTATATCGGACATAGTTTTAAACTTGATTCAATATCTTCCAAATTAGTTTATCTATAATCTCACTGAACCATAGAATTTACAGTAGGCCTAAGGATTGGTCGTGTCAAGGCGAAAGATATGCAACCCGCAATACATCTACAATTTTGAAAACCCTGATTACTGGCGTAATCTTGAACGGAATTCAAAAATATTTCAACACAACATTTCTAGACCTTATCTGAATCTACCTACCAAATATCAACATTTTCTAACGATTGGTTCTCGAAAAAATTGAGAAAACGCCGGTAAACTTGGCGTATCCTTGAAAAGATTTTAAAATCCTTTCTTAGCACGCGTCTAAACGTCCAACTGAACATGCCTGCCAAATTTGAACGCATTCGCTTCAGTGGATTTATAGCTCTGGTGATGAATGAATCAGTCAGTGAATGAATCAGTCAGTGCCATTTTGCTTAAACTTCAATTTTCAATTCAATCTTCAATTGAAGTGCAAAACTTCAATTTTGAGAAAATTACTAAAGAAAGATGTTATTTGGCATTGGACTTCTGAGCATGACAAAGCATATGATGAGTTAATAAGCATATTAACTTGTAAACCAGTTCTTCGATTTTTTTATCCCTACAAGGGAATAGTATTAGCAGTGGCGTAACGTTTCCAAACCGGGCCCCCGCAAAAACAAAAAATCCGGGCCCCTTTATCTGAAATCATACCCCTTTCCCCCCTATTCTCAACCCTTCTTCACCCTTAATTTCAATACTTAAACTCTCTGAAAATGAAAAACGTACATTTTTTTGTTTGAAAGACATAGGCAACCTATGTAAAAATATCTATTAAATTTGATTGAATTATACAATATAATTATAATTTTGAAGAATCATGTTCTAAGGGAGGAAAATAGTAGAATAGGATCAAGCCTTTAGTGAGGATCAAGAATTCAACTTCAGGATCAAGTAAGTCTGTAGTCTTTGGATTAAGTAATCTCGAGAGAATAAAGATAATAATTTATAGAAACCTCATATTTAAGTCCTCTACCCCACATAGCACATGAACATATCAGATATGTATTAGATAAGTTCCATCGATACTTACAGTATGTATTGGATACGTAAATTTACGTATCTAGTACATATCTGATATGTATCTGATACGTGAAAATGTCCGCTTTTGAGATACATATTATTTAGGTATTGATTATACGTATCTGATATGTATCACCCTCATGTCTTGGATATACATCTAATATGTAACTAAGAAAAAGAATTGCCAAAATACTTCGTTGATCAATGATATAAATATTATCAAATGATGATATTGATATTTGTAATTGTTGAAATAAAATCATAATAATCCAGTTAATCCCATTTGGAAAGACATAAAAAGATCATAAGAAACTTAACCTCAAAATACTGAATGCAATCAATAGCCTACTTAGCATTGGATCAGATTCAAATCAATTCATAAATGAAACACAGATTTATATAATAAGTAATATATTATAATATCACATTCAAATGAACAATTTTCATCCTTTTAAAAGTACTATTCTGGTTTTGTCTCCACAATCACATCAGCTTACATTTCATCACTTCTCACAACAGAAAATTTCAGTTCAGAAAGAGCACATGAGCAGAGACACAGTTACTAATGCATTGTGGGTAGGTTTAGCGGATATGTATCTGATATGTATTGGAAAGTATTGGGAGATACGTATCAATTCTGCCTTAAATAATATGTATCAGATACGTTTGAGGTACATATTTTGTAATACATACTTTAAGGGTTACATTGATATGTACTTAATATGTATCGGATACTTTGTGTGCTATGTGGGACACTCTACAGGCCTTCAAGTTGAGCAATCAATGCTTTCTGAATTGCATGTTAGCACCTTGTCTCCATTCTCCCGGGAATCTAATTTCTCACTTGTATTTCTATTGCTTGCTTGCACACTTAAATTAAGAAAGTAGCTTGAGCTTTAACGATGTTTTTATGGTTATTATTTTGATTTTCATTGATAATTGACTTTACGCTGAGGTATTCAATGGGAAAGTACTTGACTTCCTCTTATGTTTACTCAACAAAATAAATGGAAAGATACTCTAACAATAAACTGAATCAAAAACATGATTTTTGTTTGAACAGTCTAGTCTGAGCCTGGACACCAGATGTCTCAATTTTAATTATTTGCAAACAACATTTCTAAATTTGAACAATAAAAAGAAGATTTAAACAACACTAAGTCACCAACATTGTTTTGTTGACAGTGGCGGCTTTGAGGTAAAATTAATGGTACAGCCCATGTGGTTTCCTGGGTTGGGGTGGTTTTGTTGTTTGTAGGGTCTTTTGAGTTACCTCCATAAAATCGTATTTGAAAACATTATTATAATCATTATAAACATAAATGAAAATGGAATTATAGACAATGATTTGTTATGTAAAACATATTGTTGAATTTTATTAGCCTATTTAGATCAACAGCCAATGAGAGCACAGGTTTTGGTTGAAACACGAACACAGTAGAGACATTGAAAAAGGCGTTTCTAAAAAAGAGCAAGCCAAATCAGATTTGGGCTCCATCAGGAGTTACTTTACAGCATCACTATTCAATAGTCAACCTCTATTCATAACCACAATTTATTTATGTCACAAACTCAGCAACGGTTTCAGGTCTAGTTTGTCATGACTAAGGTACTGATTAATTGGAAAAGAAATACGCACTGCACGGCACTTCACAAAAACAAACTATATTAACCAAATATAATCAAGTTGAAAGAAATTATATTTTTGCCACACTGCACAGAAAGCAGCTGTTTTCTGTGCACTAAAGAGATTCAAAAGACGCCATTTACAGGCGGTTTTCTACTAGCTCAAAGAGGGCTCTTTTGGAGCTGAGTGCCTGAAAAGAGACTGGTAGTTGAAACATAAATAAAAATCAATCACCCTTTTTTGAAAACTTTAAAAATTAAAAGCACATACATGTTTCGGGATCTAAGTTCAATGTGGATAAAAAAAATTTTTTTTTATCCACATTGAAAGTGGCTTAGATCCCGAAACATGTATGTGTTTTTAATTTTAAAAGTTTTCAAAAAAGGTGTTTGATTTTCATTTATGTTTCAATTATTTTAAACAGCCCTGTTTTAAAGTTCTTTATTCAGACTGGTAGTTACCTATCCGGCCGCTAGATTGGGCAACAATGCACTGCTTTCTGCACTGCTTTCCGCCGTAGCCTACTTCAGTTTGAATCAGCGATCGCCGCAAACATTCTTATACAATATTTATTATTCTTATTCTTGCAGTGTGGCAAAAAGTATTGTACTCAACTCGCACAGAAAGGTGTTTACGGTATTCGGATAACATATTCCCGAGCTTGGCAAACCCCCCAGAGTATCCTCATACCGTAAACCTACTTTCTGCGTATGTATAATGTACTATAACTGAATATTATTTTTAAATGATATAAATCAAAAGAGCATAAACACCGCGGTAACGAAAATGAAAAAGCGAACAGACAACAGAACAACTGCCAGTATGATCACATCACAGACGTGAATTCGGGTAAGATCGTCGGAATTTGCAAATGTTTGGTTTGAGCAGCCCGGTGCATTATGGCATGACATGTATTCCCCTTCTCCCTCCTGCACTCGCTACTAGAGCCTGTAGCATCGTCTGTTGTCATGGGAACGGTGTTGTCCACTCCACTTTGCTTTGCATTTTGGCTGCACTTGCCAGTCAAGTAGGAATTATTTAGAAAGTGAAGTGCTTGTATCACGTTGCTCTTCATTTCATCTAGTAATGAACTAAAAGTAATGTTTGATGAAAATAATGAATAATGTTTATTCAAATTATACAGAAAGGTATTAACATTATATTAATTTTTACAATAATCTGGGAATCTTTTCAATTATTTACAAAGTTATTTAAACAATTTTTTTTTCAATAATTATTCAAATAAAGCAGTACAGCCAGGCTGTACTTGCAATCCCTGATAAGCCGCCACTGTAATTGTTGATGCATTATTTCTTTTCAGATCATTAATCACTTAGTGCATTATTGCTTTTGGCTGTATTTGCCAAAATAGAAATCATGTATTTTATAAATCGTTACTTCAATTTTATCTCTTTAGAAATTATGTAAGATATCATTCCGGGCCCAAGTAAGTTACTTCATTTTCAGGAAACCTATATTTTATATTTGGGCCAAACCCCAGAGCCCCAGGCCCCCTCGCGCCGCGGGGGCTGCGGGGGTGTACGTTACACCACTGAGTATTAGGGTAATTCCTGGAGAGATGGACCACTGGGTTAGATGGGCCAGTGGCTTAGTTTCAAAACTAGCCAACTGATCGCTCCACTTGTAGTTTGCAGATGTCATAGCTGCTATTTTTTACACTGTAGGTTTTTGTGACGATTTTATCTGTGAACAGTTTTCTTATTATTTTATTGAGTTTTCAGGGTGTATATGTTAAATAGAATAGTTAAAACCTTACACAGGCGTTGCTGTGACGTATGAATCCAAGATGGCAGCCTGGCCCATCTCTCCCAGACAATCGGGAGAGATAGGCCAGCCTGACTTGGGATAGATGGGCCAGCAAGTCATGCAATTGAATGATATAACAAACATTTATTTCAAATTCTAAATTCAGTTTCCAATTGTTTCCATTGGAACGAAGTTTACTATAGTATGTCTGAGCAAAGAAGACCCTTCAAGATGAGAAAATGACTCCAGCTCAGTCAGTATTGGTTGAAGAATTATAAATGTGGTCTCAAATTGTAGATCAGAATTTTCCTAGAATATGAGACCGAATCAACAATTGAAATATAATCAATATATGAAATAACAAATTGATTTGGTCTCATATTTCAAGAAACATTCTGATCTGGAATTTGAGACCACATCTATAATTGTTGAACCAATATTGACCAAAGTGGATTCATTTTCTCAGAGGGTCTTCTTTGCTTGGACAGACTATGATTACAAGGGCCTATTTATGTACAGAGGATGGCAATAGGAGCCTGGGCCCTGGCTTATAAACATTTACAGCTTGTTTTTCTGACAAAAAACAAGTGATTGGGATTTAGATTCACCAATTAAACTCTCAATTTACAATGTTCCAAATTTTTGGATAAAAACAGCTGTTGCCCTATTGCAGTCGTTGGAAGTACATCAATGGCCAACTTCAAGGTTTCAAATTTGTAGGTTATGATATTATTTTAGCAACAAAAAGCATTTCTTTTCAAATTTCACAATAAAAATAGTAATTGATATTTATATTCATAATAATCTATCAATTCATTCATCAAATCATTGCTTTGGAAGCAAAGTTTTAGCAACTAATAATGAGGTTCTGAAATTTCTGAATTATGGAAAACGTTTATGAGACAGAAACACCAATAAAATTCACCAAAATTATGAGTAATGTGGATTGTAAAATGTTTATAAGCCAGGGCCCTGGTCCTTTCTTAATAAATAAGCTATACATATAACTATTATAATGCAACTCATGCTTGCTGAAAGGGTTGTACAATTGAAAAGATGGTATTAGAATGTTTACCTTGATACTTTTTTTTGTTTTGTTTCAGAAAGAGATGCCTAGGAAGTAGGCTATACACGGAGTCTACAAGGGCTAGCTGGTCAGAGGAAGATCTACTCAAGGCGGCGGCTGCTGTGAGAGATGGCCAGATGGGAGTGAATAGAGCTTGACTTTTGACGTTTGGCTTTGTTTGATATGTTTTGAAACTTTAGTACATTAAATAACAGTTTTATTGGAACAAAATCCCTGGAAATGGGTTTTGTCAACTTTTACCCTGATCCATCTTGTTAGATCTCATGATCACATTTTGAAATCTTTCTGTCATTGCTTGTTGGACTTTGGTCACACTTTGTCATTCTGTGACGTCTCAATTTTGTATCAATCACTGTTGTCATCTTCTTTCTGTCCCCACAATAAAAGATGGTTCCAGAGCAAGCTCCCTTCTAATTTTCAAGTTGTTCACTAATTCACCTCATTTAAACTATCAATTCACTTTAAAATAGTTCCTCTCAACTTCCTCGTTCAATCAAGACATCAATCTTCAAAATTGGTTTGTGAACCAAATTTTGTTTTTGAACTGTTCTTCATAATTCTTGATCACTTTTTTCACTTGTGGGATCTCTGTGATTTCCAATGGCGCTAAGTGCAATACTGGTAGCCATTCACTCACTTCAAATTGGTATTTCCGATAAGGATCTGCTAATTCCTTCTGTAGACATTACCAGGAGTTATTGTCTTTCCACTGGTGGAGTCCACAGGATTCCCAACGGCTCTAAAGTTCAATACTAGTTGCCACTTCACTTCAAATCGGTACCGGTACTCCCAATAAGGATTATCAAATTCAAATCAAATTTCTTTATTATTCAAATTCATACACAAAATACATTATACATTTAAATAGAAGTTTGATTACACCACACAATTTCAATAGAAAGAAAAAGCACACAGTTAACTGGAAAAGTAGATCAATAGGCTAGTTATAGTACTCTTTATACATTGTATGATGCAATACCACATCTGCAGAAAAAATTATGAATCAGAATAATAATACCTACTTGCTGTAAGCATGATGCTTATCGCATGCAAGTAGGGTGTTAACTAATGTTATTTACAATTAAGTTGCTTGAAAGAGCTAGATATACAAAAATTGCTTGTTTGTAATGAATAAATGATATAACTTACTGGAAAGAAAAAAAAAAATAGAATTTCCCCACAAACACTCACACATTCACTCACATTTCATGCCTTTCCAATTTATAACATTGTAACTTAAATTCAATAGATCAATAATTTACACTTCTTCGATAGTGTGCAGACTAGGAAACAAAAAGCAAACATGTTCTCAGAAAATCTGGCATAATATCTCTAAGCCATCTAAGAATAAAAGACTTGAACATTTTTTTATCAGCAATTCTCCTATCAATAGAGTATTTTATTAAAAAATTTTGGACCAAGAAAAACAAAAGATTTCTGGAAACAGGTGGTATATGACATAGGAAGTCTTAGCATATCAGTTGTAACCCTCAGTTTGATAGCCAAGTCTCTCCCCAAGTAGTGCATCACCACTGTTCCCAGACATCACAAAAAACAGGTATAACACTTTAAAAACATATATATATCTTAGAGGCATACATTTAAACTCTTGAAACAAGGGAAAAGAAATGTTCATATCTACCTGATTTTTTTACAATAGTTTTTGTATGGTTATAAGTGGTCTCAAGTGTGTAATATATATTAGGAGCCCCAACAACTTATTCCATAATTCAATTTGAGTCAACAAGAGCAAAGTATAATTCTCTTAGAATGGAAATTGGAAGAATCTTTTTAAAAAGTAGAATTTTCTCAGGATGAGTAACAGATAATTTTTTATATTCCGTATGTGTTGGGACCAGGTGAGCTTCTCATCAACTGTAACACCCAGATATTTGATGGAGTCAGCCTGCATGACAACTTCACAGTTACAATTATTACTTTGTCCACATTCATCATGAAACCTCAATTCAGATGGTACATTCCATGCTGATGACAGTGTGAACAGTATGTACTTCGTCTTTGACAAGTTTAGATTCAAATTATTACATTTGAACCACATTAATAATTTTTTCACATCACTCTGCATCATATCCTTCAAGTTCAGACCATTCAAGCCACAATATGCAAGGCAGTGTCATCTGCAAATGACACAGGCACACCATAGTAGTTACATGAGAAAAGGTCATTTATGAATACAAGAAACATGATTGGTCCAAGAACTGATCCTTGTGGTACCCCACAATCCACCTCTGAACCTCACTCTTTCATACTTCCAATGGCAACATATTGCTTTCTCTCTTTCAAATAGGACAAAAACCATTTATGGGCTACACCTCTGATTCCAGTATTATATAGTTTGTCCAACAGAATTTGATGGCTCATTGTGTCAAATGCCTTTTTTCTATCCAGGAATAATCCTGCAACATAGTGTGCCGGTCTAGAGTTTATACCACAGTATACAGCTGTCATGAAAGTATGAAGAGCCATTTCCGTATTCATTGACTCACAGAAACCAAACTGGTTTCTGATTAGCTGATTCTTTCTGTGTTGGCATTAACAAGACTTACCGTAATGTTCTTCAATTGGTGGGGTCTATATGATTCCCAACAGCTAGATTACAAATCTAGTTGCTATCAACTTGATTAATACTTACAAACTACAAATATCACAACATAATCAATTTGAGCTTTCACTGTGTCCACCATTAAATGATCATGTTGTTAATTCTGCGATAAAACTTGGAACTTTTGTAACAACAACAACTAGTGTTAGTGTAACAGTCATACCTAACCTACAATTGCGCATCATCTATGTATGCGCCCACAATCACCATTGATATCATCACCATTGTCATCTATAAATCTCTGACCTTGTATGCTGCTATGGTCCAAAAGATACTAAGGCCTTGTGTACTGCTAAGGTCGAACTTTACTAAGGTTTGTGAGCTGTTAAAGTCCACTGTTCCTTCTGGGTCCATTCCTGGCACTGAGTTTACCTGCTGTCTGGAGTCCATGCCAAAGAGGATTTGGTCTAGTAGTCACTAGTCTGCAGTTCTTACAGATGAGTTTCATAAATATTTTACATATATTCCTTGTTGTTCCCTCCAGAGGCAACTCTGTTTAACTGGCAAGAACTGGGCAACCTCTGTTCACACCACAAACTAAAATCTACCCCATTTTACCTTTTTTCTCTGTCCCTGTCATTGTTACAGTGCTAGAATAGTACTATCATTTTATGACACCTTTGAGATGTAAGTCAATATTGTACTTACCTTTTTCTCAAGCCCACTTATTGGAATGTAACTTGTGAACTCCCTTGGGTTCTAACTTGAGTTGCATAGTGTATATTTCAACATTTACAATTTTATTAATTGTTCAATAAGACAGTTTTGTCTGTTCTTCTTCCTTATACATGGATAATCCAGTTATTGTCAGTGTTCTGTCTTAGCTACAATAATACTTTGTATGACTTGAGATCTTAATTGTCATTTTGATTTGGCAATCTTAATCTTTTTATTTTATCTCCTTTTTGAATCAATTATTAAAATCAACATAATTCAAACTTGTTACCATAATTAGTCATTTGAATAGCTAACTTAATATTTGTTTTTACAATTTCAATTTTTGGATTAATATTTTCTGATGTTCAATTATCAGATCAATTTCAGGTTTGCCTCAATATTATCCATTGGTCAATTTTTTAGTCATTCACTATGACAAAACTTCTTATCAATTTAGTTACTTAAATACATTTTATCTAAGGTCACTTATCAAATATATCACAACTTTATTGAGTTAGATTGAAGCATATTTATTCAATTAATTATTTGAAGTCAACATTTGAACATAACCTATTCAATTTGTTCTTATCAATTTTGAATTATTTCTCAATTAATCCTTGGTCATTATCATTTTGTGTATGCACACATTCAACTGCTATTCATTAAATTCAAGCCTTTGTAATGTAGGATAAGCGCGCTACAACAAGTTAGCACATTAAAAAACTTGTGCATAATTTCAAATCTTTTTATTTGTACATTTAATTCCTTACATTATCACTTACTCTATGGTAAACATTGAAAAACAACTGAAACTAAATTGTTTATCATTCTATTTGATCAGCGGTTACATCAATTACCAGAGGTGTAACTTTCAACAGTAAATAGTGCAAGCACTGGCAGTGTCTTTATCTAGAACATCTACTTGGGATACAGGTCCGTTTTTATTCTGATTTAAACACTCTTACAGTCTGCTTAATTTTCAGTTGGATTTACAACCTAACTGACGCCAGCGCTTCCAATCTCTCTCAACATAGGTGGTCCATCTCACTCAAGCCTATAGGGTGAGATGGACCACCAGGAAAAAAAACTTCTAGATTTTTTTAATTGAATAAGAATAAGAGAAAAAGTGTGTGAGTATCATTTCCTTACAGGTTCAGATTCCACACAAAATGGCACCAAAAGTGATTTTTTGTCAAAAAATGAGAGAGTTATGAGCTTTGAAAAAAAGGGGTGCCATCTCTCCCATTCTTACCCTATCTGTAGATACATGCAAGGATGGATTAGGTTGTGTATTACTTCGAAATAATTTATCAGTTGAATATGCATCCAAGTCATTGAACAGCACACAACAAAATTATGCAACCATAGAAAATGAAACATAAACTATTCTATTTGCATGTGAACATTTCCATCAGTATATTTTTGGTAAGCATGTAACTATAGAGAGTGATCATAAACCTCTTGAGAGCATTTTCAAAAAAACACTTGGTGAATGTCCTGCTAAATTGCAGAGAATTTGTTTGAGACTATTGCAGTATGATTTTACTATTGTATACAAACCTGGTAAGGATTTACTTATAGCAGATTGTTTGTCTACACATTTCAATGCTTATGAAGATGATTCTCTTAGTGAAGAAATGGATTATCAAATATGTGTATTAGCTAATTAACTAAGAATAATGAATTTGTCCAAAACTATTATGATAAGTTAGTGATTAAACAGCTAAAGATGAAACTTTGTGTAAAGTAAAGGATATGGTAAATAAGGGATGGCCTTATTATTTTAGGGATGGCCTGACAGTATCAAACATTACCTTCAACAGTACATTCTGATTGTCAATCTTACTTCAGATATAGAGAAGATTTGTATTCAGCTAACAAATTATTGTTTAAAAATGATGGTATTGTTGTTCCAACAAATATGAGGAAGGAAATGTTGAATATTTTGCACTTTAATGATATGGGCATAGAAAAATGTAAGTTAAGAACTAGTAACAAGCTTGTAAATAAATTTTCTGCTATTGAACCCTTGAATAATGTTGAAGTTTCTGCTCAAGAAATGTATATTGCTAAACTTTTATGTGCCTCTGTTGTACAACAAACTTCTTTTGTTTTTCAAGTAGAAGATCTAAAAGCTGGAAGAGGACCAAAGAAGTTGGTCATGTTGCAACCTTATATTGAAAATCAAGGATTATTTTGCTTTTCTGGATGATTAGAATATGCTCCTATTGAGGATGAAGCAAAAAACCTGCTGCTCCTACCTAAAAATGAACACTTTGCCACTCTTGTAATTTGGCATCATCATGTTAAGTGTTGTCATTCCAATCCTTGTACCACTCAAGCCTCAATTTGTCAACAATTTTTGATACAGTCTGCCCAAAATCATGTAAGAAGAATTATACATGAATGTATCATTTGCAGTAGATTCCATCAATTGAATCTTCAATGAAAAATGGCACCACTGCCCACCAAACGAGTCACTATCACAAGACCATTCAATGTGTGTGGTGTTGATTTTACTGGTCCTTTGTTATGCAAAAGTTCTACTCTACAACATGCCCAAACAATCATGGGGTATCTTTGTATTTTTGTATGCTTTTCCACCAAAGCCATTCATTTGGAATTCATATCATCAATGTTTACACATACCTTCTGTAATATTTTGTAGTAGGTACTCATTACCAAATAAAAGACTGTTCACTTACATGTTATTTATTTCCTCGCCATCTTTGAATTTACAGAAAGTGCAGAGAACGGTTGGCACACACTGCTGCCAACCCAGCAATACAAAATAATAACATAAATATAAAATAATCATTCTTTTACTTATTATGAAATACAAAATACATTACACCTTCCTCCTCTTAAATTTAAGTCACATTTGGTAAAGGTCAAGTCCGGTAAGTACATAATCAATAGAATTTCATTTCAAGGATACATTTCAAATTTCAAAATTACAAATCAAGGACAACTCTTGGTTTCACAGTACGGTTAGAACGTCTTAAGTTTGGAATCTCTACATCATTATTTACAATAGAAACATCGTTGTTAGAAATTGCATTAGTATCTGCATCTGGTACAACATTATTTTCAGATGGTACAAATCTCATTGACTCTGCAATACTTGTATCTGGCAAAACACCAAGATAATCTTTATTATTTGACAATTCAGGAATAAATACACTTGAGCTATTATTATCAAACATTTTGGTATTGAAATCCTTTTCCAATAATGGAAGAAGTTGATCCACATGCCTTTTCCATACAAATCCTTTATCAGTTTCAACTCTATAAGTAACTGGGCTAATTTCATTCAAAATTTTACCTTCAATCCATTCACCCGATCTGTAATCTTTAATCATAACATTTTCCCCTTTTGAAAATTTTACATTGCGTTTTCCTCTTGAAAACTGTCTTTGACTTTCAAGTTTTTTATCAACATCAATAGAACTATTTGGTCTAATTCTATCTAAACGCATCGTAACTTCCTACCAATATGCAATTCAGCAGGTGTCCTGCCGGTTGTACAATGAGGTGCATTCCTATAATACAATAGATATCTACTAATACTTTCTTTGATAGGTAAACCTGATTTCAACAAAACTTCAATACTCTTTTTAAAAGTTTTTACAGAATTTTCCGCTGCACCGTTGGTTGCAGGATGATAAGGAGCCGTTTTCATGTGTACAATACCATTATTTCTCATAAAAATGTCAAATTCTTTTGAAGTAAAAGTAGGGCCGTTATCTGTTACTAATTTATAACAAATACCCCATCTAGCAAAATAGTCTCGAAAAGCTTGAATAGTCAATTCAGTAGTAATATTTTCCATTTCAACAATTTCAGGCCACTTAGAATGAGCATCAGTAATTACTAAATACATTTTACTAGCAAAAGGACCTAGAAAATCTGCATGAATACGGTGTCCTGGACCACTAGGCCAGTCCCAATTATGTAGAACTGCCTTAGGAGGATTACTTTTTACACTCAAACATAATTTACAACTTTTACTGATCTCTTCAATATCATGATCTAACTTAGGCCACCACACATAAGATCTTGCCATAGATTTCATTTTTACAACACCTAGATGACTACTATGTAACTCATGTAAGACATAATTTCTAAGATTGTGTGGTACAACAACTCGATGTCCCCACATAATACAGTTTTTCTCAATATACAGTTCATCTTTCCTAGAAATATACGGTTTCAAAAAATCAACATCTGATGGTATTTGAATCCATCCATTCAAAATCAAATTATACACTTTACATAGAATAGGATCCTTTTGCGTTTGCTTACTGACATCAATTTCATTGAATAGAGATACTGTTTCTTCTATTAGATTCAAATATGTAAAATCATCCTGATGAATTTCATCATTGACCTTGAGAGGTAGTCTAGACAATGCATCAGCTACACAATTTTTGTTTCCATTAATGAATTGGATGTCATAATCATAGCATGATAAAAATAAACACCAACGCTGTAATCTACTAGCTGCCATTATAGGTAGACCTTTCTTACAACCAAAAATAGAAGTTAGGGGTTTACAATCAGTAGCAAGAATAAATTTACGACAATACAAAAATTGATGAAATTTTCTTATACCAAAAATAATAGCTAGAGCTTCTTTATCTACTTGACTATAGCCAGACTCTGCTTTAGATAGCGTTTGTGAAGCGTATCCTAAAGGCTTTTCTTGTCCATCTGGCATTACATGAGATAGAATACAACCAACTCCATAAGGAGATGCGTCACAAGTCAATTTGATTTCCAAATCTGGATTAAAATGTACTAATACCTTAGTTGAACACATCAACTCTTTGATTTTATTAAACGAATTTTCTTGTTCTTTTCCCCAAACCCAATTAACATCATTCTTCAGTAATTTGTACAAAGGATTGAGGACAGTAGAAATATTATGAATAAATTTCGAGTAATAATTGACCATACCTAGGAATGATTTCAGCTGAGTTACTGATTTCGGTACTGGTGCATTTTTAATAGCTTCAACTTTGCTCACAGCAGGATGCAAACCATTTTTATCAATAGTATAGCCTAAAAAACTAACACTATCTCGGAAAAACGCACATTTCTCTTGTTTAACAGTCAGACCTGCATCATTAAGTCTAGAAATTACCTTATCAAGTCGTGAGAAATGTTCCTTATCATTAATTCCTGTTACAAAAATATCATCAAGAAAGCATACAACTCCATCAATACCTAAAATTAATTTTTCCATTTCTCTTTGAAATAAACCTGGAGCAGAAGAAACACCATAAGGTAAACGATTATATCTAAATAAACCTTTATGGGTAGAAATTGTCACAATATTTTTAGAATCATCTTCTAATTCAACTTGCTGATAAGCTTGAGATAGGTCAATTTTCGAATATTTTTCACCTCCTTTAAGTGCTAAAAATAAGTCATCAATTCGTGGAATAGGATATCTATCAACTTTCAAATGCTGATTAATTGTTACCTTATAATCACCGCAAATTCTTATGGTACCATCAGGTTTCAAAACTGGAACAATAGGAGTTCCCATTCGCTATTCTCAATTGGTTCTAGAATTTTACAATCAACTAATCTTGACAATTCGTTTTCAATTTTCTCTTTCAAACTAACAGGTACTTGTCTAGGCTTGAAAAATTTCGGATGCCTCATCCTTTAAATACAACTTGAATTTGGTTTTATTGTAAAGTCCTAGTTTGTCGGAAAAAAACATTAGGATATCTACTCATAAGGATATTCCTACCTTTCATAGCATTATTATCCACATTTGATAATTCAATAGCATTTACAGATTCATTTACATTTTGATTGAAATTAAAATTCAAGTCAGCCATCCATTGTCTACCAATTAACGGTGGACCTCCCTTTGGAATGACATACAATTCAAGCAATTTTGAAATAGAACCATAGACTACATTAGTTTTTAATATACCTATTGGTTTGATAGGATCACCAACGTAACTCTTGAGTGAGATCGAACTGTCTATCATTGGTAAGTTTTTGAAATATTTCTCATAATCTTTAAACGAAATAGCAGAAATACTTGAACCTGTATCGATTTCAAATGAAATATCTTTACCTTCAACAGTAAGTATAGTACTCAACGGTTTAATGTAGAAATTATTTTTAGTCACATCCGGGGTTGTTTCATTGAAAAAAATAGATGAATGGGCTAATTGCTCACTTAGTTCATCATTAATTTGATTCAAAGACTGTTTCTTTACAAATTTATCACCATTGCTTTTGAGTTTACAATCTGAAGTTTTTGATCTACACATTACTTTTAAGTGTCCTACTCTCCGCAATTATCACATTTCTTATTTTTATGTTTACATTGTGGTGAATAGTGATTGGACTTACCACAGCAATAACATACCCCTTTATTTTGTCCCATGTTCTTACTCTCTGCTTGGCTGGACCGATTGAAATTTCCTCCTTGATTAGTCTTCTGAAATCTGGAATTCATCTGGAAACTGGGTTGCCGTCTTTCATTTTTGTTGTAGTTCATCATCCGCGAAGTCGAATTACCACTTAACTCCCCCACATCATGTCGCCGTCTCCAGGGCCAAAGCCAACTCTACTGCTCTCTGGAAGGTTAGATCCGCCTCTCCTAGTAAACGCTTCTTGATATGTTCTTCTTTTAAGCCCCATACAATCTGGTCTCTTAGATGTTCATCTAATTTATCGCCGAAATCACAATTTTTGGAAAGTTTTCTCAAATTCGCGATAAACGATGCAATACCTTCGTTAGACAGCTGCTTTCTCTCCTTAAATTTATAGCGTTCTGTTATCGTCAATGGTTTAGGTTGTAGGTAGTCACACATTAACTTTTGAAGAGTGTTCAAGGATTTTGTTGCTGGCTTCTCTGGTGAGCACAGATCACAAAGTAAGGAATAACCCTCAGCACCCACCATCGTCAGGAAAATAGGTACCTTTTTGGTGTCCGACACGTCGTTGCATAGGAAAAATTGTTCTAGCCAATCGCACCACTGCTCCCAGTTGTCTTGTAACCGATACTCGTTTATTGCTCCTATCGTTCCCATAACGGTAGGAGTTGCACTAGCAGAACCCGGCAAAGACATTTCGATTAATATTCACCAATTTACCTCGTCGCCAAATTGTAATATTTTGTAGTAGGTACTCATTACCAAATAAAAGACTGTTCACTTCACATGTTATTTATTTCCTCGCCATCTTTGAATTTACAGAAAGTGCAGAGAACGGTTGGCACACACTGCTGCCAACCCAGCAATACAAAATAATAACATAAATATAAAATAATCATTCTTTTACTTATTATGAAATACAAAATACATTACACCTTCATTGCTGCATTGCAACAATTTATTGCTTGATGTGGAACACCCAACACAATGTTTTCTAACAATGGTAAAACCTTTGTGACTGCTGCAAAGAAGTTGCAGGAAGTAGCTAAGCTTATTGAGTCATTTCCCTGTGTACTATCAAGTTTCCTTGCAAATTGTGGAATTAACTGGAAAATAACCCATACTCTCCTCATCATTGTAGAATATGGGAAGCTGCAGTAAAATCTGCCAAAACTCTTATGTATCATTGTATTGGCAATTGTACGTTGACCTATGAAGAGTATGGAACACTGTTTTTACAAATTGAAAGCATCATTAACAGTTGGCTGTTGACTGACCTGTTGACAGCCTACAAAAGCCACCAAAGTCCTAACTCCAGGGCATTTTCTGATTGGTGTGCCATTGACTGCACCACCTCAGCCAATTTAAACTAAGGAAGTTTTGTCACTACAGCACTGGAAACGACTCCAACAACTCACACAGAATTTTTGTAGTTGCTGCTCAACAGAATACTTGAGTACACTCATCAACAGAACCAAGTGGACCGCTCTAAATCGAAATTTTCAAGTTGGGGACCTAGTACTTGTGAAGGCAATGAACACGTCACCGTTGAACTGGCCTATTGGAAAAATCACTGCCTTTCATGCTGGCAAAGATGACCTTGTTTGTGTTGTATCTGTCAAATGCACATCTGGCACCATCATCAGACCTATTTCAAAAATTCATTTACTAGCACAACTTCACCATTCTTTGCTATCTTTGGTTACTCCCCTGCAAGTTACTGCTTCTACTCTCCTGCGAGTTACTTCCTCTACTCCCCTGCAAGTTACTTCTTCTACTCTCCTGCAAGTGTTCATTGTGTTACTTCATCTACTCTCCTGCAAGTTTGCACCATCTTTTTCTTCTACTCCCCTGTGAGTTCTTTGTTTTATTCATACCCTCATCAAAAACTGTTTGTTTTTCAAGGGGGGTATGTTGAGGCCAAAAGTGCCTCAATTTACTCACTTAGTGTGCTGTAGTTGTAGCAGCCTCTGCTACAAACTCTTTGGACTACAGTAACATGTGAATCTCCTTGCTTTGCCTGACCAAACCTTACCTTTTTCTGTCTGTTGGTTCCTGAATCATTGCTGCATCATCTTTGTGTCAGTCCCTCAACATCTTTGAACAGTATTTTGTTCTAAATTTACTTTGTGTGATCCTTTTGCACCCCATTTAGTTAGCCTGTTTGCTTGACTCAACTGTGAACTATCATAAATTTACTTTTCTATTCATTTAATGTTTCATGCCTTAAAACTTCCACACCAATACTACTTTCAAGTTCTTAGCTTAGTTTTTGCCAACACTGAGCTTAGTATTCATGTGTGCTACTCCAAATTGTGCATCAATCCAAATAAACTCTTATTCTGTTCTACAATTATCTGCCCCAAATTTCAGTCTCAAGTTGAAGTCTAAACCTAACCTTCTTGTTGCTGCCTTGCCTGATGTTCCATGCTGCTACAGCCGTCGTTACAAGTTCTGTTTCTGGACTCTGGTGAGTAACCTAATACTCAATTTTTTATTGATTATCTCCCTTTCTGTATTTGGGACTTGAAATGATGTGGTGGTCCTATCTTGCAAACACCCTACAAGCTACTAAGCAATCTGTGTTGGCTCTAACACTAATTATACTTAGTGCTTACTTAAATAAATACATATTTGTGAATAAACTTTGTGTTAATGATTCAACCAATACGTAACATAACAATTCCATTCTTTGTTCTGTTCTAGATCTTTTAATATTTTCAATAATAGCATAAAAGTTGTAACAACTACTTTGGACTCGTTGGCTCGTGGCTCGTTGGAGGAGTGATAAAGCGCCGGTCTGATAACCAGGTGGATCCTGGTTCAAATCCCAAGCGGAGAACAATTTTTGACCACAGCACAATCACATAGATACGACCACCCCGTCTTTTGGAGGAGACAATAAGCCGTCGGTCCCGACTACCTAAAAGTAGTCGTCATCTATCATTCATTTCATTACCCACGCACAAGCCTATGAGCTTATGTGGGCTTCACCCTCATAAACAAACAACAAACAAACAACAAACTAACTAAAGAGAAATAATCATACAATGGTTATTGTAGGAGCTCAAAACTTTTAAACTAAGATACATCAAATACTAAGCCAGAAGAAAGCAAACAAAGTATGGTAGGCCTAACCTAAAGTTTCTTTCTTTGGTTTTAGTATTTGTATATTGATACAAATCAGATACACAATTTTATTTGCAAGTAAATAATGATAGTAATGATTCAGGAACAAATCATGAAAATGTAGAAATGAATACAACTGGAAATGAAATAATTCCATTTGCTTGATGATGTTGCTATGATAATGATACTGTTTTATGTAAGAAAAAATATGTTGTATGAAATATACTTTACTTGAAATTTCGTGTTTGGTTGGAAATGTATTGAATAAATTTTCTTTTGAAAAGGGAGATGCCATATGATTATATTGATACTGTGATATCATTATAATTGATATGTCAATATTGCTATCAAGTGTGTTGGGTATCAATACTTGGATCATGTACTTGTAGCTTATTGCTTGTCTATGCTTAGTACTAACTCCAATAAACATTTCTTTGTGATTAAACTTTGTCCCACATAGCACATAAAGTATCTGATACACATTAAGTACATATCAATGTAACCCTTAAAGTATGTATTACAAAATATTTACCTCAAACGTATCTGATACATATTATTTGAGGCAGAATTGATATGTATCTCCTGATACTTTCCAATACATATCAGATACATATCCGCTTAACCTACCCACAATGCATTAGTAACTGTGCCTCTGCTCGTGTGCTCTTTCTGAACTGAAATTTTCTGTTGTGAGAAGTGATGAAATGTAAGCTGATGTGATTGTGGAGGCAAAACCAGAATAGTAGGGGAAAGTCGTGTACCTTGAGCCACAATGTACCTCGGGCCACCAGTCATATCTTGGAATAAATGAATGGGGAAAATTCTTTTTTTCCCTAATTTGGTTGGTAACACTGCTAGAGTGTTCTACAGCTAAAATTGGAGGTTATAGCTGATGGAGTTCATCTGTTACTGAATGTTGTTCGTTGACTGTATGTGGAAGAAAGAAATCGACAAATTCTATTTTATTTTTCATCATCAAGGTATGTATTTCTTTCCAAAACTTTCAGCTGATTTGTATTTCTGCTTCAATGAAGCTTCTAATGATACTGAGGTTTCAATCAAATGAGGCTTATTTACGTAGAAAACTTAACCTAAAATTGACAAAGCACCACCTTGTACCTTGGGTCACAGATAATAATTGTACCGGCCCAAGGTACAATTATTTCTATTTTCATATGATCATGAGAAGGCTTCATATTAGTTTTTCGTCAATTCTAGATGCCAAGAAGCAAAACTGGCGCAAAAAGGCCTAGAGTTTCAGTTGACAACTTGACTCTAGCTGTGAAGTTGGTTGTCACCGATGGACTGTCCGTCAGAGCAGCAGCCAAGCAGTGTTTGGTGTCTCGCACCACACTTCAACGTCACATCGACACACATAAGAAATCTGGAGATAAGGACTTCAACTACCAGAATAAGTGTTCATTATGGCAAGTGTTCACAAAGGAAGAGGAACTTTCACTCACTGAATATTTATTGACTGCTAGTTCGATGCATTATGGACTTTCAAAGACTGATGTAAAAAAACTTGCATATCAGTATGCACAGGCAAATCATAAGAAATATCCAGCTTCATGGGACATTAATAAACAAGCAGGAGACCAATGGCTCTACGATTTCAGACAAAGAAATACAATACTCTCTTTAAGGAAGCCACGGCCAACCAGTATTGCTCGGTCCATTGGTTTCAATAAGCCAGTTGTAGAGAATTTTTTGAAAAAATACTCCAATGTCATTGAGAAACACAAATTCAGCCCAGAAAATATCTACAATGTTGATGAGACAGGTGTTTCATCTGTTCATATTCCACCGAAAGTGATTGCATCTAAGAAAGTGAAACAAATTGGAGGAATAACATCTACTGAGAGAGGGTTTAATACAACTTTGATTGGTTGCATAAACGCTGTAGGAAATTCAGTTCCCCCTTTTTGTATTTCCTCGAGTACATTTTCAAGATGCTATGTTGCATGGTGCTCCTCCAGGTAGTTCTGGAGCTTGTAACCCTTCTGGATGGTCTACTGGAGAAATTTTCTTGAAGTTCCTAGAACATTTCATAAAAAACGTAAAACCAAGCCCTGAAAATAAAGTCTTATTAATCATGGATAACCATGAGAGTCATATTACTATTGAAGCAATTGATATGGCCAGAAATAATGGAATTGTGATGATCACAATTCCTCCACACAGTAGCCACAAACTCCAGCCCCTTGACAGAGGTGTCTATGGGCCATTCAAGGCATATTTAAGCACCTCTTTCAAAAATTGGCATCTGACCAATCCAGGGAAAACCATCAAAGTCTATGACATTGCCTCAATAAGTGGGACAGCTTATCCTTTGGCTTTTACCCCTCAAATATATTATCAGGTTTCTCATCTTCAGGACTGTGGCCCATTAATCCTAATATATTTTCCGATCACGAGTTCCATCCAAGCTCTGTGAGTGATAAACCTCATCCAGATATGAGTGTAGAATCTTCTGCTGGACCTTCTAATATCTGTTCTCCAACTGAAGCTAATAGGTCTACACCTTCAGTGTCTTTGGAGGAAATTAGACCATTCCCTAAAGCTGAAATTAGAAAAGATAGCAGGAAAGGTAGGAAAAGTGGAAAATCAAGAATTCTTACAGACACACCTGAGAAAAATTCAATAATAGAAGAAATGGAAATGAAGAAGAAGAAGCCAAGAAAAAATTTGAAGAAGTCACTTAAGAAATGTGAAGTTGATGAGAAAAAGAAATCCACTAAAAAAAGAAAGCAGTCTGATTATGATTCAGATGATTCTTTAGCCTCATTCATCTCCAATGAAAGTGAGATAAATATTGACGATTTTATCAAGAAGAATGAGGAGGAGTTGATGGAGTCAGTAGAAAAAGATTTTGAAACTCCTTTAAAAATAGGAAGATGGGTCTTGGTCAAATTTCCCACAAATAACAGTGAAGCACTACATAGGCCAAATTGTAGGTGTGAGGGATGGTGT
The DNA here is from genome assembly GCA_017141385.1 of Sogatella furcifera. Lineage (NCBI taxonomy): Eukaryota > Metazoa > Arthropoda > Insecta > Hemiptera > Delphacidae > Sogatella > Sogatella furcifera. The sequence goes on from CM029550.1 coordinate 34,973,159, forward strand.
TCCCAGTGTAAAATTTGCAAGGAGGGTCAAGAAGACTTCACATTTTGTCTGGCCTCAAGAGGCTGATGAAAGTGAAGTTCAGGATGGAGATATTGTGGTTTTCTTGCCTGACCCAGAGATGGGAAGAAGAGGTGGAATGACTTTCCCTCTATCTTTTACAGGATTTAATGTATTTTAGAGAAAAAATTCATGTTTTTAAAAATATTTTTGTGCTAAATAATTATTTTTTCATCAAAATGCAATATTTTTATACTTATAATTATTAATTTTGTAATTTTTCTCATATTAAAAAAAATTATGATTGTGTATATTAAAGATATAGGGTTATTTGTAGCCTGTTAATATTGTTCAATAATTTTTAATATTTTGTTGCCTGTTATTTTTCGATTTTTCAACTTTTTCATATTTTAAAATATCATCACTTTTTATATTGAAGATTATAACTTTAACTCAATGAATTTCCAGCTTTTATTATTGCTATTTTCCCTTCAATTAAACAGTTTGTCATTTTTACAATTATTGACCCAAGGTACAATGAGAGGTGGCTCAAGGTACAATGAACGCATTGTACCTTGGGTCATTTGACTTTTTTTGTTTTTTTATTACAAAATGCTCAAAATGTCTTCAAAAATTCTGTTTTCCATGTCAAAAGTTGCAGAAAATCATAACAAACTTGACAGTAACTTCAGGTGGGTAATATCATAACAACTTAGCAAACCACTCTACTTCAAAGAAAAGCGGCCCAAGGTACACGACTTTCCCCTACTTCTAAAAGGATGAAAATTGTTTATTTGAATGTAATATTATATTATATTACTTATTATATGAATCTGTGTTTCATTTATGAATAGATTTGAATCTGATCCAGTGCTAAGGAGGCTATTGATTGCATTCAGTATTTTGAGGTTAAGTTTCTTATGCATCTTTTTATGTCTTCCCAAATGGGATTAACTGGATTATTATGATTTTATTTCAACAATCACAAATATCAATATCATCATTTAAAAATGTTTTATCATTGATCAACAAAGTATTTTGGCAATTCTTTTTGTTAGTTACATATTAGATGTATATCCAAGACATGAGGGTGATACATATTGGATACATATAATCAATACCTAAATAATATGTATCTCAAAAGCAGACATTTTCACGTATAACATACGTATCAGATAAGTACTAGATATGTGAATTTACATATCCAATACATACTGTAAGTACCAATGGAACTTATCTGATACGTATCTGATATGTTCATGTGCTATGTGGGGTGTTCAATGATTCAACCAGCAAACAATAAGTAAAATAGCAGATATTGTGAGTTTTGAGTCTAGACTCTTCTATCTACAAGATGCACAGATGCACAGCACTAGTTTGGCTGGTAATGGAATACAAAAATCTGCTGGACAGAAAAATGGGGTGAGCCTATGATTGACTTACTACACCACTTACTAGACTACTGGTTGTTTCTAGCAGTAGGGATGAGCATTGATAGCCAATGTTTTCAAAACATTGATGTTTTCAGTTCAATGGTCGATGTTTTCACCATTGATGGCAATAGGTTGATGTTTATTGGCCATTTATGTTTTCATTGTTGATGTTTTCATGTTTTTCTGTAGGGATTTGCTGTATCTGATGCATGATGTGTGTTTGCGTGTATGTGACCTAACTTATGCATTGTAATTCTCAGTATTTTGTTCCATGTTTATTAGAAACCTTTTAATCTATAATTAGTGACCTTAGTGTGGTTATAGTTTACAGGAACTTGCCGTTACTGTAGTAAAGTGATAAAAACAAAGGTAACACTTCCAATTTAAAATGTCACCTACAAAGCACGCATACAGAAATATATGATCAGTTGGAAAAATCTTCAAAAACAAGTAGTAAATTTAATAAACCTTCTACTGCCATAAGTAGTTGTTCATCTACATTGACTTTGACTTCTTCTACCTTACCTCTCTTGGATTCTACAACATTGCCTGTAATATCATCAAAACCATCTTGCTCTAATATTGATTCTAAAGGAACAGACGGCTACAACTACAGCTACTCACTCTTCATATTCCTGTAAAAGCTATCAAGCCACAATATCCAATGCATTTCAAAAAGTAGAATATTTCAAGGAAGGTGGTAATATGAATGCCAAAATAACTCAAGCAATTGTTTATATGATATGTCAAGACTACCAGCCACTGTCAGTGTTGTTGAATGCACTGGTTTCAATAAACTATTAAAAACCATTGCACCTCAATACAAAATGCCCAGGGTTAACAATCAAAATCCTGATTTTGGACAAATTTGATGTCATATCTGCTACCATGAAACAAACATTGGCCGATAAGAAATGTGTCTTGACAACAGATATCTGGACTGACCCACAAACATGCAGTTTTATTAGTGTCACAGTTCATTTTCATGAAGAAAGCAATGATAGATTGATATTCAGTGGAACAATTGGGATTTTCATGCTTGAAGACCGCCATACAGGTGAAAATATTGCCAAGGAATTGAAATCAATATGTACAGAATGGAATATATATGAGGAAAACATTATTGCTATTGTTTCAGATAATGCGGCTAATTTGACTCTTGCTATTGACATAGGTTTTGGGAGGAACAAGCACATTCCATGTTTTTAGCACACCCTCAATCTAGTTATGGAAAAAGGATAAGGTAATTGTCAAGAGGCTACTAGTTTGATTTCCAAAATTAAATGTATAGTCTCATGGTTTAATCATAGTGTTGTTGTAAGAAGCTTAGGAAAAAACTGAGAAGAAGCTCATTCAGTCCGTGGAAACAAGATGGAATTCAGTGTTCTATATGCTTGAAAGGTTTCTAGAACTCTACTATTTTGGAAAGAAATGGCAACCACTTATCCACTCCTGTCAAAGATGGCAAGAATTCATCTAATTGTAATGGCAACCTCTGTTCCATCAGAGCAGTTGTTTTCAAAAGTGGGACAAACAAACAAACAAGTGTGAAAAAGGAACAAAACAGACTAGGTGGCAAACTTATTTCCAAAATTGTTTTTCTCCAATCCATTGATGACTCGCTTTGGTCATGAGCATTTTAATACAATTCAAAGATTTTTCTTTCATTAATTAAAATTTCGAGTTTCTTATTTGACTTCAGTTTTATTTAAGTAAATTCACCCAAGCCAAGACCCAACCTACTTTAAAACGTTTGAAATTAGAATATTATGACCCATTCATAAGCCTCAGGGCAATAATTGCGCCAAATGATGGCAAGCAATAAAATAATTAATGCATTTAAAAATGTTCAATGTGTTGCTAATAAAAAGTTTTTACTGTCAAGTTTGAACAACTTGATATTGATGTGACTTATTTAAAAAAAATACAAGGGTCCTGTTTCATAATTTAGAAGTCATGTAATACAGGAAATGGCAGACACACTAAACATAGATTTTTACATATCAGCCCTGCTATTCACATCTTGTGTGTGTCCACCTTTCTCCTTTATTACAGAACTGCTAAATTTTTTGAAACGGACTCAAGTTTTCATCTTTTGAAATTGTTCATTTCTTTTTTAAGGTGAGTCTAAAGAGTTGCTAAAAATAGGATTTGAACAAGATTTGAAGCAATTTAAAGGAATTGGAAATTAGAAGCAATTTGACAATACTTTTAAAGTCTTTAAAACTGTTGTAAAATATTGTATACAATTTGAGTAGATTTCACACTCTGTTAAAAAAGTTTTTGTAGTTATAATTCATAAAAATATTCATGTAATGCAGCATTGGGATGAGCCCTGAAGGGGCAAAGAGGTTAAATGGTCAAATCATGCTTCAAAGTCCATCAAATTGCTTCACTTGAACACTTTGAAAGTCTTATCAAAGAGGATTTGAAACTATTTGATAGGCATAGAGGGGATTTGAATCAGTTTGAAGCTATTTATTTTATTGAATTTGATAAAAAATTTGATTGTGTACAAACGAATTTGAAGATAATAATTATGTATGAAGAGTTAAGAGGCTTTTCAAAAAGGGGAACTTTAAATATTTTTTATAATAATTATGTTGGTAGTTTTTTTGTAGTAATATTTGTCTACACTTGTAAAGCTGTTTGTACTTTGTACATGATCAAATTCCATAAAATAACCTTCAATATTCAATTTAACAGCTCATAGATAAGTTACCCACCCACATATATGATGGCTTGCTAGGTTATAAGAGGATCATGTCTAGTGTGTGGGTAGCTTACATGTCAGCTGTTCAATTCAAAGTTATTTTATTGCATGGATGGATGGAATTTTTAAGTGATAATTTGATCATGTAGAATGGCTTTAGAGAACTCTAGGTTAAAAGTTGTACCCAAGTTGTGTTCAACTGTAGGTCTACTATTGTTTGTCCATCGAATTCAAGCAGGAAAATATAGGTAGGTTTTTTAAATTTTATGAACCTCATGAACCCAAAATAGAAAAATTATTGGTGTTGATAAAAAAGACTCAGACCTTTCTTACTAAATAATTTAGTAGTTAATTTTTCAAAGAAACAATACCATTGATTACATGAAAAATAAGGGAGAATAGGTGTTCAGCCCATGTTCTACTTGTTTCAATATTTAGAAAAAAAGTAGTGATACACTGGCACTAAAGTATGTAGATGAGTACTAGAGAAGTGTAGAGTATGTACAATACATTGCTCATTAGGTTTGAAAAATTTTTTAAACTTTTTTATTATTTTCCACCTTTGGTTCATTCTTGGCATTTTTGTCAACCTATTAAGGGGGGCCAAAAGAAAAACTTGCACCCCATGACAACCAGGGCGGATTCACAATAATTATTGTAGATTCGGCCCTGATTTCATTAATTAATCATAAGTTCTCAATGTTGTAGCTTGTATGGAGGGAGGACTTTTTCCTATACTTTGACGGTCAAAAATAACCTTTTCAGAAACTTGGAACTTATTAACCTAGCCTCAACCATTTCTAATACAACCCTAACATGCTTAGAGTTGGGGACACGTTAGGCCTGGGACAGTTTTGTTATGAATGGCTTTGGTTAAGTTGAGAACATATATTAAAAAAAGTTGAGTTAAGTTATGTTTGACCGTCGCAGTATAGTAAAAAGTAGGGCTCTATAAAAAGGGGTAGACGCACGATCAGCCATTCTGTGGTCAACTTTTAGTGCCAGGTTTGAATTCATCTAAATTATTTTTGATGATAGTGATGATCAACAGATGTTTATCAAGTTGAGCAAATGAATTGAGTTATTGTTTTGAAATCTTGGAGGTTATTCTGTCATATAAAATGGTTTATATTGCTTAGTATCAAATTGTAAAATATATAACTATTTTTATCATAAAACTAAAATTTAAAAAATACAAATTTGCCAGATGCAGGAGGATGAATCCATGTTAAAAATTTGACTTAAAAATTGCCAGACTGGAAACAAAAGGCAAATCCAATGTGTCAGTGTATCACAAAGTGAATTTGTGACGAATATTTAAGGGCTTCAATTTCTCTTTTATTTTAATATTCAAGCAGAGTATTGTTTGAATGGAAGAGAATCGAGTTTCAGTGTATGCAAATTCATTTCATTACATCGTAAGAATAATAAATAAATAGTGATTATTATTATTATTATATAAATATGCATTTCAGTATGAATATAATTAGCTAATAATTCATGCTAGTTTGAGTTGATTACAAACAAGGGGAGGGCACCTATCCCTGACCTACAACCTCTGACTCCGTACCGACCGTACCCTGAGCTTGAGCTGGTTGCTCCAACCCCAGCACCCCGAGCTTGATGGGGTTGTGCAACCTAAGATCCGTACCCCCACCACCAGCGGTTCCTATATAAGGACGCTCTCTAGCACTGTAGTGTCCCTACTGGAGCCTGGACCAGGACTCCAAGCGCTGAGCTCCGGCCTCATCCTTGACTCCAGACCTCGACTGCAGCTTCAAGCAAAGCTGCAACCCTGACCTCAACCTCGTACTTCCCTCACCTTCTTCCTCCCGCAGTTTCAGACTGCACATACCCCAAGCAGTTGCAGACTGCATCCTATCCTCACGCTGTTGCAGTTGCGTTTTCCTCAAGCAGTTTCAGACTGCACATACCCTAAGCAGTTGCAGACTGCATCCTATCCTCACGCAGTTGCGGATTGCGTTTTCCTCAAGCAGTTTCAGACTGCACTCTCTCCTCTGCAGTTTCAGATTGCATCATACCCCAAGCAGTTACAGATTGCGTTCCATCCCAAGCAGTTTCAGATTGCGCCCTATCCCTAGCAGTTTCAGATTGCATTTGTTTCCAAGCAGTTTCAGATTGCTAATCCAAACCATTTGGGCTCAAGGTTTCAGACCCCCTGCCATCACGTGCATCTACAGACTGCGCAATCCATAAATAACATTCAATTGTTGTTAAAACCGTATCCTGACTCTACACCCTGTATCCCAGAGGTCATAAGAGTTGAGGCAGTCCAAGAGGACACTTTGTGCACTCCACACACCCCCATCCAGTAGGACAAGGAAAACGGAGCACTCAAAAAGCAGCCCAACCCCTACCTTCATACCTTGACCCCAACCCACAACCGACTGAGACTAGTCGTCCAGGAGCAACACCTGGCGATTTGCCTGGTTACTTGGAGGGTTGTCCAAGTTTACCTCACAAGTGAGTATTATGTTTTCTAACACAATTTTTATCATTAATCATATGTTTGACTGTCGAGTTGAATGAATTCAAATTTGGCACTATTAGTTGACCACAGATTGTGCATCTACCCCCTTTTTATAGAGCCCTAGTAAAAAGTGCTCACCGCTTGTATGTTGTATGCAGATCAAAATAGCAATTATCAATGTTTTTCACAGAAAACATTGATGTTTGATGTTTTTAACACATTGATGGTCTTGGTCAATGTTGACATTGATGGTAAAAATCAATGTTTTCCTTTCAATGCTCATCCCTATCCAGCAGACATTCACCACACAGCTGATTCAGATGTTATGTTTTTGGGCTGTTCCAACATTCTCTGGATGTTAAGGAGTGTTTAGCATTACCCACAAATTCTTCAAATAAAAAGGTATATATTATGTATAATCATTGGTATATGAACTTAGCTACACTTGAAAATAATTGTTCCACAAAATTTTTTTGTTGTAGAGATATGAAAATGAGCATTGTATGGGGTGACTTAGTGTTAGAGCTGCTGTCACAAAGACTCCCCATTACAGAAATTATACAAAATAAACACTTGACACAGATATAAATGAGTCCAGGACCATGATGTGACTATTTGAGAAGCAGAAAGCAGGTAACAACAATTTCCAATTATTAGAAACTATGAAAATACTCCCAAAATCAACTGAACTGTTAACAAAAGTTTGACTATTAGTTTTTCAATACATGCTTTTTTTCTGTTCGTGCAGTTATGGTATCCATTGCAAAACATTATGGGGGAAGGTGAAAGGAAAAAGCCAGGAGGCCAAACTGCTTTGAAAAAGAAGAAGAAAAAGCAATTTCTGCTCATGCCATTGCAATGGCAATATTTGGATTTCCCATCACCATACTAGATTTAAGATGTATTGTTGAGGTTATTGTTGATGTATTATAGGTTATCCACAAAAGAATCAACACAAAACTGGAAGGAAACCTATCAAACACACAGTTTGGGTTTAGTAATGGATTTGGAACTAGAGAGGCTCTTTTTGCATACAGTGTAATGGTCCAACGTTGCCTGGATGTAAATAAAAATGTGTATGTGTGCTTCATTGGTTATAACAAAGCATTTGACAAAGTATGGCACATCCTTCTGATGAATATTTTGAAAGAAGCACACATTGACACTAGAGACATTCAGATAATTAAAAATCTATACTTCTATCAAAAGGCAGAAGTGTGAGTTCACTCAAAAACCAGTTGAAAGCTTGGAATAAAACGTGGGGTCTGGCAAGGTTGTGTACTCTCACCTCTCTTGTTCAACTTATACTCTGAACGTATAATAGCAAATGCTCTAGAAGGAGAAACAGCAGGTATTGTCATAAATGGTACCTACCAATATAAACAACTTATGCTATGCCAATGACACTGTACTCCTTGCTGAAAGCATAGAAGACATACAAAGAATGCTTAGCAATTTGATAAAAGCCAGTGAGGACTATGGACTCACATTGAATGCCAAAAAAACCAAGTATATGGTTATTACTAAGCAAGGTATTCCACAAGAGCACCTTTTTGCTGGACAAGATAGAATAGAACAAGTGGATGCTTATAATTATCTGGGAACCCGTGCAAGGCTGGAATGCAAGTCACATGCCAGAAATAAAAGTTAGAATTGAAAAGGCAAATGCTGCATTTGTAAGAATGAGGTGTCTTCTGTTGGAACATGACTTGTCCCTTGAAATTAGGACCTGCCCCTTGAAATGCTACATATTCCATGTTCTATTGTATGGGTTGGAAGCATGAACTCTGAATAAGGAATGTGAGGCCACACTGCAAACGTTTGAAATGTGGACATATTGACATATACTCCATATATCATGGACAGATAGTCACAAATGAGGAAGTTCTAAGAAGGATGGATAAAGAACTCGAAATTGTGCATATCTCCAAGACCAGAAAACTGACATACCTTGGGCACATCATGAGGGGACCTAAGTACACAATCCTACAACTCATAATCCAAGGAAAAATTGTTGGTAGGCGGTCGGTGGGTTGTAGAAGAATGTCCTGGTTAAGAAATCTGAGGGAAGCATTCAATTGCACAACACATCAACTTTTTAATGCAGCAACAGATAAAAAGAAAATTGCCAAGACAATTACCAACCTCCGCAATGGAGAGGGTACCTGAAGAAGTTGAGGCTTTAATGGGTGGAAAACAGAAAAATGAGATTTGCTTCAATAATAATTTGATTGGGGTAGATTGGTATTATGAAGACATAAGAATTTAACAGAATGTTGTGCGAAAAATATCTCCTTTTCCAGGGCAGCAAATGATGAAAGTATTATAAATGAATTTTTTAATCATTTTGAAAATGAACTCCAGGGGATCCCTGCTAGCAATACTTCTCAGACTGATTCCTTACACCAAGTAGACAAGAAGGTTCCATACAACCAACCCCCAAAAACGCTTTGTTACTGAGATAACAATAACAGAAAAATTAGATTTTTTAAAATATATTAATTTTTCCAACTTTTTAGAGGCTTTAGTGAAGTTCTAGAATTATCAAGTATAATTAGCTGAGGAGTTCAATGAAACCAGTTCCAAGTTTGTAACTTGAACGGTTATTTAGATAATTGGAAAAATATGCTAGAAAACGCCATTTTTTCAACAATAAGGGTTATAACTGAATAAGGAATTATAAAATTGTATTTTTTATCAATGGAAGTTGAAGAGAGTCGGATTCTAAAGAAAAAGTTAAATGGCAGCAATTGTGTAAATCTTAGAAATCTCAGAAATGGCAATTGCCAAAGAGAAATTGCAAAATTGACAAAACATAGCACAAGTGATGAATTTGTGTTTAGTAGCAATTTTGCAATTTTTGATTGCCATTACTGAGATTTGGGTGAGATTAACACAATTGCCGCTATTCAACTTTTCCTTTAGAATCTGACTCTCTCCAACTACCATTAATAAGAAATACAATTTTATAATTCCTGTCCAGTTATAACCATTATTGTAGAAAAAATGGCATTTTCAAGCATATTTTTCCAATTATCTCAATAAACGTTCAAGTTACAAACTTGGAACTGGTTTCATTGAATTCCTCAGCTAATTTTACATAGGAATTGATCATTTTAGAACCTCACTAATGCCTCTAAAAAATTAGAAAAATTAATGTATTTTGAAAAATCTCAATTTTCTGCCATTATTATCTTGGTAACAAAGCGTTTTTGGGCGTTGGTCCCATGGAACCTTTTTGTCTACTTTTTTTTTTCTTTCCTTCTACTATTGCAATCTAGTCTCATAAGAGGCTAATAAGCAATTCATTTCTAACTTATAATTGGAATTTTGGACTAAGTTAGGAGTCCTCACCAGGACTACTACTTCTACATTCTAATTAAATTATTTCAATATGACATACATAAAATAATAAATAATATTCAACTATGTAAATTCAACTATGTAAATTTCACACTATTACTGCTCTGCTTTTTCTCACTAATACCACTGCTCTGCTTTTCACAACACATCACCACACAACTCAAAGGGCTTCGTCCGCTTCAATCTGCGCAGTTGGGTGTTATCAAATAGCCGGGTAACTTCTTGGTTGACGTGCTGTTGGATCTTCACAGCATGTTTCCTAGCGAAGCGCCCAATTTCACTTTGGACGAACTCAACCTCCAAGTCTCTGTGGATATCTGCATTCCGGATGAATCTTGGTGCATTGACGATGTTCCTCAAGACCTTGTTCTGGAATTGTTGAATTTTATCTACATTGCTCTTGCTGGCACAACCCCAGAGTTGAATTCCATACATCCATATGGGTTTCAGGATTTGCTTGTAGATGAGGATCTTGTTGTATAAGGATAGTGCTGAATTCCTTCCTATCAACCAGTATATTTTGCTGTATCAGAGCCCTAGTTCTTCTCTTTTTTTCTTCACATGTGCCTTCCAGTGCAATCTTGCATCCAGAGTCATACCCAGATATTTAGCCTCATTAGCATATGGTACAGGTTTCCCATTGATGATTAAGGGAATCTGTGTACATTTCCGGTTGGTGAAGTTTACTTGGATAGATTTTGCCTCATTAATTTTGATCTTCCATAGTCTGGTCCATTTACAGATTTCATTGGTAGCATCTTGTAATTTTTTCATTGATTCCTGACAGTTATTACCCAAAGTCAATACAGCTGTGTCATCAGCAAATGTAGCAATGTATTATTCTCCATCTCAGGTAGGTCGCTGGTGTATAACAAATACAGAATTGGCCCAAGAACACTTCCTTGAGGTACTCCAGCTCTAATCTCCTTCAGTTCTGAGTACTCATCATTGTGCTTGATTCTAAAATATCTACCCAATAAATATGACTCAAGAATTTGAGTATACTCAAGTGGAAGCATAGTTCTCAATTTACATAGTAGTCCTTTGTGCCACACTTTGTCAAATGCTTGTGCAACATCTAGAAATACTGCACTACAGATTTTCTTCTCTTCAAGTGCCATTTCAATTATGTTGGTGATACGGTGAACTTGCTCAATGGTTGTATGTTTCTCTCTGAACCCAAATTGATGTTTTGGAATCAGCTCCTTTAGCTCTATAATTGGTTTCAATCTTTTTAAGAGTAACTTTCCAAAGAGTTTTGAAATTACAGGTAGAAGAGAGATTGGTCTATATGAGGTGACTTCATATGGTGTTTTTCCTGGCTTGAGAATCATGATGACTTCTGCAATTTTCCAGTAGTCAGGTACATATTTCAGTCTGAACACTGCATTTATAAGATATGTAAGCTTTACAAGAGCCTTTCTTGGCAACTGTTTCAATATATCTCCAGTAATTAGGTCAAACCCTGGTGCCTTCCGGGTATTAATGCTGCTCCTGATTGTCTTCTCTACTTCACGCACAGAAACAGGTGGAATTTCTATTGATTCTTGAACGGTGTGTGGTAGTTGATTATTGTTAACGAAGCTTTCATCAGATTTAAATATGTTTTCAAGATGATTTGCAAATGTGACTGATTTTTGGTTGTTGTCTCTAGCCCAAGTCCCATCATGGTTTCTAATAGGTGTATTTTGATTCTGAGGTCTCTTGATGCATTTTGTAGCTTTCCAGAGAGAGTATTCAGTACTTTTATTGTTGGTTAATTCCATTGAGATATCTTGTGAACGTTTCATTTTTGAGTCTTTTTATTTCTCTTTTGAGTTGCTGGGACAGATTATTCACTTGAGTTTTGTGTATTGGCTCTCTGGTACTCTGCCACTTTTTTCTAGCTCTTCTTTTCTCAATCAGTAAGTTCCTAATTTCTGCTGGATAATTGCTGCCCTGTGTCTTCTGTCTAATTTCTGGAGTACATGCCCAAGCTGCTTGCTGAATATCAACTACTAACTTTTCTATCTCTCTGTCAAGTTGCTCTCTAGTTCTGAGTGGAACATTCAAGCTTATTTTTTCTTCTAGTAGTGATCTAAATTGTTCCCAATTTGTGTATCTATTACTGAGGAATGGAGTTTGTTCACGTTCAATCACAGTTTCACTTATTGTTAGTAGAATTGGTGAATGATCTGATGTCAGGTCATAACTATCTTCAATTTTCATGTAGTTTGTGGAAATTTCCTTGATGATGAAAAAATCTATCAAATCTGGTATCTTCCCTGGGTCAGTAGGCCAGTAGGTTGGGTTACCACTAGCTAATACTTCACATTTGTATTCTTGAATTGCACTGAACAGTTCTCGACCTTTGGTAGTGGTTAATCTGGATCCCCAAAGTGTATTTTTAGCATTGAAGTCTCCTCCTACAATGAACCTTTTTCCAAGATATTTAAATAATTCCAAGTAGTCTTTACACTTGATTGTATGCCTTGGAGGACTATATAGTCCTGCTATAGATAAAGTATATCCTCTTAATTTCAGTGATATTATTGTAGCTTGTATCTCTTCTGTTTTATATTCAATTTCCTCACTATGCTGGATAGATTCTCTCACAATAACTGCACTTCCTCCCCTAGCTGAATTATTCGGGTGTGTTGTGTGATACACTCTGAAGCCTCTGATTCTAAGAAAGGATTGATTTGTCATGTGTGTTTCTGATATAAGACAAATATCTATTTTTTCACTACTAAGTACAAGTTCAAGTTCTTGCTGTCTTTGAAGTATTCCATTGGCATTCCATGCCATAATCCTTAAAAATTTCGCCATTAATGAGTTATTCTATTCCCTGCCAGGATTGTGCTGCCTTCTAGCGTCTGTAGCCTCTTTTCAAACGATGATAGAAGTGTTTCTTGTTTATCCAACTTGTTTAATATAACCTGTAAAATCTGCCGGACTCCATCTTCCTTTTGTCCATCACTTTTCAGTACGTTATCAAGTCCTCTAGTTGCAGCAGCATAGCTAGCGTGTTTGTTTGCATCAGTATTCCCATTAGACTTGGATGTGGCTGGTTGTGGCTGCTTTGAGCGATTTTCATGTATGTTTGACTGTGCTGGTAGTGTCTTTATTTTTGCTTTTTTGTCTACTTGATGTAAGGAATCAGCCTGAGAAGTATTGCACATTCCTCCTGAAACACCCTGTATATTGCTGTTTCATGGTTCATAAAAGATTTATATTATTTAGTACTTTCTTTGCAAGTTGGCAAACCTGTCTAGAGTGAGTTCATAGTCAGCTGATCAATGATTCTCATTCCTTCCTCCTTTTGATTTCTTACTTCACTTTTGATTGAACCCTTGGCTGGATTATTGAAGATTCTAATTTTGGAAACTTGATTTATTTCTATATTTGCCAAGATGGGCTGAATATTGACAAATTTGGGCTTCAGCCACTTTAATGATTTGATAGTCATTTTGCTACCCAGCAGGGCAAGATTTTAAAGAATATATTCTAAAACTAAATATGTTACTCTAAAAATCTTTAATAATCCTGTATGACTTGGATTTTGTTCTCACATGTTCTTATAAATTAATTCAAAGCCTCCTGCTAATCAATTCTATTGTGATTCTTATTCTAAATTTGTAATTTTCATTCACTGAAATTCTAAATAAATAAACTTTATTTCAGTTGGTAATCTGTTGCAAAATAACCTGCAAATTTGTCTAATGGCTCAATTTACAATAACTTTGTAATTTATTTTACTTTAGTAACTGGTACTTCTGGTTCTAATTCCATCTCTAATTTATTATACTTATTTTTGGAAATTTCATCCTATACTTCACACTATTATAAAACACCACACAAACAGAACAATAATTGTAGTGTCATCATCAAGGAAATTGAAGACAAAGTGGTAAAGTCTAACCTAGTTCTCACAAAATCTGACAAAGGGAGCACAACTGTCATTTTGAAAGAAGAGGACTATGTGGAGACAGCCAAAAACTTTATATCAGTAAACAACTTTGAGATTCTAGACAGAGGCCCAACTGAAAAATACAACACAACAGTGATATCCAAAGTGAATGGAATAAGCATTCTAGGCAATACATGCAACAGGAGAAAACTAATCAATGTGAATCCCCTGACTCCTCGACTTTTTGGTCTTCCACAAGGCAGGAGCTCCTATAAGACTTGTGGTTTCCTTCATAGCTTCATCCACCCACAAACTATCATTCAGGATAAACAGTCTGTTCTGAAACTTCACAGTATTTGAATCACAATATAATGTTGAAAACTCAGTTGAACCTACAGAAAAGCTATCCAAGTTGAATTTCCCACCAAGTAAAAAATTTATTCACTAGTGTTCCCGTTCAAGAAAGCATTGAACAGGCCAGAACTATTCTAGAAAACTCACCTATCAACCCATATCAGATCCAAGAATTAGCAACACTCATGGAAATTTGCACAAACCAAAACCTTTCCAAATTCAATGGCCACATTTATCAACAAAAACATGGACTAGCTATGGACTCTCCTCTTTCACCCCTGTTAGCTGAAATATTTATGGACACTTCTGAAAATGGAATCCTCAATTCTCCACAATTCAAAAACTACATAGGGTACTGGTTTTGGTATGTGGATGATATCCTTTGCTTATGGAATGGATCAAATAGATCTATTCCACAACTTTATTAATAACATCCACAAAAACACCAAGTTACAAAAGAAATTGGTGTCAATAACTCCATCAACTACCTGGACTTAACTATTTCTGAACATAAAGGAATACACAAATTTGCCATCTTCAGGAAGCCAACAAGCACTGACATAGTTATACCAAATTCATCTTGCCATCCACAAGCACACATATCAGCAGCATTCCACTCCATTCTGGACAGATTGATGAACATCACATTAGAAAAAACCGATTTCAATACAGAACTGGACACCATTATGAAATTTGCAGACAGCAATGGCTACAACAGAAGATTCATCATGAAGTTTCAAACAGAAGTTTCAACAGAAGATCCAAAAGAAGAAGAACCAGAAGACACTAAGAGGAGTATACACCAGTCCAAACCTACATGATGATGTCAACTGGATCACAGTTCTATATTCAGGACTAGTTTCAGAAAAGATTAATGGGCTACTGAAGAAGAATTGTTTTAGAGTAGCCTTCAAAACCATTCCAACTCTACACAAACTGTTAAACATTTCAAAGGACAACATAGAAAAATGGGATGAAAGTGGAGCAGTGTATCTGTTGAAGTTTGGGGAGTGCAATGCCCAATATGTAGGACAAACAGGGAGAAAATTCAGAATCAGGATCTTAGAACACAAAACAGCATGGGAGCATAAGAAGGACACATCCAAGTTTGCAGAAAACCTAATCAACTCAGGACACAATTTTGATCACACCAAAGATGTAAATATCCTCCACACATGTGAAAAGGAAGACTTTTAAATGTGTTGGAGGCTATAGAAATTCAAAAAGTCATTGGATGACCAAAAACACTAGCAGCCTTAATGAACAGTTGGAATTTGTAAATTGCTACATAAGTAAAATGTTTTTAAAAAGTAAGTAAATAGCCTACCATAGTCATCTCCACACCAAATGTTTTCAACTAGTCTCATAACTTTAAAACCAATCAGTTAACAATTCCACTTTTAGTTAGCAATTTTAGTTTCCAGTCAGTTAACAATCAGTTATCAATCAATAGTATTTAATGTTATCAAGTTTTCAAATTCCAATGTGATCAAGTTATTTTCCGCCAGCCAAGGAAGAAGACTAAATGAACTAATATAAAAAAGAACGGATGCTCGAGTTTCTAGTGTACTGAAGCCTGGGGCTACATTCAGTTCTGTTATTTTGGAATGTGATAAGGAATGCAGATCCATGTCATCGCAAGACCTCACTGTTCTGATTGGTGGTATGAATGACTTTTCAAACAACTCTGGAGAAGGCTACCTCAAAAGTATGGAAAATCAACTAGAAAAGCTGACACATACTCTGGTATTGGTTGTAAATATACCGTGCCAATATGACATTCCTGTGTTCTCACCTATTAATAAAGCAATTTCTCAGGCTAATGAAGAATTAAAGCAGCTTGTCAGGCGTTTTAATAATGTAGAATTATTCTATGTGTAGGGTAAACCAGGGGAATGGCGACACCCTGGGTAATACCGACACACCAATTTCTAGACAAGTTTGAGGCAATACCAGAGGAGCGCTAGTGCTGGAGTCTAGCAGAAGGCACTACAACTATTGCTCAGTCAGTTGGAGTTGAGAAAACTAAGTACATGTGCTGCTCTCATATTTTACATTTTTCTACACTTTTTGATGTAATATCCAGCTATCCCATCTTTAAAGGTATTTGTCACTTCAAGTTATCAATAGTTAATAAAATTGTTACCAGTAGAAAGCATGGTTTTTAGCAATTAGTTTGGTGTGATTGTTTGTTCAATTTGATGAAGAGGTTTGCCTCACAACCAGTTCTGACGCTATCTTGTCCTCTTAGGGTAATGCCAACACCCTCTACCTGGGGAATGCCAAGATGTTGGTATTTCCCCAGTGCTTTTTCAAAATGGGATTGGCTAACACAATGTTATTTACTTATTTGTAGATGGTGCGTTCTAGGAAAAGAACTACTACTAAGGCATTGTGGGATGAAAACACAATGAAAAGGGCATTCCAGCTAGTTCAAAATGGACATTCTGTTAAGAGTGTTGCTGCTGAACTGAAAATACCACGAATAACCCTGCATGACTGTCTAAAATCAGGTTCTACAGGAAATCCATCACTAGGGAGAAAATCTATTTTCACACCAGAGCAAGAAGCTGAACTAGTTGATCATGTGAAACAGTTGGCAAACGTATTTTATAGAATTACTTTGGTAGAGTTAAGGAGATTAGCATTTGATCTTGCTGAATCTTTGAATCTGAATCATAATTTCAACAAGGAAACAAAAATGGCTGGAGAAGATTGGCTTAAAGGATTCCGCACCAGAAACCCAAGTTTGAGTTTAAGAAAACCCTCAGCAACCAGTATCAACCAAATTCTTGCTTTCAACAAAGAAGAAGTGGACTTATTTTTTAAAAACCTGAATACTGTTTTTAAAAAATATCATTTCCCTGCCACAAGAATTCTCAACATGGATGAAACTGGGATATCAACTGTTCAAAAACCAGGTAGAATATTAGCTCCAAAAGGTCAACACCAAGTTGGTTCTGCAACAAGTTGGGAACAAGGTCAAAACATTACGGTTATTTGTGCTTTTAGTGCTTCTGGATCATACATACCACCACTTTTCATATTCCCAAGGAAACAAATGTCTCCCCAGTTGGAGAGGGGAGGTCCACCTGGAGCTGTTTATAAATGTTCCCCCAATGGATGGTCAAATGAAGAACTCTTTCTGGATTGGCTGAAGCACTTCATCAATGTAACAAAACCTACTCAAGATGAACCAATACTATTGATTATGGACAACCATGGTAGTCATATCACTCTTGAAAGCTACAACCTCAGCAAAGAAAACCACATTCATATTGTATCAATTCCACCACACTCTTCACATAGGCTTCAGCCTTTGGATTTGGTTTTTTTGGGCCATTGAAAAAATCCTTCAATAATCAATGTGATAGATTTCTGAGGTCTAACCGTCTCCAGAAGATTGATGTCTATGATATTGCTTCTATTTTTAATGAAGCATATGTCAAAGTTGCTATAATGGACAAAGGAGTTTCCGGTTGCAAAGCTGCTGGAATTTTTCCTTACAATCCAGAGAAATTTGACAAAACTGATTTTATTCCAGAAACTGAATGTCTGCCTCAAATTGTAATTGATACAGAACCTGTGAATGAAGATGACAACAATGGTGAAGCAGCTGGGACTATACCTGATGCACCTACAACTCCCAAAATTGCAACTACAACAAAGACTGTAAATCCAAGTTTGTACTCATCTGACATTGATCAACTTCCTGTGGCTGGTACGTCTTCATCATCAGCTGCTCCACATATCCCACAGAAGCAGGCAAAGAAAAGGCCAAGTGTTGAACAGCTCACATTCAAGAAAAAACTAATGGAGATTTCCCCTGTAGTCCCAAATACAAAAAACAATCAAGCCAAAACTAAAGGTCGACCAAAACAGCATTCAACTATTGTCACTGGCACTCCCATGAAAGCAGTTTTACAAGAAGAAAAGAAGAAGAAAGAAGTGAAGGAATGTAAAGCTAAAATAAAACTTGAAAAGCTAGTAGCAAAACCCAAAGTGTGTGTAAAAGAGAAACTGAAACAAATCAAGAAGGAAGAAGTGAAAAAAGTTGATGCAGGCCAATGTGAAACAAAAGCAAGATAACCAAAAATGAAAAGAAAAATAACTAAAATAAAGAAAACTTGTAGAAGACAAATATAATTTGAAGAAAGTTCATCTGAAGATGAGATTGATGAGTCAGAACTGTGTGATGATGATGAAATGGATGATGCCATTGATTTATGTGGAAAAGACACTGAATTTTGTTTGCTTTGTGGAGAGCTTGGCACTAGAACGGAAATTTGGTACAGATGTGTCAGTTGTGGAAATTGGACACATGCTGAGTGCTGTGGATTTGACTCAGCAGTTAATTATAAATGTGACTTTTGTGCAGCTTGATATATTTTTGTTATTCATTTTTTATCATACTAACAGTTGGAACTCTTTTAGTGAAAATTCTAAAGGTGCCCAGTGAGTTATTCTATTTTTGCTCACAATTTGCTTTCATCCACTGAATATCTTGTAGCCTATTCATAATTTAAGTAAGTAGAAACAAATATTGTCGGATCCACAAATTAGTTTATTTGGAAACAATACTTAAGTTTCAATGCTCAAGGCATCATCATCAGTGGAAAACTCTGTTCCATGGAAAACAGAGTTTTCCATTGATGATGATGCCCTGAGCATTAAAACTTAAGTATGGTTTTAAAATAAACTAATTTGTGGATCTGACAATATTTGTTTCTACTTACCTAAATTATGGATAAGTTCACAACATCTTTGATAAAAGTGTAAATTTTATCTTGTATTCACTTGATTCACTTTATTATTATTTGATTCACTTGATTCTTTTATTTTTGATTCAATTTTATCTCGTATTCACTTTATGCCTTTTATTATTATTTGATTCACTTGTATTCACTTTGATTCTAAATAAAACATTATCATAGCATTGAAAGAGATAAATTATTCTATAACCTCTTCCAGTTACAACTAATGTTGGCATTACCCCAATCATATGTTGGAATTACCCAGGTCCATGGGGCAATACCAACAGGTGGTTAATTTTTTTTCAAAATGATGTTAACTGAAAATTTGTAACGTTATATGGGAAGACATATGCATAATACATAGTCTATATGTTAAGGAGCAATTTGATTACTGTGTACGTTTCATTGCTGTTCAGATGAAGAAAACAAAGATGAAAATTCCTCAAGGTGTCGCCATTCCCCTGGTTTACCCTATGGAATGGGTAGGCGTTTTTACACTCATCATGGTTTACATCTCAACTTTATTGGAAATAACATTATTGCTGATAAGATTTTCAATAGTTTCAGAAGTGTCCGAGTTCAGGTACATCAGAGTCAGAACTTTTTGGATAGTTGCAGTGAGAGTAGTGATTTTTTAGGATTCTAGATTCAGTAAAAAATAGGAAAATTGCTTATAAAATACCAATTAGAATAAGCCATTGTCATAGGTTTCAGATACCAAATAGTTCTCATTCTTGTGGGGTTGACCACAGTAATTTAATTATTATTCCTTATCAAAATTCGATGAAAATAAGGATTTTTTCAAGCATGAGAAGAGGCAAATCTCTCATTGATCATTGTGACATTGTCTCATCAGGTACTCTCAAGACATGTTTCAAAGTAATTCACCAAAATGTAGATTGTATTTCTAAAAAGATGAATTTTTTAAATGATTTAATTGAGGACGAGAGCCCAGATATATTGGTTATAACAGAGCATGGTCTCAGAAAGCATGAAATCGATTGTATTGTTCTAAATAATATGTTTCTTTCAACTAATTACTGTAGAGATCACATGATTAAAGGTGGTGTGGCTATTTATGTGAGTGAGCAGGTCAATGATCATTTTAGATGTTTGGATGTGGAAGAATTCTGTAGTGAAGGAAATATTGAAGCATGTGGGATTAGTTTCAGAGTGAGCAACAGGATTTTTGTCATCATAGGAGTTTACCGTTCGCCTAATGGTGATGCTAATATATTCTTTGAAAATTTCAAGTCGATGATGGATGGGTTGCTTGTGACCATTGAATACAATATAATTGTTGGGGGGGATTATAGTATTGATATTTTAAATAACTCTCCTCTAAAAAGAAATTTTGTAAACACTTTAAATCAATTAGGCTTATTTTATACTGTAAATACTCCAACCAGAATAACAGCAAATAGTGCTACAGCTATAGATAATGTAGTTACAAACATTTCTGAAGAAGAATATATGATTGGTGTTTTGCATACATTTATATCTGATCACACGGCTCAAGTATTCTCTGTATTTCATAAGGGAGATTTCAAAGTGCAAAAAAGAGTTTAACGGGTGCGCATGATTGTAATGAGCAAAAAATAGAATGTTTGAGACAGGCATTGAGTGTTGAGAGCTGGAGGGTGGTCTATAACCAATCCGATCCAGATCAACAGTTCATAAATTTTCATAGGAATCTGCTCTATCACTTCAAGGTACATTGTCCAGTTAAAACAGTAAACAATAGATTAAATAAAAATAAGCGAATAAAACGTATAAAAGGTCAGTGGATGACTGAGGAGATAGAGATAATGAGATCCCTTCTAGAGGTGGCAAAAAACAGAGTTAGTGAGGGAGTTAGCATAGACGTACAACTAATTAAAACAGTAAAGGAGCAGTATAACAAAAAGGTTGAAGAGGCAAAGAAAAACCATTTTAGTAAATCTATACTTTCCTCTACTAACAGGTCTAAGACTAGCTTGGAGATTGTAAATAGACTTAGAGGCTGTAATAAAAAAAGATCATCACACACTGAAATTGAATATCATGATAAATTGATTAGAGATAGCAAATCCATAGCTGAGAGTTTTAATAACTTCTTTGTATCCATGGCTCCAACAAATGAGAACTCTGTAGCACATCGATCCTTGAGAGAGAATAATAGTCATAAAAAATGTTTCAATAATTTTTTTCCCCCTCAAATATCAATGAGGTTGTGGGAGTAATAAATAAACTCAAAGCTAAAAAGGCTGTGGGCTCAGATAAAATCCATGTGACAGTAATTAAAGCATGTTGTTATGAAATAGCAGAGCCATTGGTATTCATTACAAACTCAATGCTTAAGACAGGTATATTTCCAGACTCATTGAAAATAGCAAAAGTGATCCCTCTTTTTAAAAAAGGTAATGTTCTGGATGTCAATAATTATCGACCTATTTCTGTTTTAAATACATTGTCAAAGGTTTTTGAGAGGCTCATTCATGATAGAATTATGGGATATTTGTTGAAATTCAATTTGCTTTTCAATTGTCAATATGGTTTGATGAAGGGAAAGTCAACAATCAATGCAGCAGTAAAGTTTGTTGAAGCCATTGTAACAGGGATTGATGCTGGTGATTATGTGACTGCACTTCTATTAGACCTGACAAGAGCCTTTAATAGTGTTAATGTCAATATTCTTTTGTGCAAGCTATCAGAGCTTGGTATAAGAGGAGTAGCAAATAGATTGATAGCATCATACATGAGCAACAGGTTCCAGTCTACATGAATCTCTACTCCTAATGGTTTAGTAAACTTGACCAATTTACCATTAACTCGAGGTGTACCCCAGGGGTCCATTTTGGGTCCATTACTCTTCATATTGTATATAAACTATATTCAATTCAGTGTTCCTTCAACTGGTAAAATTACTTTATATGCTGATGATTTTAGCTTGCTATTCCATAGAGCAGATCTCATAGTTGGAAATCAAAGCTAATAGCATGGCCAACGAGGTAGTACAGTTTTTCAATGATTCAGACCTTTCTATAAACCCAAACAAAAGTCAGGTTATCAGCTTTGATTATAAGTGTTGACCTTTTCACCCAATAACACTTGATGAAACTGTCATTGAAAGTTGTAATGTTGTACATGTTGGGTTTGTCAATAGATTCTAAGCTTAGTTGGGGAGAGCAAGTTGAAAAGATATTGTTGAAATTGAGTAGGTCTCTCTTTGCTTTGAGAAATATTGTTAATCGAGTCCCAAAGACAACAGCAAAAAGTGTCTATTATGCACTGATTGAATCCCACATTGCCTATGGCATTGAATTACAGGGGAGTACCTCAAAGCAAAACTTGCAAAGAATTTTTGTTCTACAGAAGGCTGTGATCAGGTACCTAGAGGGGCTCAAATTTCCCCAGTCATGTAGAGAGTCTTTCAGTAGTTTAGAGATTTAAACTGTACCTTCATTGTATATTTTTAGAGTGATACTTCATGTAAAAATTAAATTGAATTCATTCCAGTTAAATTCTGATATTCATAGATACAATACTTGGGGGAGTAATAATGTTTCAGTTCAGAGACATAGACTAAATGTATTTGAGAAAACACCTGCATATAGAGGACGAAGGTTTTTTGCAAAACTCCCAGCTGACATAAGAGGCATTGTTGAGGAGAAACATTTCAAGACGAGTCTATTCTCATTCCTAAGCAAAAAGGCTTTTTATGAAGTAAACTAATTTATGTTATGATTGATGAAATTTTTAGTTTGTAAGAATTATGAATTTTTAATGTTCATACCATATTGTATTATTTATGACTGTCTATCATTGTATTGTTTTATATTTTATATTTGACGTTTTTTCAACTGTATGCCTTGTAAGCTATACTTCTGTTGAAAATAAAGCATTATTATTATTATCATTATTATTATTATTATTATTATTATTATTATTATTATTATTATTATTATTATTATTATTATTATTATTATTATTATGATTATTATTATTATTATTATTATTCCTGCCTGGGTCAGAATTTGAATTGCGCGGCTGTCTGATCAGCTGGTTTGTTTTCGGCCTCTTGGCGCATGCTCTGTAATTTGTAGCAGTGTTTTTGTCTGCCTGTTGTTGGAGACTGGAGTTGAGATTCCCAGACCAGCAATGACCCTGACACATTAATAATTGTTTTTTTTTGTCTTGTCTCTTGAGAGAACTTATTTGTTCTTAGTTTAAATGTTTTGGTAATCCATTTAAAATCCATGATTGCTTTGATAATTGATTTTTGTTTTTGTCATGATTGTAGATTGTTAGTTTCCAATTCGTGGAGAATTTGTATTTTGTGTTGTTTATTGGAGCATTTATCAGAATGGATGAGAAAATCAATTTGTCTACATACAGCAAAGAAGCAACAATTGTTTGCTAGGTTACAAAGAGTTTATGACCTTTCAAATGGGGTTAATGACCCGTAGGTTGCAAAACAATTTTGCACTCTGTACAAAGCTGTGTCACAAACAGTAGTAGATTTTGATAGAGCTGAAACGATTCTAAATGAATTACGGTTAGAGAACGATGAAAACTACCAACCTGCTTTCAATGATGCTCATATAGAAATGGTGTTATTTATGGATGAGGTATTTGATAAATTGAATAGTAAAATAACACCTGTTGTCATGGCCTCAGCTTTGACCTCAAATACTGAGTCAGTGCTTCCAAAAATTAATATCCCAAAATTTGATGGTAAACAAACTCACTGGTCAGCTTTCTATGAATTATTCAAAGCATTAGTTCATGAAAATACTTCACTGTCTGATCAACAGTAAGTACAGTATTTGGTTTCCAGTTTGGCAGGTGAGAGTTCCAATGTTTGTAAGTATTTACCACCTCTAGCAGCAAACTATTCAGATATTTGGGAAGCCTTATTGGTTTGATACAATGATCCTAGATTGCAGGTGGATGCTTACTTGAAGCAAATATTTGAATTTAGTGGGTTAAAATCTGAATCAAGGGCAGGTCTTGCATTGATGTTGGATGAGTTTTGTGCTCCTGTGACTGCTTTGAAGCGATTAAAGGGTGATAATTTGACGGATTTGATTCTTTTGTATCATGGGTTGAAAAAGTTAGATCCCTCCTCTCGTCGTAGTTTTGAATCATCTATGCGTGGCAAAGAATTTCCTACATATGATGACCTTGTATCACTCATTCAAAAGCAATTAAGAGCTTTACCGGCCGAAGAGAAACTTACAAATAATTATTGTACTAATGCAGGAAAGCAAAAAAGAGACTCTGCTGGCAGTGTCTGCCATCAAGAACAGTAGTCGATGAGATTAATGTTCCGATAATGATTATCTGCTGCCCGCTCGCCAACCCAGTCTAATATTTTTTAATAGCTTACTCTTGTTGATTAATTATTATTATGTCGATTTGTGCGAAGTGCAATTTAAAATTTTCACCCAATACCCAGGATGTGATTGAGTGCTCCAAGTGCAAACAATATTATCATGCAACGTGTACTCGCATCAGGACTGTAACGGTATGAAATAACATGATTCACTTATCTTGTTTTTCAACCAAAAACGTTTAATAAATTTTCCATTACTTGATAAAATTGTTTTTGAATTACTCGAAAAACAACTTTATCATTGTTCTTGCAATTACAAGCTTTTTCTTTTAGTAGATTTCTCTCTATATTTTTCCTCCTTTTTCATTACTTTGTATGTTGCTCGGTCGCTCTCTTTCTTGAACAAAATTCTGCTTGATCAACAGTTGCTTAAGAGTGGGGATAGCCTTGTACCTTTCGCTCCTCTATTAATTTCAATTCACTTCGAATCCAGCTCCCAACCAGTTCAGATAGACATTTTCTTTCTTCTATAAGATTTGTTGAAAGTTATTTGAAGTACAGGATGTAGTCACATTAATTAAATTCTCATTCTTTTACATAGTAGTTTCATCCTGATTTTATTTTTTAATTTTTCTTTGATATGTAAATTTACTAAGTTATTGGATTCTTCTCTCAAATTTTAACAATCTCCAAATCCGCTGTATCAGCGGTCGATGTATCAACCTCGATGTATCAACCTCGATGTATCAACCTCGATGTATCAACCTGGATGTATCCACCTCGCTGAAATTAACCAGGAAACCAATACTGTAGCATGGACGTCGCAGATGGATCGAGGGTATCTCGTTAAAAACCCCAAGGAAACCCGGACTTCTACACATCAGGATTAGAAAGAAAAACCTCAGAAGGATCAGATTCAAATTTCCATCGAAACCAATATTTTATCAACCAAGTGAAGTGCAATTAAAAGGCAATAGTGATACATAGTGTGAAAGTTTATGGCGGGCCCTTCACCACA